>QLSR01000253.1:753665-898949 GCA_031780015.1 Citrullus colocynthis
AAAAAAAAAAAAAAAAAAAAAACCAATGACCTTTCAAAAGTTTAAAAAATACTCCTAAATTAAAAAAAAAATATATATCATCGTGAGTTAACAGAAACTATTAGTATCTTGTTGAAAAAATAACTCAAATTTTAGAAAAAAAAAAAGTTAAAAAATGCACGTATCATTAGTATGGTGAGCAATTTGTTCGAAGTTTTCTTTAGTTTGAAAAGAATCAATTTTAAAACAAATTATATGTACATCTTTAATTTTTTTTTAAAAAAAATAGCTTATTTTTCTCCTATTTTTTCAATTCTTATACCAATTTTTTTTTCAAGAACCAAAATTTTAAGTTAAAACATAAAATCGCACAAAATTTCACAAAACTCCAAAATTAAAATCTTCCTTAAGAACATACCAAAATGATAAATGGTCAAATAAAAAATATATATTTAACTCTTAACACACACTTAACGCACAACTTTGTGAAAATATTTAAGTCCCAAAATCCCTTGGTGTTTCCATATTCTTTTTCTTCTTATTAGTGCATATACCTTAATTGAATTCTGCAATTTTATTTTTTTATTTATTATTTTTAGATAAAAAATCTAAAAAATTAACAAAAGGCGAGAGTATCAAGGTACTGAAGAAGAAAATGAGAAAAAAAGAGGAAAAAGAGGGAAAATAGAGAAGTAATATGACATTAATGGTCTCTATTCCTATAGAGAAGTAAGATGACATTAATGGTTGCTATTCATATAACTGTAAATGAGAAAAAAAGAGGGAAAATAGAGAAAAAAAGAGGGAAAATAGAGAAGTAAGATGACATTAATAGTTACTATTCATATAACTGTAAAGGTATTTAATTTTTTTAAAAAAAATTTAACGGTAGTTTTTTAAACTTTCAAAATTTATGAGTATTTTTGGCACAAAACACTAACGACTTCTCTCGAACCTAATTTTAAGGGTAGTTTTAAACTCATTTTGGAAGTTTAAAGATATTTTGAAATTTTTAAAATTTCAAAAGTATTTTTGAGACAAAGTACAAAGTTTATAGATATTTTTGTATAATTTAGCCTTAAAACTTTAAAAAGGAAGAATTTAATACATGAGGTTTAGAAAATATTTATAAATGATAAATGAGTGATATTGTCTAACAAAAAAAAATTTGACGTTGTATAATTGAAGTGTGTGAATTGTTGAAAAAATTCTAGTGTCTTTGAGATTGAGTGCCCATGTTCACACTTTCAAAAAGATTTTTTAACGGTGACGATCAATTAGTGCGAGCAGTAAAGTTTTTCCGCCCATTGTTAAGTGACATGGATATTTTATTAATTTTATGTTGATTTTACCTTACACGGGTTCTCTATTTTAAAATTTTAATTTTATTTTCTCTTCCTTTCTTTTCCACTCTTCTTTCCCCACACATTTTGAATCTGAATCTCGAAATGGAGAATTGATTCAAGAGAAAACAAAAAGAAATTGGAGTGGGTGAAAAGAGGGAGAGGAAGTGAGAAGAACAAGAACAAAAATAAATAAATAAATCGTCATTTTTTCGTTAGTCAACAATGATCAATACCACTCAAATGACTATTTTAAAATATTTTCTAAACTTTTGGGTAGAGTGGACTATTATAGTCCATGAAATAAACCACTCAATGTTTGTGACTCAAATTATAATAGTTTGTATTTCCTTTTTTATTATGGTAGATTATCTTAAATGACAAAACTACTTAAAATAATTACAACTAATAACAAAATATACAGTCTATCTGCGATAGACCGCGATAGATCACGATAGACTACTATCTATGTCTATTGTGACACAGACAATAGTCTATCACAATTTATCGCGGTCTATCACAGATAGATAGTTAAATTTTGCTATATTCGTAATTATTAGTTATTTTTGCTATATTTGAAAATAGCCCTTTTATTATAGTGTTTATTATTCCTTACATAGACTAAAATAATTTAACACCCCAAACATAAATTATTATAATATACGAACTATAATAACTATTGACTATAATATCTAATTGATTAGCATCCCCAACCACCCTTTCCATACTCAAGTTTTAGAGACAAAAAGTGTAATTTATTCTTATATTTGATAAAAAAGTCATTGTTCTATGTCTAATGACCAAAACTTATCAAGTGATTAATCAATTCTCTAAATATTTGATAATTCACATCATTTAATAGACTAAAATTCCATTTTAATATCAAACAAATTAAAGGATGGTGTGAATTTAAGTATGTGTATTAACGTGCTAACGTAAAAATACATTAAAGCCACCTAAGCTAGTTGAAGTGGACATTGAATGATAAGACAAAATGAAATTCATCACAAAATAAGGGAAAGACTTGTTATAAAATAGGTGAAAGTTAAAAAAAAATAAGAATATGAGAGAGTACAAAAAGAAGATGAAAGGAAGAGAAAATAGAGAGAATATTTAATTAACATTTAGCTTTTGGATGAGTGTGTTTTATATAAATGATCTCTACAATGGTAGAAGTGTAAACATAATGTATAAGATCTACCATAAATAAGACTAAAACTGACAAAGTGAGCTTTCTTTAAGGGTAATTGACGTGACATTCTATTTTAGAGGTGGGGTGATTTCATTTTTAGTTTTCTATCTCTTGAATTTTGGAAAATTATTTTAAATGACAAAATTGTTGAAAATATTTACAAATAATAACAAAATATCACCATGCATAACAGTGAAATTTTGCTATATTTGTAAATATTTTGGTTCATTTTCCTATATTTGAAAACAATGTTAAATTTATGCTTATGCCTTACAAATTTCACCATTATGTTTTGACTTATCTCACAAACGAAACTTGGATTTGTAGTCAAAATTTAAAACTAAAAAAAAGTTTTGAAAACTACATATTATTTTTAGTATTCAAAACTTATCTTAGTAAACATAAATAGAAAGTATATAACAAAACCAAGAACTCGTGGTAAAAGTAGTGTATAGTAGGGGTGGAAACGGTTCGATTTGGTGGTCAATCGAACCAAACCGAAAGTTTAAAAATTTTTATATGTGAATCGAACCGAACCAAACCAATCTTTCGTTTCAAACTAAATCAAACCAAATCGAATACATGCAATTCGGTTCGGTTTTAAATTCGATTATGTTTTTTGTTAAAAAAGAATATGTATATATACATATTTAATTTAAAATGGTACGGTTCGGTTTGGTTCGATTTTAAATTCAATTTTGCTCTTTAAATTAAAAATGGTTTAGTTTTGAATTCGATTTTGCTCTTTTTCTTAAAATATACAAATATATATATATATATATATAATATTAGTGGTTCAGTTTGGTTACAAATTCAATTTTTGAAATTGAACCCAAATCAAACCGAATTGAATAATTGGTTTGAAGAAATATATATATATATATATATATATATATATATATATATATATATTAGTGGTTCAGTTTGGTTACAAATTCAATTTTTGAAATTGAACCCAAATCAAACCGAATTGAATAATTGGTTTGAAGAAATATATATATATATATATATATATATATATATATATATATATATTAGTGGTTCAGTTTGGTTACAAATTCAATTTTTGAAATTGAACCCAAATCAAACCGAATTGAATAATTCGGTTTCAAGATTTCTTCAAACCAGACTAAACCATATTTTTTGGTTCATTAAGTTTTCGGTTCGGTTCGGTTCGATTTTGAAAAATGATTCGATTTTTGCAGTTTTAATGACCATCCCTAGTGTGTATTAGTTTCATTTTAAAAACAACAAATAATAGTTCATTTTTTTATTGATTAGGTAAAACTTTTTTTTATTAGTTTACAATAACATCTAACTGTGGAGAGATTCAAACTTCTAATTTATTGATCAGGGATATGTACTTTAAGCAGACGATGATGCTCATAATAAGAGCTACAACAAACTTTAAAACTTTAAAAATATGTTAGATTACCAATTGGGTCTCTATACTTTGAAAAAGTTAGACTTTAGTTCCTATAAGATTTTAAAAGTTAGAATTTAGTAATCTTTAGAGTGTGATAAAATTTCATAAATTGTTCATATCGTTTGAAGGGACTAAATTTTAATTATTATAAACTATAGGGACTAAATTCTAAATTTCTCACTACTATAGGACCAAACTACAATTAAGCTTTTAAAAATAGAATTAATTCACTAATTAATGCAATAAACTTGGAAGCTGGTTCTTTTGTGATCTTAATATATATAAGATGATTCGAAAGAATCAAATAATAATTTAAAAAGAAAGTTGAAACTACACCACCAAGGGTATATGAATTGAAACTTCAGATATATATTCTTTATTCTTTGATAGCATGCCCAAAACCACAATTATTAATTAATTAATTAATTTAAATATAGCAAAAAGCACTTTAAATGAAGGAATACCCAATATCCAATTTGTTGTGAGAAACTTTAGGCCTTGGATTAGGGGAACCTTCTGACCAAAGAAATTCATTTTCACCCTGCTTTTAAAAGTTTTTTTTTTTCTTTTTCCACATTGCTTTAATTTTCTGAGAAAATAAATAAATAAATAAGTAAAAGCATATGATAATGACTCTTGTCTTATCTTCCTATAAATTTCCTTTATGTTTATGCAACTCAATCCAATGGTGGGTTCATCGATATCTAAGGTGAGTGAAATTTAATTTCATGTTTTTGTTTTGAGGAGTTTTTGTTGTATTTTTCTCTTCTATTGAAAGGAATGGAAAGTTTCAATTATTTATGTGTTTATGATCTCTACTTGTTTATATGTTTGCAGTGTGTTTGAAGTACTTATAGAAGCTATCAACTGATTTTTTTTTTTTGGGGGGGGGGGGGGGGGGGGGTTATCCTCCATTTCAAGAGTAAGGAATTGCTATTTTTTCTTGTAATTTTCAATTTAGATATTGATAATTAATTCTTATTTCCATTTATGAAGAAATTGTTTTATTTTTTCATTTTTAGAAATTAAAAAAGTAAGAGATTTGAACCGACTCTTTTAAAAAAAATTAGTATGGATAATTAGATACACTCTTTTGAGAGGGTTCAATATTGAGTAAAGATTCTTGTTTTTGTTTTTGTATAGGTAAGAAATCATAAATGGCATGAATTATATTTTTGAAAACTAGAAACGTAAAATTAAAGTTGATTTGGTTGCATTCTTGTCTCACAATTTTAGTTTATTCTTTATCATTTTCTATTTTTATTATATATTTTCAGAAAAAAATAATAATATATTTGGTAATTATTTTGTTTTCATACGCACCTTTATGAAGATCTTAACTAGCAAACAAAAATTATTCGTTTCTGTAATTATCTTCCTCTTAGATCGTTATTTCATACAACCATTTTGTGACCTCCGCTACACTACAAGATCAGGTATACTCCTCATACAAAAAGCCAACATGTTTGATATATATATATATATATATATATATATATGGGCTGAAAATTAAAGTAATCAAATAATTATAGTGACCACTTAGGTTTCTTTTAAAAAACGATCTCTGTATAGGCATCAACAAAAAATGGTGAGCAGAAAGGTGGATTTGCGGTCGGACACAGTGACGAAACCGACCGAATCGATGCGAGCTGCGATGGCGATTGCTGAGGTGGACGATGATGTGTTGGGGCATGACCCCATAGGGTTAGAGTTGGAAGAAGAGATGGCGAAGATAATGGGGAAAGAAGCAGGGTTATTTGTTCCCTCAGGCACAATGGGAAATCTCATAAGTGTTCTTGTACACTGTGACATTAGAGGGAGTGAAGTGATTGTTGGGGACAATTCCCATATTCACATTTTGGAAAATGGAGGCATTGCAACCATTGGAGGAGTTCATCCAAGGACAGTCAAAAACAATGCTGATGGAACAATGGATATTCATTTGATTGAAGCTGCCATTAGAAACCCAAAGGCCCAACTCTTCTTCCCAACAACAAGGCTCATTTGTTTAGAAAATACACATGCAAAGTAAGTATAGTTATAATTAATTTCACAATCATTTCCTTCTTTTGCTTCCTAATTAACCATTTAATTTTTTTATTTTTTTATTATTTTTTATAAATTCTATCATGTCCTCTCAATTAAAAGAATATTCTTAACCAAATTTCAACTCCTAATTGATCTTGCTTTCTTTTAATATTTTAAAACTTTTTCTTTTTTTTTTTTTATTTTCAAAAGTTAACTTTGTTTTTAGTTTCTAAAAAATCGATATATTTGATATCTAATTGAATTTTCTATTTTTTCAATTTTTAAAACATTTTAAAAAATGTTACTAGATTTCAAAAAATTAAAAAAAAAATTATTTTCAAAAACAGATTTTTGTTTTCTAGAATGCATGTGAATTCTATATATGATAGAACGATGACTACTGACATATTTGAAAGAAAAAATAAACACTTAAAAAGTTAATCAAACCAATTTAAATTCAATAAAAACTCTCATATGTGATTTTCCGGTTTGTAATTATTTTACAAATATTAAAAGAGAATATTTGTCTTGGAATATTTCTTTTCCATTTTATAATATCGACTCTCAAATAAATTCTATTTTTTCTTTTATTTATTTTCCATTTTCTAATAACAATTTCAAATTTTTACATGAAATTTAATGGTGATAATATCGATTTTTTCCCACTTTAGTTCCACATCAATTATTGTTTTTTTTAACAAGAATATCGTAAAGTCTTTTTAAACAAAATTTAAATTCAAAATTAGGGAAACAAGATAAATCGAATTAATTGTTTTGATTGTTTACTTATTTACTTATAACCTGCTCCTAAAAAATATCTGCTTTTATTTTATTTTGGAGATTTTTATATTCTTATCATTTTTCTTTATTTGATTCGTGATTAATCAATACATTTAAAATATTTAGATTATTTTATTGAAAATTATTATAAATAGAAAAAAATATCAAATTATTTACAAATATACTAAAATTTTACTTTCTACTAGTGACATACCGCGATAGACCTATATGGTAAAGTGATAGCTGTCTATCTGGATCTATCGCGAACTATCACATATAGAATGTAAAATTTTGCTATACTTGTAATTATTTCAATAATTTTTCTATTTTAAAAAATATCCCTTATTTTATTAACATGATATTTTTAAAAAAGTGAAAAATAAAGATATAATTTTACAATTATTATAAGCCTCTTTTCAAATATAGCAAAAGGAACAAAAATATTTACAAATATAGCAAATTTCACTGTTCATCCCTTATAGACCGTTATAGGTTGCAAATATATGTGTATTTTGCTATTAGTTGTAAATATTTTCAGCAGTTTTGTCATTTAAGATAATTTTCTATTATTTATATTAGATTGAAAAATATTGTAAATATAGTTTGATTTTATTTTTGTATAAAAAATATAAAACTAAAAAAAGTAGTCAAAACTTATTTTAGTTTCCTATAAACAAAAATGTGTTTTTAGTTTTTGTTCTTAAAAAAAACAAAAAATAATTATAAACATAAGGTATCTGTTTTTTCAAAATTCAAAACCAAAAACAAAATTTTAAAAATTTAAAGGCATGAGTGTTTATAGACTATCTATTTTCGAAAACTAGAAAAAAAAAAAAAATGGTTACTAATTAAGTCCTAAACTCTTTACTTTTGATTGCGTTTTATCTAATTTTGTGTCCGAATAATTCCTTGTCGTCTTTGTAGCTTAATGCGTAAGTAGAATATATGCTGATTGTTTATTTTAAGATAACATGACATGTTGACTTTAGACAAATAAAATATTAATTAAAATTTATTTTCGTAGACTAACAATTTAGTTCCTAAACTTTAATTTATAATAAAGTTCGTCAATTTTCATTTTTGTAATAATTAATATTTAAATTTTAGTATGTAACAATTTTAGTCCATATATTTTAAAATTTGTAACATTTAATTCCTATTATGAAAATTAGTGTTAAGATTTATTGCATAAGTAGATTAATTAATTAATTAATTAATTAGGGACCTAATACGTTTATATGCTACAAAGTTTACCTATATTTATATATATAAATTGACATTTCCTGGTAAAGATTAAATTGTTATAAATTTGAAAATACAAAAACTAAATTTTTACATAATTGAAAGTAAAGTGACTAAATCATTCTAAATAAAAATTAAAGGACAAAATTATTATAAATTTAAGTTTAAAGACTAAATTGTCACATTGATAAATGTTTAAGGACCAAAAGTATTTTTTAACCTACAATAATTTTGTAATGCAATCACTAAACTAATTACAACATTAACAATCAAAGATGTAGTGGATAGAAGAGACTAAATTTATAATTTAATTAAAACTATATTTTAGGCTTTTAGTTACTACTTGATGTTTAAAACTACTTAACAAGATCTTGAAATCGACATGTTTTTCCCTTTTTTCTTTTTTTTTTCTTTTTTTTTTGAATTACTTAAAATTAAGTCAAATTGTTATATACATGAGTAAAAAATTATGAATGAAATGCAGCTCTGGTGGAAAATGTCTTTCAGTAGAATATACTGACGAAGTTGGAGAATTAGCTAAGAAGCATCACCTCAAACTTCACATTGATGGAGCTCGTATTTTCAATGCTTCAATTGTAAGTATAATCTATAAATATTATCTTTTCCTTATTCAATCATTTTCCTTTTTTTAGTTTTAGTTTCAGTTTTAGAAGTTGTTTGTTTCACGGGCATCTTAAATTTTCATGGAATGAACATTGCCTTTTGCTCAATTTCTATCTTAAGATTCTGAACATTCTAAGATGCTTTACTGGGATTTAGAGAGTTTTAGGTGTCCTCTTGAAACATGAATTTTGCAGATTCCCAGGTTGAGGGCATCCATATTTTAATGTTTTGCTCTTTTTTTTCTTTTTTCTTTTATTTATATATATAATTAAAATAATTAAAATAAATGTCACTCTTCTTTATTTGCATTATTATAATTAAAATAAATATTATCCGTCATATTTATCACTTTCCTTGGATATATAGTAGTGTTTTTTCTTTTAGCAAGATATTCTCATTCAAATTTAAATTTATTTTATGAAAAAAATCTTAAATTATTGTATATAATTTTGTTAAAAAAATAGCATATAAAAATAATATAAATTGTATTGATAAAAAAAATTCAAGTTGATGAAAACAAATATGTTATATAAGTTTAAATTATATTAAATTAATTATAAATTAATAAATAATCGGAGCATTCTTGAAATATTAGGTAAATTAGAAATCCTAGTAAACAAACATAGTTATCAAAGCATTTTTTAGATATCTGCAAAAATATTGATACAAACAAATAAGGTTATCTAAAGATGTTAACCGTTGTAGTTCTGGACATCTATAATTTTAAGCATCTAAAATTTCTGCTTATCTATATTTCTAGAAAACAAACAGCCGCTTAAGTAATATTTTACCAACAACATTTTCGTATACAATAAAAAATATATATTTTCAGGCACTTGGTGTTCCAGTGGATCGATTGGTACAAGCGGCTGACTCAGTATCTGTATGTTTCTGTATGCTCTGAATGTTTCTCTATCTTTATTTCTTTCTGCTAATAATTTGTTTTATTAAATATGATTTGGAATTTATGGAGGAAATTCAACCTTTAACAAAATACAACATTATATCAAGGTTTGATATTGGCTCATCAGGTATGTCTATCAAAAGGTTTGGGCGCACCTGTTGGATCAGTTATTGTGGGTTCCAAAGACTTTATTACCGAGGTATAGTGGTTGGATGTTTTTTAGACATATTAGTATTATGTTTGAGAATGTGTTTGAATTGATTTCTTTAAATAAAAACTTCAATAACCCATTTTTGCAATTTCAAACTCTCTTGAGACATAGTATGGCAATCTAGGTTATTATATATTTGGAACTTCCTTCCATTGACAAAATTAATCCAATTTAAAAGGGGGTGAAATATGTTTAGAAATTAGTTAGAATGGGTTTGGATGAATTTTGAAAGCAGTGCTTTTAAATGAAGAACTTTTTCCTATAAGTCTTTATGGAAAGGGACAAAAGAAGTTAGCACTTGCTATTAAGTGTTTTTTAAAAGCATTTCTTTTACTATGTTACCAAACATCATGCAAACAGAATATGTGATTTATCTTGCTAAACACATTTTGTTTTACATTTGTGTTAAAGTAGTCACCAAATTTCCAAATTTTCGAATGATCAATCAAGTCCCAACAATTAGAAAATGCTCGATTTTGATTAGTCAATTAACAGAAATTGTTAATGATTAACGAATGTATTGACATGGAATGAGAAAAAGAAAGAAAATCTCTTTGTCCCCTTGTTTCTCAAGACTTGTTCTTTTTCATCTAAAATTTGTATTGGTTCTTCTTCATGAGACAAATCTTCCTTCAACTATATCGGTTGCACTTCAAGCACATGAGTAGGATTGGGAATATACTTCCTTAACACCGATACATGGAAAGCATTATGGATCTTGGACATCTCCATAGGTAAAGCTAACCTATAAGTTGCTGGTCCAACTCTTTCCAAGATTTCATAAGGTCCAATATATCTCGGACTTAGTTTCCTTTTTCTCTTGAACCATAACACTCCTTTCCCGGGAGACAACTTAAGGAATACTCAGTCTCCTACATCAAACTCAAGATCTCTTATTCTGTTATCTACATAACCCTTCTATCTATCTCGAGCTATTTTCAACTTTTCCTTAATTATCTCAACTTTCTCTGTCGTAGCTTGGACTATTTCTGGTCCAATTAACTTCCTTTGTCCAACTTCACCCCAAGATACATGTATCCTGCACGATCTACCATACAAAGCTTCATATGGTCATTCCAATACTCGCCTAATAACTGTTATTATACGCAAACTTCATTAGCAACAGACGTGCATCCCAACTACCTTTAAACTGCAGTGCACACGCTCGAAGCATATCCTCGAAAGTCTGGATAGTCCTCTTTAATTGTCCATCAGTTTGAGAATGAAATGTTGTACTAAACTGAAACTTAGTATCCAAAGCTTGCTATAAACTAGTCTAGAACTTAGAAGTAAACCTCGGGTCTCTATACGATACAATTGACACTGGCAACCCATACTGGCTCACTATTTTATCCACATACATCTGTGCCAAATTATCCAAGGTATAGGTTGCCTTTACCGGTAAGAAACTTGTTGTCTTGGTAAGTCTATCTACTATCACTCATATACCATCAACACCACTCGAAGTCCTTGGCAACACAAATAGAAAATCCATTGTCACATGCTTTCAATTCCTCTCAGGAATACGGAGTGGATTCAGTAATCCTACTGGTCTCTAATGCTCGGGTTTAACTTGCAAGCACATCAAACATTTGACTACATATTCAACTATTTCTCATTTCATACCTAGCCACCAATAATAATCCCGTAAAGTATGATACATCTTGGTAGTACCAGGATGCATCACATAAGCTGAATTGTGAGCTTCTTCTAAGATAGCCTGTTTAACTTCTGGATCCTTTGGCACACAAATTCTGTCGTGCTTCAACAATGCTCTATCAGCTTTCAACTCATAATCTGGCCTCTGCTGAGCCTTTACCTCTTCTATTAACTTCCTGATTACAGGATTGTTTGACTGCTTCTTAGTTACCCCATCTATTAGCTTAGGTCTTAAATGAAAATGCTCTAACAAACCTCCATTCTCATTTACTGACAAGATAGTAGCACCACTTCTAAACTCCTTAAGTAGAGTAGTCCTTGTAGCATTAAGAGAATTCTAACTACTTTTTGACTTTCGACTCAAAGCATTAGCTACTACATTCACTTTACCTAGGTAGTACTCAATCGTGCAATCATAATCTTTAATCAACCCCAACCACCTTCTTTGTCTCATGTTCAGCTCCTTTTGATCAGAAATATATCTTAGACTCTTATGATTCTTGTAGATATGGCATATCTTTCCAAATAGATAATGCCATCATATCTTTAGAGCTAACACTAGTGTAACTAATTCTAAATCACGAGTAGGATAGTTAATCTTGTGAGGGCTTAACTGTCTAGAAGCATAGGCTATCACATTCCCACCTTGCATAAGAACACAACCTAATCCCTGGCGAAAAGCATCACAATATACCTCAAACTCTTTTCCTGATCTAGAAGTGACAACATAGGTGTCGTCACTAATCTTCTCTCTTTAGCTCCTGAAAATTTTGTGCGCACTTCTCATTCCACTCAAACTTAACACTTTTCTTCGTCAAACTCTTGAGTGACAAAGGTATTCTCAAGAACCCTTCAACAAACCATCTGTAGTATCCAACTAACCCTAGGAAACTACATGCTTCTATCACCGTTGTGGGTCATTCCCACTTCACTATAGCTTTAGTCTTCTGTGGATCAACATTTACTTGTACTACTGAAACCACATGTCCTAGGAACACTACCTATTCCAACTAGAACTCACACTTGTTGAACTTGGCATACAGTTTCCGTTGTCTCAGAGTTTGTAACACCATCTTGACATGTTTAACATACTTTTCTTTATCACCAAAATACACCAAAATATCATCAATGAATACTATGACAAACTGATCAAGGTAAGGATGAAATATCCTATTCATAAGGTCCATAAACGCTGCCGGTGCGCTTGTTAGTCCGAACGACATCACTAAGAACTCGTAATGCCCGCATCTAGTCCTTCCTGAAAGCTGTCTTAGGAACATCTGACGCCCTAACCTTCAACGAGAACATCGGAGCTCCTCTAAGCTGAATAAACAAATCATCTATTTGAGGCAACATATACTTATTACGTATTGTTACATTATTCAATTGATGGTAATCAATACATAACCTCAGAGTATTATCTTTCTTCTTGACAAATAACACCAGTGCACCCCATAAGGAAACATTGGGTCTAATATAAACCTTGTCCACCAATTCCTGTAACTGTACCTTCAGTTCCTTTAACTCCGTTGGTGCCATCTGATAAGGTGCTTGAGAGAAGGAAGTTGTACTTGGAAGCAGGTCTATAGTAAACTCTATCTCTTGATCAGGTGGTAATCCTGACAACTCTTCTGGAAATACATCTAAATACTCACGTATCACTAGCACGTCTTAAGGCTTCAACTTACCTGATTTAACTTCAGTCACATAGGCTAGGTACACTTCACGGCCTTTGCTCATCATTTTCCTAGCCTTTACTGCAGACGTCAAGCAAGTAGGAAGAATTTTCCTCATTCCTTTGAACATAACTACTACTTCTAACTTTTCAAACTTCACTTTCTTTTTAAAACAATCAACATTAGTATGATACTTTGACAGAAAGTACATGCCTAAAATAACATCAAACTTTGCTAACTCTAAAGGTAGCAAATCTATCGACATAACTACACTATCAACCACTATCTCATAATTTCGGTAAACATGCTCTATAACTATAGCATTAACAGCAGGTGTATGTACTAACAGTGTGTCAATCAGTGGCTCTAGCTTCCTATTCACATGCATAACAAAGGTACTAGAAACAAATGAATGCGTGGCTCCTGTATCAATCAACACATAAGTATTCATATTACAACTAAATAATATACCTGTTACAACATCTGGTGTCTCCTGAGCTTCTTGTTGAGTCATAACGTACACCTTTCCTTATTGTCGTGGTCTGCCCACCTATCCTTTTTGTCTCACACTTCCACTGCCTTCACCAACCACTATCTCGGGTCTTGGCTGATTAACAGTCTGGGAGATCGCACGTTTCTCAGCTTCATTTCCTGTCTTCAGCTTGGGGCAATCTCTCCTATAATGCCCTGTCTGACCACAATTATAACAGACGTTGGCTACACTCAAACACAAACCCTAGTGGCATCTTCCACAAGTACCACACATGAGCTTCCTAACTGTACTAGCAACCGACTCACTGGGTTGCCTCGACTGGGAACCACCGGCTAATTCAGACATCTAAGTGAACATCCTTTGGATAACGGTTTAAAGCTCCCCTTTCCAGACACGCCAGGAACAAACCATCTACCTTCACCTCAACCAAACAGCTCTGGAGACATACCTGACGGTTGCCCTGATCTTCCTCCTCTATGAACCTCTTCCTAAGCTTTCTCTTCAGCTAAACTTTTTTCAACTCTCACGGCAGCTTCTACCAACTTTGCAAAATCAGACCATTCGACACTCGCGATCACTGGAGTCTGAATCTCCTTTTGCAGGCCTTCTTCGAATCGTTTGCATCTATCGATCTCATTAGCTATGACTGCCATAACATACTTTGCTAACTCTATATACTTCTTCTCGTATTCAGCAATAGACATAGATCTTTAAACCAATATCAGAAACTCATTTCTCTTAGCGTCACAGAAGGATCGAGGATAATACTTATCCTGGAAAGCCTTCTTAAAATCACTCCCCGTCAATGCCTTAGCATCTCTTTTCCTGCTCTTTATCAATTTCCACCAATGCTTGACTCCCTTATGAAGCAAGAACGTAGCTAACTTCAACTTTCTGTCTTTAGGACAGCACATAACCCTGAAACACTTCTCTACCTGATTTAACCATACCTTTACATCAGCAGGATCTGTGGTACCCTCGAACCCTGCGACACCTAATGCTTTAAGTCTCTTGATCCCATACTTCTTCTCATGATCAGCTTGAACTATCTCAACACTAGTAGCTAACCTCTGAGCTATCTTAGTGAATATCTATTCCTCCATGTTTACACATGCCTGAGGGTTACTAGAATCTCCCACGAAAGCCTCTCTAGAACCTCTAGTAGCTTACAAAGTTTCGGCTTCTGCTTGCCAACCTCGCCTGTTCCGTCGGGGATGTTTCCTATAATACATCATAATATGAATATATTATAGACTAACGTGCTCTTAGCTACGATGCATGACCTAACTTCCCAAAATCTTATGCTCTAATACCAACTTGTCATACCCTCTCCCAAGTACCCTTTTAACCTAGCAAAGAATGTGAGGACAGCAAGTATCGATCCTTTTACAACACTTACTATCAAACCTGTATTCTTTCTTATACTCACAACATACAACACCTGATAAACACATAACAACTGATAACAGAAAGCATTCTCATAACGATAAGTAATTCACAAGACTAGTTTGATAACATTCTCCAACACATCCTTGTACAACACATTTACATAATTTAAATTCCAACCTTTATGTACAATGCATGGTATGTCTTAAGTACAAGTACGTCCAAAGTAATCTACAAACTAAAGTGATGTAGTAAAATCAAATGAGGGTGGGTAGGCTAAGCACCGCGAACTTTCTGCTACCTAGAAGAAAGAGATTTTAAAGAAAAATGTGAATTGGGTTGCCCAGTGAGTAACATAATACTAGAAATATAATCTTAACATAAAACTCATGCTCATGCTTTAAAGAAATCAAGCTCATAAATCACGGAAGAAAGTCTTTAACTAAAACTCATAAATCATGATCTTTAAATCAAATAACCTTAGTTGAGGTGGAGAAAGTCAACACTCTCAATGTCGAAAACATCCTTAGCTGATGTGGAGTATTCTCAACACAACAACATCAACTCTCTCTATGTGCACATAGGAATAACTAAATCTTGAGCTGTCCAAGTATCTTCTTAATGTCCTTTAGTATTGGGTCCCAAGGATACTCAAATGTCTTCTCAATGCCCTTCAGCATTAAGTTCCTTTCATAATAATCTCAAGGTCACCCATATGCCTTCTCAATGTCCTTCAACATTAGGTCCCTTGAAAACTTTTATGAAAACAAGCATGCTTTGGAAAGTAAATATTTCAATATACAACTGTTCATGGAAAGCTTTAGAATTCTCAAAACTAGCAATAAGTAAACATGATTTTTCAACCTTTAAGTAAACAAGTAAAACATGCTTCTCAAACTCATCAAAATCAAGTACGAATCATACTTTCCAAACTCAAACTTCACAAGGTAAACATTTAGGAAACAATGCTAATTAGTAAAAATTGCCACTCACTACTTTGCTCATGCTCTAAATGGATTATATATCTCCCACAACTCCTCTTGGCTTGAAAATAATTTAACTTACTTAGTTAGGCTTCTTTATAACATCGTTAAATCATAACTCAAGCCATTTAGGCTTTGAAGATCAAGTCTTAACTCAAATTAACTCACCAACACCCAAATGATTAACTCACCAACGCCCAAATGATTGACTAATAGCTTAAGTGTTGTAGGATGGCCCTAGGCATGCACCTCAGCCACATACACATAGAGCATGCCCATTGCCTGCACGCACAAGCACAACACACTGTCACACACATACGAGCACCATGTTGGGCAACAACTCTCGCACAACCTACTGCCCACAGGCGCGCACACAGTTGGCCTATGTGTTGAAATGGCCTATGTGTCTAACGCTTGCCCTTCCTTGGCCACAAGCACACTCAGTCACAAACTGCACACCTTCTCTACCTAGCATGTCTACCCGCACACCCACTACGCATCCAACTTGCCCAACTAACCTCTAAACAACTTTTTCAGCCCCTAAGCCATCGACAGTCCACTGCACGTCAACTTCCTTCAACCTTTGGCCAGCTCACCCGATAGCCTCAACTGCATAACCTACATTTTAACCCACCAAAATCAACATCTCTAGCCAATTTTAATTCCAATTTCTTTCACAAACCTCAAGATGAATCTCTTAACTTGCTTACCTTTGCGTTTGAGCTTCTAATTCCTTTTCTATAGTTTGAAATCCATCAATCTTCCAATGTTTCTCTAGATTACCTTAGAGCATGATCAACCTTCCATCTTCCACAAATTTCAAGCCTTTGTCGTTGCTATCTTTCTCCGATAGTCCTCACACATTAGGCTCAATTTGGAGGATTTTGGTAGAATAACTTCTTAATTGGCACGAGTAGATTTTGCAAACCTTTCTCCTTCATCCAAGCTTCTATTTATAGCCCTCAAGTTTTCAGCATGCAACACATGAGTTTGTCACCTCCTACTTTAATTTTGCCACACTAAATATAAAATTGCACCTAATTAATCTTATTTATCAAATAAATATCATAATCATCAAAAAGTTAAGAAGACTTGGACACCTACCTCAATTTCATCACCTAAACGCATGGCTCACCAAGTCTTGGAGGTTTCTGGCTTGTCCTCACTCAACACCCGTAGGCTTCCTTGCTTGTCAACAACACTTGGCCCTTGCCTCTCCATGCCTACTTGGCTTAGGTCATTCTCCATGCGTGCTTTTCCCCAACACCTACCAACATATGCCTTTTCCACGCACGGTTCTTTCTTTCAACGCCCAACTCCTAATGGTTTGAGCTTCACTTGCCGTCTACCCTTAAGTACTTCCTTTTACACTCGGCTAACACAAATTACTCACAAACCCGAGACTGACTTGATCGTCGAGTGTGTGTGCGCTTGACACCACATCGATGCCTAATTTCTATCGTCTAGTAGGAACTTGGATCATTTTCCCTGGAATACAAATTTGTGATTGTTCCATTTTTTACATCAATAATTTCTATTAGTTAAAAGGCCAAAATCGAACATTTTCCAAATTTTGGAGACTTGATTATTTGATTTTGAAATCTATAACATAAATATCAACCCTCAGACCTCAAAATACAACCCACCCAAACTTTTTTCACTACTTCAAAAGTGATATTGATTCAAGTCACCTTACAACATTATTAAGTCTTTCCCACTTTTTTAAACGCCTTTTTATGCAAATTTGTTCTTGAAATATTGTGCTTAATAATAGGCCACAAGGGTTAGAAAAGCATTGGGTGGTGGAATGAGGCAAATTGGCATCCTTTGTGCAGCTGGACTTATTGCAATAAAAGAGAATGTTCAAAAACTTCAAGCCGATCACGAGAAAGCCAAGCAACTAGCTAGTAATTAAGATCACTCTTTAATACTTACCAACATTTTCAATTATTTTCACCTCTTTTTTCATATATATATATATTTTTTCTTTTCTTTTTTTGATTAATATAGGTGGGTTATACCAAATCAAAGGATTAAAGGTAGATCCAAAATCAGTTGAGACAAACATTGTGAGTATCTTTAAACATGATTAGAATTTTTAGTAATTTATTATGGTGTGTTTGAGTGTATATTAGTTTTTTTTTTCTTTAAACCACGCAAAAGTGTTTTAAAATAGTTTTAAAAAGTTTGTTTTTAGGCTTAGCTTATGTTTTGCTATAATAATTGTATTTGGTAAAAATTAATCTGAACATAACTTAGGTAGATAAAAATATTAATTATCATTTCAAGGTTGATAATTTTTTAATCTCCACTTGTGCAATCATTGAACTAATATATCTTCCTCTCTAATATATCTATTTACACACTTTCTTGTTTCTTTCTATACCTATAACTATCTTGTTACTCTCTTTTTACACATCTTCTCTTAAAAATTCCATTATCTAGGATATATATCTACTGTTAAAAAATTGGCAAAAAAAAAAGATGAGAGACAATCATTTAGAAGAAAAAAAACTTTTAGTAAGAAGTAAAATTATGTACACTTTTAAAAGAATACTTTTTCCACTCTTTCAATACTCCTAAGTTTGTCTACCTTTCTCTCGTAAGTTTGTCTACCTTTCTCTGGGTTTGCTTTTTATCTTTCTTTGCCTTATTTACAAAGGGAGACATAAATCCTATTTATAGACGAGAGATGTCCTTGGAGTCCAAGCAAAATGATCTTTCTAGGTTCTTGGATTCTATGGTGGAGCCTAAAGAAATGTTAGAGTGTTTTTAAAGCATTTCTCTTGAAATACTTATCTACAGTCTTCGAGATAAATCTAGATATTTTTTATATCTACATTTAAGTTATTTAAGTAGATAATTTAAGAAGCTTCTCTAGAATTTATTTTTTTTTAATCATTCTCTAGAATAGTTAATGTTGTCCTTTACTGGAATACTCCCCTAAACGATAACTATTCTAGCTCTTTCCATTTTTTAGAATTGTTTCCAAAATTGTACATTAGGGGTATACATGGTTTGGGTTGGCAACCCGAAAGACTGAAATAAAGTCTCCAACCCAATACTACAAAATATGTAAATTTATCTACAACACATGACTAATAACTAAAATCTCATAAAGTTCAAATGTTATATAATAAATATCTATGATATTTATTACAAACTTTAAAAAAAGACAAATATCATAACAGTTTTAAAAGAAAAATATTAAAAATTCACAAATTAATCCATAGAAAGTAATCATAAACTTTAAACGATATATATAAAGAGAAATAGCTTCGTTCCTGGACTTCTTTGCTCAGTTAAGCTTCCTTGTTCCTTAGTGTAGTCTCGATCCGTAGTTTAAGACTCCGTTCCAACTAGCCTACCTAGTACATATCCACTGTTGACGTGACTCTGTATCGACGCCTTTCCCTATATATAAAGAATTTGGGTTGGGTTGGGTCAACCCAATTTTTTTTAGCCAACCAGCGACCCAACCCAATCCAAGAACAAAACTAACCCAACCCAACCTTTACATTTTGAGTTGGGTAGTCCAAGTTGTTTGGGTTGTCGAGTCATTTGAATACCCGTACTGTACATGCTTGGGTTCTTTTAGCCTTCTGGCATTAAGTCCCAACTTCGATTTCTTCTTAATGCATCAACTTCTGTGGCTATGATTATGTTCTTAGCCTCTGTATCCTTAATTGTTCTTCTTCGTCTTCGTCGTTCTCTTCTTCTCCTTCGATTGGAGTCTATTTCATTTGACTCATCTCTTCTTTTGATCCTTCGTTGAAAAAACCTCTCATCCTTAAGTGTCTGTTATCATTCGGGTGCTTGCCATGATGATACGTCATCAAATATAACATTTCTTAATGATAACATTGTTGATTAACATAATCAATATACTCTATCCTTAGGTGTCCTTGCTAACATGACACATAGAGTCCATTCCTTGTCCTTCCATTAACAATATATCACTAACTTTGAGATCTTAGTACACCTTAACATTGTTAGGTTCAAACACAAGGAAGTTGTCTTCTAATGTTAATTGAGATATTGATATCATATTCTTCTTCATTCTAGGCATAGATAAAATTTGTTCTCTAACTCCACTTGAATGGAAATGGAATGAGGCGTTATCATAGTTTTACTAACTAGAGCTATTTGAAACTTCTACTTATTTGCAACTTCGACAACTTGACCTTCCTTATGCTCTAATGTGTTTAGTAGTTTCCTTTTATCACCATGTCCTGTGATTCGAGCAACTTGAATCAACAATCCAATCATTTTCATAATTTACCTGATCTTGATGAGAGGTAACTCTTTCTTCTCCACCACATTGGATGTCGACTAGGGGTTGGGTTTTGCTATTGCAAAACATGTCACTGCATCACACTATTCTTCACTAATGCTGTCAACCTAGGAGGTAATGACGTTACTTTCTGTTGATTTTTTTCTTTTGACAACAATCTTTGGCATAATGGCCTACCTTTGCACAATTATAACATTCACCACATTTTTTCTATACTCACGTTTTCTATTATTTTTTATTAGTTTCCCTTACTTGAGAGCATTTTGAGGAATTTTTTTCATTTTCTTTTGATCTTACTTTCTTTTGATATTTTAGATTACTTTTCTTTGGCCACTAAAGAGGGCTCCTTCATTATTACTCTGTAATGTGACATCCAATATTTGCTTAGTCAATACTTCTTGACTAGTAAGCATATTTTTTAAGTCAATAAAAGAAGGTTGGACTGCCGAACCTTGAATGGTAGCAATAAAGCTTCTATATCAAGTTTAAGTTCATGAACAATAATTTTTCTCATTGTCAATTCTAAAATAGTAGTTGTAGGATCCAATTCAGAGATTTCATGACATAGAGTTTTTACATTGGTGAAGTATTGATTGATAGTCAGATACCTTTGAGAAACTATTAGGAGCTTGTTCTCCGGAAACTAAAATCTCGCATCATTTTTCTTTGAGAAAAGTGAGGCAAACATGTCCATACTATCTTTGGCATCTGCACTATATTGATGTGCTCCAACATTTCTTCATCAACTATAGTTCTAATTGCAAACATGACCTTATCTTCCTTGATATTCCATTTCTTAAAAGCAATAACATCATCAGGTGGCTTGACCTTAATGCCTCCCACAACACCCCACAAGTTTTGACCTTGGAGATACGACTTCATGCGTGAACCATGTTTTGTAGTTTTGAGTAATGAGCTTCTTGATTTCTCCAACAATTTGAAGGTTTCCCATCATCTTGTAGTGATGTGAATCCACTCCACAATTAGTTATGCCAAGATAACAAGGTTCATAGTTCCAGACTTTAGACAATCTTCAGAAGCTCCACCACAACAAGTTATGCTAGTTTGGCTATGATACCACTTGTTGAAGAAATTGGCACCAAAGGGACAAGAGACAGTCACTTGGAAAAAAGAAACTTTTATTAAGGAAGCACAAGTATGGACACTTTGCTTGGTTTAGAGATGGAGACGTAACTCCTATTTATAGGCTTGAGATCATTGGAATACAAGCAAAAGGATATTTCTAGGTTATTGGATTCTAAAATTATTCTAGACATTTCTATGAATTATTCTTATCTAAAGAAATTCCCTAGAATTCATTGAAGCCTAAAGAGATGTTAGGATGTTTCTAAAACATTTTCTTTTGATACTTATTTGCAATCTTCTAGATAAATCTAGAGATATTTAATCTATTTACATTGAAGTAATTTATGTTGATATTTAAGGAAACTTCTACAATAGATAGTGGTGTCTTCTACTTTAACATTTATTGAGTATCAAATTGAATGATGGTGAATGATTAAATTGAATAAAATGTTCTAATGTAAGAGATTTAAGAGAAACTTTTTAGACCATGTAGACTAAAATGGACGTCAACTCCGAACCTTAAGAAGTGTGACATACTTTTTTTAGACCATTTACAAAACATTAACCATTGTAACATATATTTGACCAATTAAAATAAAGAAGCAATTGGAAAACTTTTGTCTTAGAGAAGGGATAGAAATGATGTTTTAAACTCTAAGAGATTACAAGATGAATTAACTTACCCATTTAGTCATAAATTTTGAAGTTTGTGTTTATTTTATTTCAGAATTTTAAAAAATGTTTAATAGATGCTAGACTTTTTGTTGAGTGTCTAATATGACATGAACAATCAATTTTTTTTATCTATTAACTCGCCGAAGAATAAAAAAAGTCTACAAATTTAATTGATTTATTAGATATAAATTTAAATTGTGTGTTTAATGAACCATGAACTTTCTTGTTGGCGTTCAACAAATCTTTTGATTTAAAGAAAAAAATTTAAAAGACTAAATTTGTAATTTTTAGAAACAAAATAAAGCACCAAACTTCGAAGATCATTTTAATTGCAAACTAAACCAAAAAAATGATATGTTTAATTGCAATTTGGCTCGACATATCATATGGTGGGATCAATCTAGAACACCATTTTCATTGAGTATTTATATATTGAAAACTTTTCATCTTTTGTGGATTTTATTTTACTGTTTATTAAAAAATCTAAAACTTTTATTTATTTTATTTATTTATTATATGATCAGATATTCTTTGAAATAGAAGAGGATTACGGAATCTCACTGGAAACACTATGTAAAAGCTTGGAAGAACGTGGCGTTTTTATGATGCTAGAAAGCCAAATAAGGTCTATCCTACAATTCCTTAAAAGAAAAAGAAAAAAAATAAAATAAAATCTAGCTTCCATATTCGTAGTGAGTTTGTGATAACTTTGTTAGCTTTTGGGTAAAATGTTTAAAATGTTGAACAAAAATATATATTTTTGTAGAATGCTTTTTGGTCAAGTGTTTCATTCGGAAACATTTAAAATAATTCTTGAAAGCATAAAAGTTAGAACAAAATGTCAAAGTTATTTACTATGCACACTTTTCATTAAAGTGTATCTATTCAATATTTATATACTAAAATGTCTGTTTTTCCTAAAGATATTTTATGCTTTGAAATTTTGAAAGAAGATTTTGTTTTACTTTTCTTGTTTCCTAATTACAATTTTTATTATATATATATATATATATATATATATATATATTATTTTATATATTTGCTAAAAAGATCAAGAAAATTTCTTTTTGTTCTTAATTTAAAACTTGAGAGAACAAACAAACGAAAATTACCAAAAAAAAACATATATTTTCTTTTTGTTCTTTTTGAAACTAAGTGTAAATAAAAAGTTAAAATTTTTAGCTAAGAAAAGTCAGATGTTTATCCAAAATAAAAAAATAAAATTATTGGTCATCAACTACGAGTCAATTTGACATAATTTTTTAAATACTGAAACATTTTAATTAATTACAAAATAAAATTAAATAAAAATGCTTTTAAAAGTGGGTCCTATTACATCACATCTGTTCTGAACAATAGTAACTTTCTACTCGATCAGAAAGGTGATAGATTGGAATCGCCAACAAAAATATTTTTAAATAAAATAGGTTAATTTGGTTATTGTATTTATTTATATATTTAGCAAACAAGTTTATTAATTGCAGGGCTAGAATTGTTCTTCATCATCAGATTTCAACAAGTGACGTGCACTACACTTTATCTTGCTTTCAGGTGATCTATTTCTAATGACTGATTCTTGGTTTTCTTTTCTTTTCTTTTTTTCTAAAATAAAAAATATAATATTTAAAAATATAATAAATCTATTAATATTTAAATAAATCACAATTTTTTTCTCGAATTGGTTACTTTAGTAAAATAGAAAAATAATGTAAAATCATATATCTATTTTGTATTTTCTTCAGAATCTGGGAAAAAAAAAAGTCTAAAATAACTAGACAATTCAAAACAATAATTACATTTTCTTTGTTATCAAGAAATTAACATTTGTAGAAGAAGCAACGTCCCTGTTTTTTAAAATAACTTTTAAGTAACATATATTTATTTTAATAGAAATAATTAAATTACAAGCTTTTTTCAGTTACTTTTACTAGGTTTTGTTTCAAAAATGTCAAAGACATTCATCACCTTTCAATGATGCATTTAATAAATCTATGACATTTACATACATTTTATAATTAAAAAATCTAATTGAATTATATGATTGCATTTAAGATATGTCGATTAGATCAATAACTTTATTAGAAATAAAATTAAAAATTTAATAATTTTTTAGACATATAGTCGAAAGTCATATAATGTATAGAATTGGAATGTCAAAAGTTTATTAAATTTTTGAAGTATATATAAGAACTAACAATAAGTTTTCACATATCCTTCCCCAATTCTTCTTTAAACTCGCAAATGATATAAACCTTTTCACTTTGGCTTTTGCAGCAAACTCTGAGTGGAATTCAAGTTGTAAATGGCAATTAATCACAACTAACTCTTTGTCTCTCTCTCTAATAAACAAGAGTGGAATTTACCCACGTTGGCTTGTGCTTAATATGCCCTTAACTTGTTGCATAACACATTTCTAATCTCTATATTGGGTTGCAATAATATTCTGTGTTTTCTTTTTGCTTTTTTCTTCTTTTAAAAAATAATTATTTCGTCTCTAAAGACTAAGTAACACTCCTAAAAGCTTTTTGCTCTGTTCTGATGGCTTCAATTTTCTGTGGTGTTGGGAATTTCATAACTTGATAGTAAGTCGACGGAGCTACTCCTAATTCATGGAAAGTTGGTCTTCCTAATATCACATTATAAAATATGAAGAGCAGTTCACCGCAAGAAAGTTTACCATCTTTACAATTGATCTTGAATATTCTCCAAAAGTTACTAGTGTGCACTTCAATTTTTTCTTTGGTGTCCACTTTTTCTCCTCCAAAGCCCACATCGAGTTCATCAACTTTTCAATTGTTCTACCCTTAATTTCATCTTGCTAAAAGTGAAATTTTAAAGGGATCTAAAATGGAATACATATAAGTCAAACACGATGTTATACCAAGATAACTGACAAATCAAATAATTTAATAATAAACAATGAGAATAAAAATAGATAGACACAAAGATTGTTAATTTAGTTTGGTGCAACGTCGCTGATATTGCACAAGTGTGTGCGTTGAACTATAATTAAGTAAAACGGTTTGTAAGATCAAGTATCATATTCAAGGAATTAGTAATTCGGTCCTTTTAGCTATTAGAATGTGTCAATTTTATTTCAAGACTCACAACGTGAAGCTGATATTAACTTCAAACCATGAAAGCAAGAAAACAAATTGAATTGGTGTGGACAATCAATTAAGAACATCTCTAGGGTTTAGATTTCATTCGACAAGTATATGGAATCAAGTATTTTTCATTCAGTCAATTTAATCATTAATTTAGGTTTCGAAGCCTATTATCCAAGAACTTATCTCGAGCTCAATCCTTTCTAACACCTAAACATTGATCCTATTTTCATACAATCAATCAATTTAGATGCAACATTAAGACTCTTCATTAATGACCTCTCATGTTTTCCTCTCATTCTTATGCACAAATATCCAACACTAGTCTAACATGCTAGTTCTGGCCTAAAACTCTCTCTTTCGAGCAAGATGTAAGACCCCTATGCCAATTTGATAAGAAAATAAATGGCAATGATCGGATTTGAATCATTAAAAATGTTTGCTTCCAAGCTAAGGTTCTTAAACATGGTGAAGAGTCGTTGCAATTTTTTAAGCTCCAAAATACATTGGGCCATCCAAGAGATATATCTGAAAATCCAGATTCATCCACATTCTTGAATGCATTATGTGCTAATTTAATTTCATGTATTTACATTTATGAAAGAAGTTGAAGGGGTGTTAAATGAATCTAGAATATGTAGGTGAAAGGTTGTATCCTTTCATGGTGCCCTTTCATGTAGTTTAAATAGTGTTGTATTTTTCATATTTGAGTAAAAGTATAATTAAATTTGAATGAATTTTTGATAGAGTTGAATCACTCAAGCTTTTAATGCTTTCTTTGTATTCTTGTGTTTAGAATGCATGTTTTAAAACATTCAATTTATTATGATCGGTTAAATTGTGAAAAGTTAGAAATCTTGAACATAGGAGCAAGTCCTGAAATCTGAACATAGGAGCAAGTCCTCCTTTCTTCGTGATCTTTGATCACCTTACCAACCCAAATTTGTTTAACTTTCTTGGGGTTGTTTATCAATTAGTTATTAGGGGTTATTATTATTATTGTTGTGAGGGTTCACCTAGTATAAGGGGAGTTATGAACTATAATTGAGGCAGTTTCCTTTATCACAATCTAACGATGATCAAGTATCTAATTGAGTAAATGCAAGCATAATAGAAAGCCTACGAAATTAAATTAATCAAACTAGTTTACATCAATCATAAACTTGAAGAAGTTCATCCAATCCACAAAACTAGAAATAAAATCAGTCACTAATGTTCAAAATATCCATGAATAGCATGTTGTGCAAAATACTAAGGGAAAAACAAGATTTAGCCGTCAATCTGGATCCATCGCAACCCTCACATCAATGTCTTCCTCTTGATTTATCTCCAGTCAAATCCAATGTCAAAGCTCTAAGATCCCCTTTGAACGACAACCTATTAGCCTCAATGAAAAACCATAAGCATAACTCCAATTGAACTCCCTACCAAATGACGAAATGACAAATTAAACAAGTGAAAATTTTGTCCAAGCGCCTTGACACTGGTATGTTTTCCTCCCAGCGTTGTGAAGTGCGCCACGACGCTATGAGTGGCAATTCTCTTATAGTGCTGCTATGCTACAAGACAACACCATGAGCTACCCAATTTTAGGTTTCGATTTGGAGCGTTGAGCTAGCATCGTAGGAGCCTTTTTTGACAATTTTTCATCCCTCGTAAAGCCCTAGGTCAAACTTTGACCTTCCTTAGGATATTTTCGTCATTTTTTACTTCATTAGCCCATTTCAATCCAAAGTTTTGGTTCCTACAAATTCAACAATGAAAAGCATTAAAGAACATAAATTCACAACAAAACCAACAAGACTCTAAGCCCGAGAAAATACTTCTTGAGTGCTTTTCAGTCACCTACTTTAGGGGTTGCATGCGTGATGGACAAAAACTTCACTGGATAAAGAGTTAAGCGATGATAAACCCAAGATTTGTCAAAGGTCCTAGAATCAATCAAATAATACTTATATTACTGAATCTATACTATTCATACTAAAAGAGTAGTACAAGTGGCAAGGTTCGGTCGATCCGTAGGGAAGTGCGAATATTAGTTTCATAAACCCCATTTCTTAGTTAAAGCGTTAAAAGGAGGAGGGGGGAGGGGAGGGGTTGTGTGTGATTTTGAGAATCGAATGATAAACGAGCTAAGAAAAGTAGTTGTTCCCTTAAAGTGTAAAATGACAAGCTATGTTTAGTTGGCACATGACCTACTTAAGCGGAAAAGCCAACGTTAAGTGTCCTTAACTATTAATTAGGAATTTCTTCCTAGTTAAACTATGTGCCGATTAATAAATAATGAAAAGCATTACAAGACTAATCACACACATTGATAACTTGTAGAAATACAAGTTATTATAGTCACTATTTGAATTAATTAGAGTAACTTTAGAGCTAAACGCATGATTTTGGTAGTTGAATTATGTAAAATGTATCACCATGCGTTGGTACTATTTACAAAAGAAAATACTTGAAAAATTATGAGTTTTTTTGTTCTTAAAGCAAGATTAAGAAGAAAAGAAGCACAAATAACCCAAGTAATAGAGACGAAGTTGCTGCGAGAACAAATGGAAACCCATGCATCGAGACTATGCGTTGAGACCATGCGCTGAGAAAAAGTGGATACGGACGCCTGGGCAAAAGCTGTCATGTCATTATGCAAAAGAATAACACGCTATCAGATTATGGCAGAACCAAAGGGCCGACAATGTGAAAAGATTACGCAGCGGGGCAGGAAATTTAATGCAAAGGTGTCAGGTCATCATGAGTTTCAACTTTTTAACGTCTATAAATAGCCCAAAGCTTCTCCAGTCGGAAAAGGAGAGGAGAAAAGAGAGAGAGAGAAACGAGTGCAAGAGGCGAAAGCTCTGCACAAATCCACCCTCACCATAACCAGCCTCCATTTCGAGCTCTTCTGAGAGAAGGATTCTGAGAACTTTCAGAATCGTCTCCCAGTGAGTGAAAACCTTCACCCTATGAACTTTATGTATCAGATAGCAACAATCTCAAGCCTCCATGAAGCAAGACGTTGCTAGTGGCGGCTTGACGTCTTCCATTTCTTTTTTATCTCCATTTCCCTCCTTCTTACTTATGTTTTGTTAATGACATTTGAGAGAATGGTTTATTTTCTTAATATGAGTTTGATTGACGATTATCTTCCATTTATTTTCATATTAAATATCTTACACTATGTTGTTTGAATGCTAAATGAGTTAGATATTAGAGTTAGTTTTTCTTAAGCAATATGAAGTATGTTACATCCTGATTAATGCATATCATTAGCTTGCATAGTTTTTTCTGACAAACAAATGTAGTAAGCACGACTGTCTAGCTTGAGAGAGTAGATGGTTAATCTTTAGCATTTATCAACACTAGATGAGGTGTAGAGATGTAGTTCATCTTTTGCCAATGCAAACTTACCATGCGTCTTAAAGATACGATTAATGTGGTGTCGAAACATCGAGAGATAGATTCATAAACTTAGTTTGTAGGTATGTACTTATACTTAGATAGGCTTAAGTAATAACTAGCTCTTGCTTTAACTCTACTTTTATTGCATGGTTCCATTCATTCTCAACGCATGCTATCTGACCCTAAATGACATTTGACTAACCATCTCCACGTCCACCTCATTGTTAGTTGTAGGAAATTTTATTCATTCTTTATGTATAGTTTTAGATACATACAACCAACTCATGCACATATTACATGTATAGTTCACCGCATAGTCATGCATCTATTCTCAATGCCTAGTTATTAAAAATCCCTGTGTTCGACCTTAGACTCACTAAGAAACCTATGAGAGCTTATACTTGGGCTTTTATAGGAAAACTTGCTTAATCATGATCATACTTGAGTAATTCTCGACGCATCTTTGTACGGACATTATCATATCTATTTTTGTGCAACAAGCTAAGAAACTCAATCTAAATCGAAAATAGAAATGCAACAACACACATGCTTTAGGATCTAGAGCTAAGCCACGACAATATGCTAACAAAATTGTTGATTACTTAATTGATTACTGTTTGTCCCTAAGCCTCCCAAGACGACTACATGAAGTTTCTAGAAATGTCGTGAAAGCAAACATACACCCACAAGATGATCTTAGATAATT
Source organism: Citrullus colocynthis (assembly GCA_031780015.1). Taxonomy (NCBI): domain Eukaryota; kingdom Viridiplantae; phylum Streptophyta; class Magnoliopsida; order Cucurbitales; family Cucurbitaceae; genus Citrullus; species Citrullus colocynthis. The sequence continues at coordinate 782,856 of QLSR01000253.1, forward strand.
TGTCAACCAACACCTAACAATTACGAATTAGATGTGAAGTTTCTAACTATTAACATGCATAAACAATTGGTTTGTCAGTCCTAATCATTCAAACGTGCCAAAGGTTGATTCAAGAGATAAAGATGCAAGATAGGTATAAATATAAAACATTTAAGAACAAATTCTCTCATAAATGTAAAAAGGGTTCATCCAAATCCATAAACTAAAGAAAGAGGAGTCAAGGCTCATCGACATTGAGCCAAGTTACAAATTAAAGGAAACAACCTAAAAACTATGAAAAAAGGTCAGAAGGTGAAGAAGAACTCAAAAAAAGGCCCATAGCTCGGAATGGGCACCTTCCTCTGTTGGGATTTGTGCCTTAAAGCCTTCTAATTGATTAGTTAATTAATTTAATTATAAAATATGCAATATTAAATTTCATTAACCGTAAAAATTCAAGATTTGATATGTAATCTTGAACAGTATGTAGTTGACATACAAGGTGGATCATGTTTAATAAATAAGCTAAAGGTCTATAATATATGGATAAGGTTGGGTGTCTTATCCTGGTAACACTATGGATACGATTCACTTTATAATAGTTACAAACGGTTAGATCCAAACTGTTAATGTGGAGACATGTGAGTGGGGGTATCCTATACAAAGAGTTTGTATAAGACCGAATCGCAAAATATTTAATCTTTCTTTGTAAATCTGTTAATTGATGAGATTAATATTTTATAGTATGATCATGTGCAACTCTTAATCCTTAGTGATTTATGAACTCGTGTTTGTGAGATAAGTCATTTGATTTGTACGAGTGAGAGTTACTCAAGTTCTTGACTCAATAAGCCTACAATTTTGGGGATTTGACTAAATGGGGAGTTGGGAACATAACTTCACAAGATGAAATTCACTCATTTCTCTATAGGGTAAATAGATGAGTAGTTTCTTTAAGTGCTGATTATCTTGAACAAGGGGCCCTACCCTCTTACTAGCCTGAGAGGGACTTAGTTTATGGTTGGACCATAAACAAATTGTTCATTTGAGGAATTAGTGGTTCTTAAGGAAAATATGTAATTACAGGGGTGAAACAGATATTTTTTAGTCAGCTGTAATTATGAACAACTCATGAAGGATCGACTTGCTTATATTGATTATATCCATGGACACAACTTGTCCTACAGTGTATAAGGGTTCAACTATGAGTCTATAGTGGTTTGCCCTATAGTTAACGAATGAAGATTAATTTAATTAAAGAGTTTAATTAATTAATCTTGGATCATTTGAGCTTATAATCTATAGGTCCATAAGATCCCCTTACTAACTCACCACAGACTAACAAGAATCAACTATATTGAAAGAAAAATTTGAAATATTCAAATTTATGAGCGAAAATATTAATTGTATTGGATATAATTAATTACACGACTTATTATAAAGTTTATTTGAATAATATTCAAATTATAACTTTATAATATGGAAAATTAATTTATTTGAATATGATTTAAAGAATTAATTATTTATTTGGATGAAATTCATATAAATAGAAAGAGAGAGAATTAATTAATGAATTCGAATCAGATTCAAATAATTAATTATTTAATTTGGATTGAGATTCAAATTAAAGATTGTCACACCCCCTCCCAAGTTCACCTGCATAACCTGAAAGGAGATGTGAGGACAGTATACATCACCCCTCTTGTGACGCATACCATCCGCTCCTTTACACACATTCTGAACGGTAAACAATGAAATCTCCACATTCTAAGACATTTTAAACATAACATATAGGAAAATATATACAAGCCAAAAACGAATTTTCTCCACTCTTTTACATATCCTTGCACAACCCATAGTTCAACCCCTGGTAATTGTACATACATATCTACATGCCACCTAATAAAGGTTTAACATTCAACTAGCACCTCAACAAGTCAAATTATTCAGAGTCTCGAAGCTTAAGCAGGGCGAGTGGGAGTAGGCAAAGCACCAGAAACGTCCTTGCTACTTGGAGGGGAAAGAAAACATTGAAAACATGAGCTAAAGGCCCAGTGAGTGACAATTTTAATAAACCATTTTAGTTCGGAAATCATCAGTAGTAAAGCTACGCTCAACATCAACATAAAACATGTAATCACTTCAAATACCATAGTTAAAACAAACTTAATTGCCCTTATCAATTCATACATGATTTTTAAATAAATCATAAGGAAACAGTTTAGATACCATATTTTTCCCTTAGTTGAAGTGGAGCAAACTCAACACCCCAACGTTGAAAACATATAAGTCTCGATGCGGAGCAAGACTCAACGCACCAGCATATAACCTCAATGTGCACATAGGAATATGGCGGGTTGCCCAAGTACCTTCTCATGTCCTTGAGTATTGGGTCCTGGGAAAACTCACATGCCTTGCTAGCATTGAGTCTCCTCTAAAACATTTTATAGGCGGGTTGCCCAAATTCTGGGTCCTGGGGAAACTCACATGCCTTATTAGCATTGAGCCTCCTCTAAAACATTTTATAGGCGGGTTGCCCCAATTCTGGGTCCCTGGGAAACCCACATGTCTTATTAGCATTGAGCCTCCTCTAAAACATTTTATAGGCTGGTTGCCCAAATTCTGGGTCCTGGGGAAACCCACATGCCTTATTAGCATTGAGCCTCCTCTAAAACATTTTCCTTTTTAGAAACAACATTTCATACAAACCGTTCGTATACAAATCGTTCATAAGAATACAGGGCAATTATTATATCAATAACATCTCATAAACATGCTTTTCAATAGCTTTAAGAACATAACATATGCCTCATAAAGCATTTAATCACAAAATCACATTTCATTGGAAAATCGAACTATCATGTGCAACAAAATCGTTTAAGAGTAAAAGAAGTATCACTCACAATTCTTTCTAGGCCTTGAATGGATTATAAGCCTTTCCTATCTCCTCTTGGCCTGAAACAAATATTTTCCCTTGTTATACTTCTTTTCCATTCACTTTAATATATACAACAACTCAACATATGCACAATGCCTATAGTTTATCATGCGGTCAAACTTCCATTAGTTCATTCTCAAGCCTTAAACACTAAGGCTATTACTACTAGTTGTTGCTTACCCTTCTGTTAGACTTCAATCCAAAGAACAGTTTGCCTGCAGCTCACTCTTGCTATATACCAACATTTGAGTTCTATCTTCTTCTTAACAAAGCTGATTGTTATAGCTTTGCTGTCTCTGCTTAATCCCTACTAAAAACGCATTTCCAGCCCATATTAAGACTTCTTTTCTTCTACAAACTTGTAAAGAATTAAGTCCCACAGCTTACCTCAAAATTTCAAGGCTCAACTCTTTTTCGTTCTCCAGTTATGCCAAAATTACTCCTTGTTGCTCCGGATTGCATAGCAGTTCTGTAGTTGCTGTGTTTACCTAAAGATTCATGTGATAAACTTCGGTTTCAGCTCAACCATCCTTCATTAGACCTGTTAGGAATTATGTTAACTTACTAATCTCAAAATTTCAGCCCTAAACTTGGCTTCCTTGAGTCGTTCTACTCCAAACATCAACCACTGTTCAATCTGTGCATCTATGATCAATCCTCTGTTCCAGCTCGGATTTGAGCACCAAAACAGGTAGAATTTCGCCCAAAAACTATAAGAATACCTTCCTCTTCCTTCTCTGGTGGTTTCTTTGAAAGGTGGAACTGACTTAAGTTCTCGAAATGTCTAAAAATAATTAAACTCACCTATATATATACTGCCGACTTATCCCTCACAAGTACCAAGATGATAATGCCGACTTACCCCTCACCGTAGGTTGGCACTGGTCTTTCCTTCGATGCAAGGCACTCATGTCTATATTCTCCTCCAGCGTCTTCAGCAACTAATCATTCTTGGCGCATAATGTTCTCGGTGCCTCCTACCTCCGACGCATACAACATATTCATTCACATCACTAGCTTCATCACGTCAAGACTGTTCTGTCTTGGACGCAATGTGACTTCAGCGCATGGCTATCTTTGACGCATGGTAACTTCAACGCATGGCTGTCTTCGGCGCTTGGTGACTTCAACGCATGGTTCAAGCATATTTCTTTCCCCGCCAATGATCCCTTATTCTTCGATGCGGCGACTGCTTCATCTCACAACCCTTCTCGATTCAATCAGCAACGCATGGTTCCTCAAATAATTCAACTTCCCGCCACTTTCACCAACGCATGGTCTTGACCACCACTTAACTAAAATTTTGTTCTACTTCTTGGCTACTTCTTAGCTATTCTTCTTCTAATAACGCATAACCTCAATCGCATTGCTCTCCCCAACACTTGGTTTTACAAGTCAGTGCTTACAAAGATTCTGCAAAAGATAAATATTTAAATATGATTTAAAAATTTTAAATCATTAATATGAGATATTATTTGGGTAGATACTACTATAATTTTGACTTTTGTTGATGACTAAAAATATCAAGAAAGCCCATATCAAGAAAGTTTGACCATCAAGAAAGATAGTTTTCTTGGTGGCCAAAAAACGTGAACACAAACCCTATCTTGATGGCCATCAAGAAAAATGTATTACTGTATGTTTTAATTGACCTTTTTTTGCCGTCAATTATCAACCTTTCTTGACGATTTTTGACCGTCAACTATAACAATTTGAGAAAAAAAAAAGATCCGAGTCATTGTGACCCCCCACAATCAACCTGTAATCAACCCCAAGCATGCTTTATACCTGCAATTTGCATTCACTCTGAACAACCAACTTATGAAACAACTTTACACATCACCTGCAAACCACCAACTACACAACTGCAATTTTTCAATCCCACATTACTCCATCAGAATCAAATAATTACACCATATCGTTTCTACTAACACCATTAACTACGTGACTACACAACTTCAACAATGACATAACTCCAATTATTCAATCACAATATCTAAATTAACAGCATCAGACCATCTCATTGAAACATCATAGCAAAACATAATTGTGACACCCTAATCTTTGACCTAGTTGCTTAAGACATATAAAGAAAGAGAACTAAGACAAAGGGTGTAAAACTTGGATCACAAGCCTGTGGAGTTGGAAAAAGTTTGAGGCAGAAAAGCTGGGCTTGTGGAGTTGAGATGTAGGAAGGAAAAAAATAAGTTTGTGTCACTTGAATTTTGATCTTAAGAATGAGCCACAGGTGAGTTTGGAAGAAAGCCCGTTAAGCAATTTTCGAGTCTTGAACCACAAGGTGGTCAATGAGCTAAGAAAATTTTCTAAGTGTGGCAACTATGCTATGAGGAAGGCTAGCTTGGATGCATAGCTTAACGAAAAGAGAGGAAATTACAAAATGTTAAAGAAGGAAGAGTTGGAAGCATAGTTGAAAGCTAGTTATGAGTTGGACACATCCTTGGGAGGAACACCACCATGTTGGACACATGGATGGTGAAGTGTGGATGCATGGTACCCTAATTTGGAAGAAAATTGGTTAAGTGTTGAAGTATTGAAAGGAAAACCTAGGTCTTGGAAAAGATGGTTAATCGCATAAAGCAAAGTTAAAGGAAAAACATCATGCTACCTAGGGTAAACGCATAGGCTCTTCTCCAAGGGGATTTTGGTTAAGTCTTGAATAATTTGAAGGGTTGAGAAGCAACCCTAAGGGAGGAAAATAAGGGTGGATGCATAGTTGGTGCATTGATTGGAAAAATGACTAAGTATGGGAGGCATAAAAGAGAAAGTTGGAAGCATAGCCTTGGGAGATACCCCGTGGACGCATGAGTGAGCTACCAAGAAGTCCATAAGGCTATAAAAGAAATCTTGGACACATGAATTGAGTTGGTGGACGTATACCAAGGGTTTTGCACAAATAGTTGAGCTTGTAAGTAGAAATTTGACTAAGTATGGGAACCTCGGGTTATGGTGGATGTATACCCCTAAAAGAGGGAGATTTTGGCTAAGTGTTGGACTTAGAAAAGAAGGTGAACGCATAGGAAAGGTAAGTTGGATGCATAAGGAAGTTTGGGAAGGGATTTTGGCTAAGTATAGAAAGACCGAGAGAAGAAAAAAGAGCAAAAGAAGCCAAACCCTAAGAGACAATACCATAAACGCATGGTGAAGGAGGAATGGACGCATGGTCCCTACCCAGGGACTAGGTTGGATGCATGACAAGTTAACATGCAAAGAAGCAAGTGTGTGGTTGCATGTTAAGTTTGCATGCATAAAGACAAGTAGAAGCTCAAGTGTCAAGCAATGGGGGAATGGTTGGATGACAAAGCTTGTCATCCAACTCCTATAAATAGGACCAAGAGGAAGAAGAAAGCCACACACCACCAAGAGATCTGAGATTTCCTTGTGGAAGTAGAGAGAAAGGTTGAAAAGTTGAAGAATGGAAACCTTGCGTTCAAATGATCTACCTTGCATCTGGGAGGGTGTTTTTCTGCTATCAAAGAGCTACTTTGTACCAAGCCCTGCGTCCAGAGTCACAGTTTTGCATCTAACCAAGCTGTCTAAGGAAGAAAATAGCTGCTTTACGTCCACGGTACACTGCCCTGCGTCAAAGGTTGGTCTTTGCATCCAAATAAGAGTTTTTCTAGTGTTCAATAACTGTTTTAGGGTTCCTGAGGTTTCTCGGTTACTCTTTCTTTAATTCCAGAAGCTCGAGAGAAGCTAGAAGGTGGAGGGAAACTAGAATAGGAAGAAGGAAACCCTAAAGTTTGGAAGCTACATCTAAGGTGAGTGGTTGATTTCTTTCGTGAGAGAATTTAATTAAGATTCGAATAAATAATTGATAATAGCACGCTTATGAGCTTATATTTGATAGTACGATGTTGTGATATTATTTTACGTGCTATGGTGAGGTATTAGATAATTTGTTGAGTATGATAGCATGAGGTTATATGCATGCTAAAAGTTAATTGTTGGCTCATAATCTTGTTGCGCATGAATTGGATTAGATGTTATAATTTCTGTACAAAGATGCGTCGAGAATTACTCAAGTATGATCATTAATAAGCAAGTTTTCCTATAAAAGCGCAAGTATAAGCCACTATAGGTTTCCTGGTGAGTCTAGGGTCGAACGCAGGGATTTGTAATAAACTAGGCGTTAAAGATAGATACATAACTATGCGGTGACTATACAGGTATTATGTTCAAGAATTGTATGTACCTAAAACTATACAACAAGAATGAATAAAATTTCCTACAATTAACAATGAGGTGGACGCGGAGAAGGTTAGTCAAATGTCATTGTGTCAGATAGCATGTATTGAGCATGACGGTGGAACCACGTGATAAAAATAGAGTTAACGTAGGAGCTAGTTGTTACTTAAGCATATCTAAGTATATTTACATACCTACAAACTTTGGGTTTGAGAATCCATCTCTCCATGTTTCAGCGCCACATTAATCTTATCTTTAAGACGCATGGTAAGTTTGCGTTAGCAAAAAATGAACTACATCTCTGAACCTCATCTAGTTTTGATAAACGCTAAAGATTAACCATCTACTCTCTCAAGCTAGACAGTCGTGCTTGTTAAATTTGTTTGTCAGACAAAGCTATGCAAGCTAATAATATGCATTAATCAAGATGTAACATACTTAGTATTTGTTGTTTTCTTTATATTGGATATCTGTTTTCGATTTATATTGAGTTTCTTAGCTTGTTGCACAAAAATAGATATGATAGTTTCCGTATAAAGATGCGTCGAGAGTTACTCAAGTATGATCATGATTAAGCAAGTTTTCCTATAAAAAGCCCAAGTATAAGCTCTTATAGGTTTTCCTAGTGAGTCTAGGGTCGAACGCAGAGATTTGTAATAACTAGGCGTTGGAGAATAGATGCATGCCTATGCGGTGAACTATACAAGTAATATGTGCATGAGTTGTATGTGCTTAAACTATACATTAATAATGAATAAAATTTCTAACTAACAATGAGGTGGATGTGGCGATGGTTAGTCAAATGTTGTTTAGTGTTAGATAGCATGCGTTGAAAATGAATGGAACCATGCGATAAAAGTAGAGTTGACGAAGGAGTTAGACGAAAAACTTAAACCTATTTAAGTATAAGTAAGTACATACCTACAAACTTAGTTTGTGAATCCATCTCTCGATGTTTCGATGCCACATTAATCTTATCTCTAAGACGCATGGTAAGTTTGCATTGGCAAAAGGTGAACTACATCTCTGTACATCATCTAGTCTTGATAAATGCTATAGATTAACTATCTGCTCTCTCAAGCTAGACAGTCGTGCTTACTGCATTTGTTTGTCAGACAATGCTATGCAAGCTAATGATATGCATTCATCAGGATGTAACATACTTCATATTGTTTAAGAAAAACTAACTCCAACATCTAACTCATTTAGCATTCAAACATTATGGTGTAAGATAATTAATATGGAGATAGATGGAAGATAATCGTCAATCAAACTCATATTTAAGAAAATAATCATTCTCTCGAATATCATTAACAAAACATAAGTAAGAAGGATGGAAATGGAGATAAAACAGAAATGGAAGATGTTAAGCCGCCACTGGCAATGTCTTGCTTCATGGAGGCTTGAGATGGTTGCTATCTGATACATAAAATCCATAGGGTGAAGGTTCTTACTCATTGGGAGACGATTCTGAAAGTTCTCAGAATCCTTCTCTCAGAAGAGCTCGAAATGGAGGCTGGTTATGGTGGAGGAAGTATGCAGAGCCTTCACGCCAGTCACGCGTTTCTCTCTTTATTCTTCCTCTCCTTGAATGGGGAGAGGAAATGGAGGCTGGTTATGGAGATAAAACAGAAATGGAAGATGTTAAGCCGCCACTGGCAATGTCTTGCTTCATGGAGGCTTGAGATGGTTGCTATCTGATACATAAAATCCATAGGGTGAAGGTTCTTACTCATTGGGAGACGATTCTGAAAGTTCTCAGAATCCTTCTCTCAGAAGAGCTCGAAATGGAGGCTGGTTATGGTGGAGGAAGTATGCAGAGCCTTCACGCCAGTCACGCGTTTCTCTCTTTATTCTTCCTCTCCTTGAATGGGGAGAGGAAATGGAGGCTGGTTATGGAGATAAAACAGAAATGGAAGATGTTAAGCCGCCACTGGCAATGTCTTGCTTCATGGAGGCTTGAGATGGTTGCTATCTGATACATAAAATCCATAGGGTGAAGGTTCTTACTCATTGGGAGACGATTCTGAAAGTTCTCAGAATCCTTCTCTCAGAAGAGCTCGAAATGGAGGCTGGTTATGGTGGAGGAAGTATGCAGAGCCTTCACGCCAGTCACGCGTTTCTCTCTTTATTCTTCCTCTCCTTGAATGGGGAGAGGAAATGGAGGCTGGTTATGGAGATAAAACAGAAATGGAAGATGTTAAGCCGCCACTGGCAATGTCTTGCTTCATGGAGGCTTGAGATGGTTGCTATCTGATACATAAAATCCATAGGGTGAAGGTTCTTACTCATTGGGAGACGATTCTGAAAGTTCTCAGAATCCTTCTCTCAGAAGAGCTCGAAATGGAGGCTGGTTATGGTGGAGGAAGTATGCAGAGCCTTCACGCCAGTCACGCGTTTCTCTCTTTATTCTTCCTCTCCTTGAATGGGGAAGCTTTGCGCTATTTATAGGCGTCGAAAAGGTGAATTCATGATGACCTGACACCTTTGCATTAAATTCCATGCCCTGTTGCGCAGCCTTTTCACATCGTCGGCCCATTTGTTCTGCCATGACCTGATAACGTGTTATCCCTTTGCATATTGACACGACAGCTTTTACCCAGGCGTCCGTATCTACTTTTTCTCGACGCATGGTCTCGAACACATAGTTTTGACGCATGGGTTTCCATTTGTTCTCGCAGCAGCTTCGTCTCTAGTACTTGGGTTATTTGGGCTTCTTTTCTTCTTAATCCTACGTTAAAAACAGAAAAACTCATAATTTTTTAGATATTTTGTCTTGTGAATAGTGTCAACGCATGATGATACATTTTACATAATTCGACTTCCATAATCATGCGTTTAGCTCTAAAGTTACTCTAATTGATTCAAATAGTGACTATAATAACTTGTATTTCTACAAGTTATCGGTATTGCTTAAGAAAAACTAGCTTCTAACATCTAACTCATTTAACATTCAAACAACATGCTGTAAAGTATTTAATATGGAAATAAATGAAAGATAATCGTGAATCAAACTTATATTAAAAAAACAAACCATTCTCGAATGTCATTAACAAAACATAAGTAAGAAGGAGGAAAATGGAGATAGAACAGAAATGGAAGAAGTCAAGCCGCCACTGGCAATGTCTTGCTTCATGGAGGCTTGAGATGGTTGCTTTTTGATACATAAATGGCATAGGGTGAAGGTTCTCACTCACTGGGAGACAACTCTAAAAATTCTCATAATCCTTCTCACAGAAGAGCTTAAAATAGAGCTGGTTATGGTGAGGGAGAATTTATGCAGAGCTTTCGCCTCTTGAAGTCGTTTCTCTCCTCCTTTGAATGGAGAAGCTTTGGGCTATTTATAGGCGTCGAAAAGGCAAACTAATGATGACCTGACACCTTTGCATAAAATTTTATGCCCTGGTGCGCAGACTTTTCATATCGTCGGCCCATTGGTTCTTCCATGATCTGATAATGTGCAATCCTTTTGCATATTGACATGACAACTTTTGCCTAGGCGTCTGTATTTACTTTTTCTTCTCAACGCATGGTCTCGACGCATGGGTTTCCACTTCTTTTGTTCTCGCAGCAGCTTCCTCTCTAGTACTTGGGTTATTTGTGCTTCTTTTCTACTTAATCCTGTGTTAAGAACAGAAAAACTCATATATTTTTCAAGTATTTTCTTTTGTAAATGGTGCCAACCCATGGTAATACATATTACATAATTCAACTGCCAAAATCATGTGTTTAGCCCTAAAGTGACTATAATAACTTGTTTTTCTACAAGTTATCAATAATATATTGCGTATCGAGCTTGTTGAATATTAGGTCATACTTTTCGATGCTCGAGGGTTGCTTGAAGGCATTGAGGAACAGGATGTTCCAATGTCGAGGGACTTTTGAGAAGGCATTGATGATGATCAAGACTGGGACCAGGATTCATTACAGCACAGGATGGTTAGAGGGTTGGAAGGACCTAGTTTCTGAGCCTCTAGCGATGATTTCCTCGTGGGATGGTCAAGGGGCCACCGAAGCCTAGTTCCTAAGCCTTGAAGGTAAGACTATGTGCACATAGGGAAAACATAGGGACGGATACAGGAATGATGAGAATAGTTGACCAGGTGGGCTAGCGGAGTAAAACAAGTCAGATTGCTATGCCGTGTGAGCCAGCATGTTGAACAGAGGAATTAATGTGCCAAAGGTGCCAGCAGGAAAAGTAGATTCTGAGAATAACCCTATGGGGGAGGTTTAAGTATAAGCTCGATGTAAATATTGATGTGCTTGTTTATGATTCTATCATTATTATTATGTTGAAGGGTTATATGAACCCTAACTTTATCGATCACTCACTGGGCTTTGTAGAAGCTCATTCTTTTCTTATGTTTTTCTTTTCACGTAGCAGCCGAGTTCCTGTTGCTGAACGAAGTCAAGGTCTTCCAACATATCATGTGCTTTTGGTTATAGGCATAAGAATTTTTATAATATGATTTAAGGTCTGCAAAGAAATTATGTGTACTTAGCTGTAGGCAGCAGTCTAAAAGGGGAACTAGAATCATGTTTTCTATAAATAAATTTGTCAAACAAGTTATGCATTTGATTATTGAATTAGTTTATTTTTGCTTGTATAAGTTGCATATGATAGTTTCAGAAAAGGTAAAGTTTTGACAGTAGACATCGCAAGAGGGTCGGTGTCTGTTGTTCTCAAGCTCTGTCTCGGGCTGCGAGAGAGTGGCGGTGTGAAAAAGTTGGTATCAGAGCATGGTTTGCGAAAAACCTGGGGAAGTTAAAAAAGTTGGTAGCATAGTTATGAAAAACAAGAAAGGAGTTAAGAGGAAAAACCAATATTTTTTAGGAATAAGCCTAGACTTAGAATTATGCATATAGTTGAAAGTAAAAATTAACAGAAAATTTGAAGAAGCACATGGTTGTATTTCTAAATTAATATGTCATATAGGAGATGTCTCGGAGAATAGACCTTGACAGTAACATGTGGGTGGAACTCAGAATGCTACCTTTGGATCCCCAACAGAAAGGGAAGGAGAATCAAGTCATCCAGTGATGACCGGTGTGGTAGAAGCACATGTATTACGTAATTTGCTCAACAACTAGCTAAGAGTCTAAATAATTTGTTTGAGAATCATGAGAGTTTGTACGGAATAGAAATGCTAAAAGCGTTAGGAGCAAGAACGTTCAAAGAAACAGTTGATCCCAAAGATGCGGAGGTATGGATTACTCGATTAGAAAAGTGTTTCCGAGTAATGAGGTGTCTAGAAGACCGAAAAGTTTCTCTAGCCATCTTTTTACTCCAAAAAGGAGCAAAAGACTGGTGGCATTTAGCTGAGGGAAGATGGGGAAAAGATACGAAGCCTACTTAGGAATATTTCAAATAAGATTTTTATGGAAAGTATTTTCCTCAAATCTTTCGGGATACAAAATAAAGAGAATTTTTGTATCTTGTGCAAGGCTCAATGTCAGTAGCAGAGTCCTAAAAGAAATTCACCGAGTTATCTAAGTATGCTACTGCCTTAGTCATAGATGAAGGAGATAGATGTAAAAGTTTTGAGGAAGGGTTAAGAAGCAAAATTTGTACTTTCATAACAGCTAGTGCTCAGTGGGACCAAATTTTCTAAGTTAGTTCAAGTCGCTCTGAAAGTAGAAGAGAATCTACGGAGACAAGCGGTAGAGGAAAAAGAGAAAGAAGTAATAGTCTAGGAGTAAAGGATCGAAGGTATAAGACGTACCTCAAGAACCTCAAAGAACAACTCATCCAAATTAGGAATAGAACAAAGTGTATCAGTATGAGTCGAGATTTCTAATTTCAATAAAAGGCCTTGATGTGAAGGTTGTAGGAGATACCACTCAGGATGATGCTTTGAAATCTGAATGTCTGCTATGGTTGTGGTGGAACGGGACATTACAAGAAGAGATGTCATAAGAAATAAGGAAGTTGTTAAGTAGAAGTTAAAGATTACTTTCTCTGTAAACTATGATTGTTATTATTAGACTTGTTTGGAATTAACTCTCTGCTAATTGCAGTTCGAAATGTCAGGAGAGGGAAGCAAAAGACAAAAGACCAAGTGCCCTAAATGTGGGAAACCCCACATAGGAAAATGTTTAAAGGGGACAGGAAAATGCTACACCTATGAACTCGAGGGACACAATAAAATACGATGCCACGTATTCATTAATTTCTGCTAGCAGCAGAAGGGCCTTAAGGAGAGCTCGGGGGCTAATACAGTAGAATTCCCTTGTTTAAACTGTGGGCATCACCACAGGGGCGATAGGGAAGGAAGGGAGGACGTTTATTACATGTGTGAACGATCTGGTCACTATTGTAAAGATTGTCCTCGCAACAACGGAGGCCCTTATGACTAGACGTGAAAGAAGGAAGAATTTGAGAAGAAGAGAAGGAAGATGGAAGACATAACTTAATAAAGTTAGATAAATCAATGTTTGTCGAAATCATGTCCCATAGAGTCAATTGAATATACTATTCTAGTTTGTAAGTTGATGATAACTACTATCAAATGATATCTACATAAAAGACATAATTCAATAAACTTAGATAAATCAATGTTTATCAATAAAAAATTATTAAAATACTCATGTTCGAAACTTACTCGAGATTAAATGGACATATAAATAACTTATTCTTTGTCGAGATCAACCTGTTGCACAAGAATCTAGAGCGTTGTTCCTCAATGCCTGAGCCACTTGAAATTTATGCAGGGTGAATGAATGCATACTCCTCTAAGGTACTTGGGTTGGATACGTACAAAAATCTAAGATCATAACAAAAAAAAAAAGTTTTAATATTAGAAAATGTTACAATAAATTATTAGTATTAATCAATTTTGTTGTCTCCAAAACATTGGTCTTGATCATTATACTCAACAACCCATCGATCTTCATCCGATCTAATCTGTGTTAGCTGAATCATGGTGGTAAGACCACGAACTAATCATTGAATAGATGGTATCTCCAAAAAATGTTCCATCTCTAACTCGTAACCATCACTACCAAGTGAGACGTGGTCATCACCACTAGTGTCCATCTATAAGTATCCTGCCATGAAAATAAATGTTATTAGTGAACTAAAAGTAAAAGTAACTAATAAGCAAAACTTACCAATGAGGTTAATTGAAACACTCAAATTGTTGAACTAAATATAATAAAAAAGTAAATAGTTATGGCTTATTAGAATTAACATTTTATTAAGTCATACCATCTATCCTTCATTATCATTGACTATCCAAGTGTCATTACAATCAGTTCGAATATAGATTGAATCATCTTCGTCCATGTCCTCAAATGCATTTGAAGCAACAACATTGTTAGAACTGCTACAATTTAAAGTTATGTCACCTAGCTCATCTTTGTTGTTATGATCTTTTTACTCCCTACTTGGAAGATGCAACACAACATGCCATCGAGAATCACTTGGATCTTCGATAAAAAAATACTTGTATCGCTTGTGATGCTAGTATAAAAGAAACAGACTTATATCCAATATGTTTAAGATCGACTAGTAAATCCCAATTCATCTGCTCTTACACCACTAGCATCATCAATCCAATTACATTTAAACATTAAAATCTTAAGAGTAATATAATTCAACTCCCATATCTCTTGAATGACACCAATAAATGACATGTTTGTCACTATTGGATTTTTATCTTTTACACTAGCTATCTGCATTGTTTTTGCTATTAAAAAAACAACACTATTTTGCACATTACAAGCAGCATCATAGTTCTCTGTATTATAGTGAATTTCATTAACAAAATAACTAACATAAGTTATCATATAGTCGAAAGGCCATGTGATATCCATCTCAGTATATTAGATATTGTGTTGTTCGGTAACTTAAGCTCTATAGCAACCTATAAGTGTATGAATTTAAGTTATAAGCATGAAAATAAAAATTTGTAAAAATACTAAATCAAAACACAATATTCATTATCTTTCGAAGCATACATGATCATGAATCTAAGGAATGAAAATTCGATTATGCTCATCTTGTAGTGACTTTTGATTTCTTGACTTTGAAAAAAACATTTTTCTCAAATGGTTCATATGTTTCCTAAAATGACATATAATTCATTAGGGTTGTTAGAAATATCAAATTATAGGGAAAATAATAAAAAATACAACCTTAAGATTAAGTCAACATACTCTGTGTAAGGTTGTACGTTATCTGTATTTTCTAAAACATATAAATGAGTCTGCCTTAGTTGTTCTTTGTCAGGATTCATGTGTGAAGCCACAGATGAGGGTCGTCCAACTTCATCATTTTGATCTCGGTCTATTGTCTTTTCAAGTCCAATCAGCATCGCATCGTGTAAAAATTTTGTACAAAATTCCACAGCTTCCTCAACAATATACCCTTCAGCAATACAACCTTCTAGTCAATTTCGATTTCAAACATATGCCTTAAGAATTTTCATGTAATGTTCGAATGGATACATCCATCGAAGATACACAGGGCCACAAAGACGAACTTCTCTGGCTAGATGTACAGTTAAATGCATCATTATGGTGAAGAACGATGGAGAAAAATATTTTTCAAACAGACACAATATTACTGCAATCTCATGCTCCAAGAATCTTAATGTATAATGTCTACCACCTTATTACATAAAGCATTAAAAAAAGAACAGAATTATGTGATAGCATTTCGCACGTGTTTAGGTAGTACACTACAAAGTGCAACAGAAAACAATTGTTGCATGAGCACGTGACAATCATGAGACTTTAACCCTGTAACTTTCAAAATGTCAATTGATACAAGACTTTTTATGTTAGGAGAATACCCTTTAGGAATTTTCATTTTTGATAGTGAATCACAAACAACATGCTTCTCATTTTTGGATAACGTGTAACAAACCGGAGGTATGTATGTCCTCCTCACAACCTTTGGTGCCAATGTTGTTGATAGATCTAAAGTCCCCGGCAACGACGCCAAAAACTTGTTGTGCATTTATTTTATTAGGCTTACTATGCGTTCAACATATTATGCGTTCAACATGCTTAATACTATGCGTTACTAATTTGTCAAGTTTTCCTATCCTTCACCCAAGTATAAGCAAAGAATGAGGTTTTCTCGTGAGTCCGGGGTCGAATACAGGGACTATGTAGATTCTATAATTAATTGGACTATTTGAGTCATGCGTTTAAAGAAGGTGATGAGAAGTGATGCGTTTAACTAACTACAAAGCAGTAAACCTAAGCTAAAGTGGTTTGATGGAGAGGCATGCGGCACAACAAAGTCAGCTAATTGAGTTCTGTGAATGGTAAAACACAGGGCTGGGGTTGGTTATCATCTAAAGTCGAAAACGCGTAGTTGGGTTTATTTCATACCAACGACTCTTCTCCTGGTTGTCAGTCGCTATGCGTTATATGTCTATAACGCATAGAAGAGTGTTAAAATACAAGCTTATTCCTATGTCTAGGTAATATTTCTTAGCCTTGCCAATTGAGTTCCACAATCACGTACTCTCTCGAACAGTCTGATTATTACTACTTATATCAATTAGCTAGCTGGACATAAGCATTAGATTAAAAGTACAATTGACAAGATGAAATAGTCGGCTATGGTTCTTATTTAGATGATAACACAACTTGTGACCCTTGAGAGAGTTAGTTACACATGGAGGATAAACAGCAAATGGAAAGTGATGAGAAATGAATAGCCATGGAAGATGTATAGATTGATGAACGGAATAACTGTTTTAGAAAATACAATTTCTTGCTAATAGACTAAAACATAAGTAAGAAAAGAGATAAAAAGCATGAAATGGCTTCTCAATGTCTTGAGCTCGCCGGGATGGTAGCATGAGTTCTGCAATGAAGTGGTCAGGCGGAGGGAAGACTCTTCTCTTTCGAGCTATTTGTCTCCGGTTGTCGTCTAAAGAGAACTCTGCTGTCACTTAGTGTCACACCCCTTCCCAGATTCCCTTCCTAACCTAGAAGTGAGTGCAAACCTGTACATACCCATTCCCACATAACTTATAACATTAATCAACACTAGATCAATTATACCTAGCTATATGCCAGCGGAACACCATAAGTTAAACATAACCGCTCAAGCCAGATGCTTAACTCATAACTCATCATAAAATGTATTCATTATATACACCACAAAAACCAACTCTCACTATATTCTAAGGAACATGCATGACAAAAACATGTACATAAACTGTGTATTTACAACTATCCTAGAGAACTGATCCGAAGCAGGCCCAGACGAGAATCTTTAGTAGGCTAGGCGTCTGAATAAAACAAACAAGCAAGAAAAACGTGAGCCTAATGCCCAGTGAGTGACTGAATTAAACTAATTACTAATAAACTTCCTTGAGTTAACATGGATCATCATAAAACTGCCACATATAATAATTCCTAATCAACAATACCCAAGAGCATAAGTGATACAATTATCCTTTTCTAGCTGAGGCGGAGTGAAGCTCAACGCACTCATCCTCGTGTATCTATACTCATCATTCACATATTCAAATGTCTTCACACGGGTCCCTCGGCACAAATGTCTTCACATATCGTTCCTCTGCATTTCAAACCTTCAAGTGCCTTCTCATATTGTCCCTCGGCACTGAGTTTCACTATATCGGAGTTTCCATATGCCTTCTCACAAGGTCCCTCGGCATTGGAATCCATTTCAATCAACTTCTCAAGTGCCTTCATACGTGGTCCCTTAGCACTGAGTATCATATATCATATTCCCCATATGCCTTCACACATGGTCCCTCGGCCATGGGTTGCATTTAGATAATACGTATAACATTCTTTAAACTTCACAGTACAACACAAGATATTCAATGAATACACCATACGTATGTCGCATAACATAATATTCAAAAGGAGATATACGTATACAGGATTCCATATGACATGATAGTTTCCACTCACATATTGCTTAGAGTAATCATTGTATGAAATAGAAAGTCACTCACAACTTGTTCTAGGCCCTGAGAGGATTATATGCCTTTCCGAGCTCTTCTTGGCTTATAAATACACATTTCTCATGTTAAGCTTTCCTTAAACTTTCTTTCCATGATTATTAAGTGTGCATAATTCAACTCTAATCATGTTTCATCAACGAGACTCTCCTTTTTCCCAAAGTAATCATAATAAGCGAGATTATGTGTCACTAGCAAGATTACCAGCAAGATTCCACATTTCTCGTGAGATTACTAGCGAAAACACACAACAAAACACGACACTAGCGACAAAAGGATGAGTTAGACTAGCGAGATTACCTAAGAAACGAGACCTAGCGAGAGCCAGCGAGATTTATGAGAAGAAAAACTCCTTTGCGCCACCAGTGAGATTTGTCTCGCTACTCACTCTCCAATTCCCAACGACAACAGCTTCCTAATGACACCCGACAATAGAGTTTTCCTCCTTTCCTTTTTGTTCTTATTCTATCTGTTAAAAGTCATATTTCCAGCTAGATTTAGAACTTCTTCCCTTCTACAAACTTGTAGAAAAATAAGTCATTTATCTTACCTCAAGGTCTCAAAATGAAAGTCCTCTTCGTTTGAGAGATATTATGAAACAACCCTAAATTGCTCCCAATCGTCTATCAATTTAGCTCTGATCTCTTCTACATGGAGTTTAACACACTTTTACTCAAATTCGGCTCAAGCATCCTTCATAGAAATTGCTAGAAATCGAGCTAACTTACTAACCTTAAAATTTCAACCCTAGCCACAGCTTCCACAGTTTGTTCTTCTCCAAACACTGAACGATGCTAAGATTAAGCGACACCAGCTGAACTCTCTGTTCCAGCTTTAGTTCCTCCATGAAAACGATGAGAATTCCACCCCAAACCAACATAAACACCTTCTTTTACCTCCCTTCGTTGTTCAGCTTCGAAATGGGATTAACTCGAGCTCTGAAATGTGGTTAAAATGATTGAACACTCAGTCCACTCATATGTATATATATACCACCGACTTAATCTCCATTTCATCTCTATATATTTAACTAATCGGCGCATACCTTCTCTTCAACGCATAGCTGTGCTAACCATCTAACGCATAGTAGCCTTCAATGTATAGCTGTGCTAACCACCTAATGCACAGTAGCCTTCAACGCAAGCTACCACCAACGCCTATCGCACCCCCTCCTTCACATCTGCGTCCATGCCGAGCTACCTTCTTCAACGCATAGCTATCAGTGGCAACTCCGTCAGGCCTCGGCTATACTCTCAACGCATAGCAACACCAATACATGGCTAACACTTAGCTACTTTTGCTCCCACACAACTCGGCCACCTTTCTCTACTCAATGCCCATCTCATAGTTTTCTTCTTAACTTGCCTTTTCCCAATGCCAGGGCTTACACTTAGGAATTCTTCCGAGAGGTCCAACAACACTTTCGTTATAGGTCTGCCCTTTTATAGATGTTGCATTACAATTGCTGGCAAATCTGCATGATTGGAGGCTTAATTTCTGCCTTGCGTCCATCTCGCCTAATCATGTGATTTCCGGTTTAATTTAGATCCACCCTTGTCGTATATCAAGCATATCAATCTCCCGACAATCTCTCAAGATTCTTATCTGATTCTCTACTGCCTTCTTGATATGCTTCCCAGATAAGTTGGGTTCATGCATTCAAGTATGCCAACAGATCCATGGGTTGCTAACGCATCAACTTGCGTTGAAGGGTTGCCAACGCATCCACAGGTTGCCAACGCATAGTCCTACGTTAAAAGGTTGCAAACGCATCCATGGGTTGCTTGCGTTCCTACGTCAAAGCATGCGTTTTAGGCTCAAAAAGCTTTAAAACAATTATCTCCATCAATTTACAAGAGTGGAATGCATAGGAAGATTTATCAATAGAATTTAGCATTAACTACCATATGATTCTCTATTTAAGCTTTATTTTTCTAAGCGAGAGACAATAATAATTTGTATTTCTACAAGTTATCAGCCAACTTAGGGCGAATGCCTATTTGTTCTAAGTCACGACGAGTTTGCAATTCATCCTTTGTCTTGCCAGGAATGTCAAGCAAAGTATCCATCAAATTCATGCATACATTCTTCTCAATGTGCATAAGATCTAAACAATGTCAAACATGAAACTTTTTCCAATATTCAAGTTCAAAAAATATAGATTCCTTTCTCCAACAACTGTGTAAAGAACTTGTCGATTTCTTATCTTTCGACGAATGAAACTCGTCAGAAGAATCATTATTGATGAACATTTCAAATATACTTTCTCCAGACAATAGTTGTGGAGCCATCCCAAGTTCTTTTTCATTATTGAATGAATTCTTTTGTTTTCAAAATGGATGATCAGGTGAAAAAAATTTTCTATGTTCAAGATATGCCGTCTTCTTCCCAAATTTTAAATGTACGGCAAATGTGTCTTTGCCGAATATTGAACACGCGCAGTACCCTTCAACAGTGTAGCCCGCTAAATTACAATATGCAAGAAAATCATTAATAGTCCACAACAATACTATTTTTAATGTGAAAATTTCATCTCGATATCCATCATAACATGGTACACCATCATTCCAAAGATTTTTCAAATCAACTATTAAAGGGGCCAAATATACGTCTATGTTGTATCCCAGTTGCTTTGGCCCATAAATTAACATTGTTAACACCATAAATTTACGTCTCATACATAACCAGGGTGGGAGATTATATGTCGTCAATATCAGAGGCCAACAACTATACTTATTATTCATCTTGCTATGAGGATTTATCCGATCAGTTGATAAAGTAAGGCGAAGGTTCTTTTCTTCATTTCCAAACTCAGGCCATAAATTTTCTCCATGCCATATCTAATTATCGAATCTTATGTCAATACCATATATTAATAAGTGGTTTTTCTCTTCCTTAGTGTTCAACATCTTGCAATTTCCAAACTTAACACGTGGACATCGTACATAATTTTTACCACTCAAATGTATTTGAGCAAACTCAATAAAACTATCAACACCTTCTTTATATTCGTTAGATATTCTATCTTATTCCACTCACATATTGCTTAGAGTAATCGTTGCCGACCAGCAGTCATCGACTTCCTGGTCGACTCCCACCGTCAAACTTATTTTACTTCCCACTTAGCCACACTTCCTAGGACGATGAACGATGATACCATTAATTCTTGACAAACCTCGACTTCGATCGGCAACGGGAACTATCATGCTATCTGAAAAATAGAATACATATAAAAGGATGAACTGGTTTGCTGAGTGAGTGACTAGTTTTTGTAAAACTATCTTGGCTCGGAAATCAAACATAAATAAAACATTATAACACATTTTGTATAAAATACATGCTTATATAGCCTTGTCAAATGATGTATGTTCGTTTCAGGAAATATAGCTCAAGAAATCAAATTATGCTCAAACATAGCATTTGTATACAACTCATGTTAAGCCTTGAGATAAAACATAAACCAGGTCTTTTAAATAAAACTATCTACAACGCATCAAATCTTCCTTTGTTTTAAAATTTTTCTTAGGCAGGGTGGAGCAAAACTCAACGCACCCAACATCGAAAACAATCTTAGTTGAGGTGGAGCAAAACTCAACGCATCCAACGTCAAAATCCTCTATGTGCACATAGGAATATCTCGGAATGCTCAAGTACCTTCTCCGAGTTCATTAGTACTGGGTCCCTAGTCACAGGGTTGCCCACATGCCTTCTCAAATGTCCCTCAGCATTGGGTCCCTTAGAAAACGTTTTAGAAACAGGTACGTTTCGCATAAATAATTCATTGTAAACACCTTTCATCGAAAACAGAGCGTTTCTCAATAAAAAGCATCTTATAAACATGTTTTTCAACAATGCCTTCATGCCATAAAATCAAGTATAAGCAGCCATCATGCTTTTCAAATCATCATAAAAGTACATTTTATACGAAAGCCTGACTAAACATTTTAACTAAAATCATTTAGGAAAAGGAAAGTGTCACTCATATAATACTTACTTAAGGGAAGTTTCCTTTTCTTCCTTCTAATTCTCTTTTCCGAGCTTCTTGGACGCAGAGTTTTGAAGTCTGAAACGCAAAACAACTTATTTTCCCTTCTGTCAGCTCGATTGGACACAACCCTGCACCTTGAATGCAAGGTTGGTAACTTGAACGCAAGGTGCAGCTTTCCAACCAACTCTTCTGGCTTCACCCCTTGGTAGCACAGATCTCCTTGAACGCAAGGTCCACCTTGAAAGCAGAGTCTATCTTTGAACGCAAGGTTCACCTTGAACAAGGCAGATAATTTCCTCCTTGTGGCAGTTTTGTTGGACGTAAGGCCGATTCAGTTTCCCTAAAGTACCAATTGCTTATTGAACGCAAGGTAGCTAGGTTGCTAGGAACACCTTGTCTCTTGGCCCACTACAGACGCCAGGATGGCTCTTTTCAGCCTTTTCTCTGTTCTTTCTCTCAAGAATTCAGACTTAGGGATCATCCCCTGCTTCTTTTCCCTCAAGGTCCTATTTATAGCTTTGGGACGAAGATCTTGTCATCCAACTTCTCCTCTCTTTCTGCCACTTGTTTGCCACCTGTCATGCTGCATGACACATCGGACATGCAACCCGACGCCTACTCCTTATAAAGTGTTGAGTTTAAATGAAACCACGTAACCTTTATAAACTTATCTTATGTGTTTGACTTGTTCTAAGATACGAACTATGCATACAACTTAGTGCCTCTATGCGTACATCTACTTCTCCTTTTTAAGGTTTAGCTTCTTTATTCTCTTTCTTCCTCCCGGCCTTCCTACTTTTGACCAGGTTTCTCCCTCGCACACTACCATGCGTCTGTGCCTTAACCGTATACTATCATGCATCCATCACTTCTTTCCTTACGTCCATATCTTAACTACAAGCCCATCTTTTGAGTGATAAACATCCGACTGTGCTTGTTATTTTGTTAACCAAAATCATCTCAAGATCTTCCTTCATGCGTTTGTACTTCATACATTTATCTCTACTTTGTTATGCGTCCATGACCTTCCTTCCATCCTTAAGAATCCCTTGATTGTCCCTCTATGCGTTCTTGAGTTGTAATCTGAGGTTATGCTTCCAACCTCTTCTTTATGCTTAGCCATTTTCTCAACGATAAATCTAGCATACGTCCATCTCCAGCTTTCTTCCTTTAGGCTTACTTCTCAACCTTCTAAATTATCCAAGAATTCAACAAAATCTTCCTTGATGGAAATCATCCGTTTACCTTAAATTATAATAACATCCTTCCTCAATTTTACCTTATGCACTTTAGCCTTCTCCCGAGACCTAGATTTCTGTCCAATGCACCACTACTCAACTTTAGTCCTCTTACTCATACGTCCTACTTAAGCCAAGCTTACATCCCCTTCTTTAATTACCTCCTATATGTTTACCTCTTTCCCCCGAGCTCTTGGGTTTCCTTACACTACTTCAACACTTACCCATTTTCTTTTCCACAATGGTTACCTTTATCATGCGTTTCCTTAGTCTTGACCATGCATTTTCTTTTCCAACATGGTCTCTTACTTACAAAATATGCGTCCAACTCAACTCTTAAGCACAAACCTTTCTTTCCTTTAAGTTCAACGCATGCTTATTCCTATTTTGGCAACATTTCTCGGCCAACTCCACAAACTTGTGATCCAATACCACCTCTCTTGTCTTACTTCTTTTCTTTATAAGCTCTTAAACGCATAGCTTCAAGAAGTAGGGTGTTACAAGTAGACTGCAGTGCACGACAGATGACAGACGACGGATGACAGACGATGATAACGTATGACGAACGAATAGCAGAAATGCACGACGGACGACGGATGATCTCGCTATCTCGCATGATGGACGATTGAAGGATCTCACTATCTCGAACGACGGATGACGGACGAATGGCGGCAACGAGTGAAAGACGACAGACGACTGACGACGGACGAACAGTGGCAGTAGCACGATTGACGAACAAGGGACGATGATTTCTTTTTCTTTTTCGATTAGAGTGTGTTGAAAGTCTACAGGAAGAAGATGTGGTCATCAAGAATAGGGTTCCTTTTCAACGACAAGCGAGAGCGAGACGACATTAGATTGTAATACATAATTTCGCTCTCTCTGTCTAATTTCACTCTTAATTTCGCTCTCCTGTCTAATCTCGCTGTCCCTTTCGCTTTACCTTCATGTAATAAGTTAAGACAATTACAACACACTTAATCTTGCTCTCTCTGTCTAATCTAGTCTCGCTCTTTTTATCTAATTTCGCTGTGTCACACCTCCTCCCAGATACCCTCCTAACCCAGGGGAAAGTGTGATGACAGCAGACACCGACTCTTTTACGACATCCACTGTCAACCATAAAACTTGACCATTACCTAATAAGCAATTAAACACAATAATTGAACAACATACTTAAACCAGGGTTAAGTTATCATACAAACATTGTTTCCACTCAAAACATATAATTACATAAGTTCCTCAACATCGCCCTTAACCCGCTATATGTACAACACATGATTAAGTTCAAATATTTACAATTCTCAAAATACTAAACACTGATGATGGGCCCAGATGAGTTTCATTGTAGGTTAAGCACCCCTGACTCGCTTGCTACCTGAAAAAAAAAACAGGAAAACAAGGAAAACATGAGCTAGGTTGTTCAGTAAGTGACTTGTTTTGTAAAAACTTCCCTTTAACTCGGAAACTAATCGTAGTGTAAACATTATAAAACAATGCATGCAAAACATCGATTCAAAGTTATATCAAATGCAAAACATGCTTAAATAGCATTGTTAAATCATATATGTTCATTTCAAGAAAAGATACTTATAAATTTAGTTTATTTCAAACCATTTCCCTTAGTTGAGACGGAGCGGAGCTCAACGTTACTCAACGTCGAAACATCCTTAGTTGGGGCAGAGCAATCTCAACACACCCAACATTGTAAAACCTTAGCTGTGTGGAGTAATCTTAACACAACAACGTCTATCATTCCTCTATGTGCACATAGATATCCTATCCTGGGTTACCCGAGTACATTTTTCGAGTCCTTCTATAAGCCCCGTACTTATCATTGAGAAAAGGTAAGTAAGAATCAACTATGGGACAGGTATTGAGTAAAGAAAATTGGTCGAGTTGTGTGAGAGCAAAAATGGCTAAGTGTTGGCCATGTGATGGGTGATTATGCATTGAGGGTATGTCTAAAGTTTGACAAGAGTTGCCGCTGGTAGGCATGCGTTGAAGAGGGCAGCTCGACGTGGAAGTAGATGTGAAGGAAGGAGAGTACAATAGGTGTTAGTGGAAGAATGCGTTGAAGGCTACTATGTGCTAGAAGTAGGCATTGCTATGTGTTGAGATGGCCTATGCGTTGAAGATTGGTATACGTTGGTGCATAGAAAAGGGGCCGAGAAGGCCATGCGTTAGTCGACTATTCCGCGTTGGCAATCAGTGGCATGGTAAGTTGAGGCTATGTGTTGCCGAAGCCATGCATGGAAGGTTATGTTGGCTAGTTCAAGAAGGAAGATGATGGTAGAACAGGTAAGTCGGTGATTTATATTGAAATATAAGTGAGTGCATCGAATAATTAAACCCTTTTGGACATATTTTCGAACTCAGATTGACTCCATTTCGCAAATGAACAATGAGGAGAGGTGGAAGAAGATGTTTATATCGAATTCAAGTAGAAACCAGATCATTTTTATGGTGACTTTGAAGCTGGAACCAAAAGCTTGATTATTGTTGATAAATCTGGACACCAATCGGTATTTGAAGGAGAGTGAGCTGAAGAAGTTGAAGCTAGGACTGAAATTTTGAAGTTAGTAAGTTGATTTAATTCTTAGCAACTTCTATGAAGGATGTTTAAGCTAAATTCGAGCAAAAATGTGTTAATTTCTTGGAGGAAGTAATCGGAGTTGAATTGCTAGACAATTCAAGGCAGTCGAAGTTATTTGGGAATAGTTCTCAAACGAAGACAAGTTATGGTCTAAAATTTTGAGGTAAGTTAGAAAACTCGTTACTTTACAAGATTGTAGAAGGGGGGAAGTTCTAATTTTGGCTGTAATATGGTTTTTAGCAGGATAAAGAAAAAGTTAGAAGGGAAGGAAGTAAGCAGTGGTATCATGTGTCATTAAGACAGTGGTATAGCTAAGGAACTGGAGAGTGAGCAGCGAAACGAGTGTCGCTGATAATGTAAAGAGCTTTGCATCTCACAACTCTCGCGGAAGTCTCGCTGGGTATCGCTCCTTAAGGTAATCTCGCTAGTCTAGTTCACTCCGGTTTCACTAGTGCAGTACTCAGTGGTGTGATTTCGCTGATAGTCTCGCTAGTGACATAGAGTATCGCTAGTTATGAATATTTTGGAAAAAGAGAGTCTCAGTGATGGAGTGAGAATGGTATATGTATATGCATACTTAATGATTATGGAGAGGGAGTTCAAAGAAAACCTAATGTGAGAAATGTGTTTTTACAGGCCAAGAAGAGCTCGGAAAAGCATATAATCCGCTTGGGACCTAAGACAAATCGTGAGTGACTTTCTATTTCATCCAAGGATTATTTCTAACATTGTGCAAGTGAAAACGAGTATGTCATATGAACTCCTGTATGAGTGTTATCTAAATGCAACCCACGGCCGAAGGACCATGTGTGAAGGCCTATGGGGATATGATATATGATACACAGTGTTGAGGGACCATGGGTGAAGGCACTTGAGAAATTGATTGAGATGGATTCCAATGCCGAAGGACCTTGTGAGAAGGCATATGGAAAACCAGTACATAATGGAACGGTGCTGAGGGACCCTAAGTGAAGGCACTTGAGCAGTGGATTGATTTGAAACTTAGTGCTGAGGGACATCATGAGAAAGCACTTGAGAGTAGAAACGCCGAGGGACGAAATGTGAAGGCGTGTGAATGTATGAATAACGAGAATTTGTTCATGAGGTTAAGTGCGTTGAGCTTTGCTCCGCTACGTCTTCGAAAGATATTTATATTATATTTATTTAATGGCATGGGTGACGTAGGAATCTGTACTTATGAAATACATAGTAGTTATTATGATCACTATTAATTCAAGGATATAATTGTAATTGGATAACTTAGTCACTCACTGGGCTTTAGGCTCACGCTTTCTTGTTTATTGTTGTTCGTTTCAGGCGGCGAGCGTGTCTGGGACTCCTAGCCTACAGAAGATCCTCGTCTGGGCTTACTCTGCATTAGTTCTCTGGGATAGTTGTAAATACTCAGTTTATGTACATGTTTTGTCATACATGATCCTTGTGGTATAACGAGAGTGGGTTTTGTACTGTGTGCTGAACAAATACCTGTTATGATAAATTATGAGTTGAGAAATCTGAATTTAGAAATTCGGTTTAACTTATGATGTTTCACTAGCATAAAGCTTTGTATAATTGATCTGGTATTGATTTTTGTTTCAAGATATATGATGACGAGTGTGTGTAGGTTGCACCTACTTCTAGGTTAGGAAGGAAATCTGGGAGGAGGTATGACACCTTCAGTACCGGGCTCCATATACAAGATTTCGGCCACCCACCTGCCTTCTCCAAGTTCTTCAGCATTGGAGGCTATCTCCATACTCAGGATACCCACATGCCTTCTTCGAGTCCTTCAGCATTAAGAACCACAAACGTTTTTCAACAACAACATGCTTTGAAAATAGCATAATATAAATTCACGAGTTTTTAACATTTCAAATCTTCACAATTTCATTCACAAGCTTCAATGCTTTCCATAAAATCATAAATTAACTGTAACATCCCAAGTTTGTATGAAAATATTATAGGAAATTACATGGAGAATTCTTAAATTTAATTGTTCACAAGGCTTGATCTAACTCGATTTTAGACGCCCAAGACGAGACGACCCAAACCAAGAGCACCACAATGCTCAAGACCATCAAAATGTGCAAAAAATCTAGAAGCTGTAGTCTTTACTTTAAAGATATGGAGATATGGAGACATTATTTATATGGGGACAAGATCCATATCTATACATATCAGAAAAGCCTTAAATACTTCTTTTCCCAAAAAGAGTTAAATATGAGGCAACAAAGATGGCTAGAATTGGTCAAAGACTACGACTGTGAGATCCTTTATCATCCAGGAAAAGCTAATGTTGTGGTTGATGCTCTTAGCCGAAAGTCAGCTCACATGGCAGCTCTAAGTACCATCTCCAGACATATAATGGATGACCTGGAAAAGACTGAGATCTCAGTAACACCAAAAATCATATCTCAAATAACTCAGCTAATTGCAAGTCCTACTTTAAGGACAAAGATAATTTGTACACAACAAAAGGACAAATACCTAAACAAACAGATGCAGTTAGAGAATGAAGGAACCAGCGAATTCTCTGCCCCAGATTCCATGTTTATGACAACCCAACTTTTAGCAACCAATGCGTTGAAAAGTCTGAAGGAAAGAAATAAAAGACCATGTTGGATGCATGGTCAAGACTGAAGTAACGCATAGTAAAAGTGGACGTATAGGAAGTACTCAAGCACTTAAAGGAAAAGAAGTAAGACGCATAGACTTCTATTATAGGATATTTTCAAGTGTTGGAAAGTAGAAGGTTGTGAAGTAGACATAAAAACCATGGTGAACGCATGCTAATTCATCTAAAGAGAAATAGTTAAATATAAGGCAAATGTTAAAAGAATAACCTTGGAAATAATCAAGGAATGACTAAGGTTAGGAAGATGGTCATGGACACAGGATGGAAGTAAACGCAACAGGACCAACGCCTAGAGGAAGAGCTTGAGAAGGATTTGTTGTCGTTGATACTTAGTGGTATTGTGTAGGCATTGGATTGTAATAGCGCGGCTATACGTGGAGGGTGATCACGAATGGTTGTAGTGAGCTGAAGTAGTCGCCGCGTCGACGGGAGAAGAAACGTATTTGGCGTGTTGGTAAGGTTGTAATGCGTTGAAATCCCTATGCGTTGAGACAATTATCTCTACGTGTCAAAGACGGTAGTGTTTTGTTTAAGAGCTAGAAAAGTGAGTAAGGAAGCTCAAACCTTAGAGGAAACTCAATAAACGCATGGGGACGTCGTATGGATTGAATGGCTGTCTATTGGAAATATTGGACAAATAAGATAAGTTATAAAGGCCAGGTGACTTCATATAAACTTGACACCTTAAAATAGGGATGTGTTAATAAGGTATGTTAAGAGTGTTTCATGCAAGGCGACACTTGGACTAATGCATGATTAGTCAGACATGCAGAGCAACCGGTAGCAACCAAGTGGTAAGAGGAGAAGGAAAGATGAATGGCGAACCGCTATAAATAGGACTCTGAGGGGGAAAGTAAGGGGGATGACTCTGGAGTAAGAAATCTTGAAAAAAGGGAAGGAATAAGGTATTCTTGATAAATTTAGTCATCTGATAATAAAGGAAGATGTCTTGCCTCGGGGTCGGCCTTGCATTGAGAACAACATTATGTTCAAGGTGAACGCCACGTCCAAAATTGGATGATGCGTTCAAGTTAGGTTTTACATCCAAGAGAGGTTAACACGTCGGGAAAAAGGAAAGAGTTACGAAGCACCTTGAGTTAATCATCAACCTTGCGTTTTAAAGGCAGGGTTGCGTCCAATCAAACTGACAGAAGAACGTCAATCTTGCATTCCAAAGTTAGAACATTGCGTTCAACTGAGCCACCAGAGGGTGGAAGCAGCTATCTTGTGGGTTAGAAGCTGAAGCCTTGCGTTTAAGAGATGAGTGAGTGACTCTTTCCTTTCTTCGAAAATGAATTTTATTAAAAATGTTGTTACGTGATACGGCTTTGAGATGACTGTTTCTGTGAAAAGCATAATGTTTGAATATATTGTTCAAAAGGCATGTTTTATTTGATTTCTTTATGATAACGAAAGGCATGTTGCAAAATATTGTTTAACAAGGAACTTCCTGTTTTCTGCAAAAGATTTAGATGAACTATTTATGTAAATTGATGGATAAAATGTTTTAGAGGAGGCTCAATGCTAGTAAGGCATGTGAGTTTCCCCGGGACCCAGAACTTGGGCAACCCACTGATAAAATGTTTTAGAGGAGGCTCAATGCTAATCAAGCATGTGAGTTTCCCCGGGACCTAGTACTCAGGGACATGAGAAGGTACCTGGGCAACCCGCCATATTCCTATGTGCACATAGAGGTTATATGCTGGTGCGTTGACTCTTGCTCCGCATCGAACCTTATTCGTTTTCGACGTTGGAGTGTGAATTTTGCTCCACTTCAACTAAGGGAAAAATATTGCAACTAAACTGTTTTCTTATGATCTGTTAAAAATCATGTACGAGTTGATAACGATTTTATATGTTTTAGAACGGATTCACGAGATTGGCAAGGTTTTGCAAAAGAACTATTTTAGTTGAACTCTCGTGTTAAATCCTTGTTTTATGTGCATTGTTTTGGCAAGCCTCTATTCGAACTAAAGATAGTTTTTACAAAACCAGTCACTCACAGAGGTTTTAGCTCACGCTTTCCTATTTTATTTTATTTTCCAGGTAGCAAGCGAATTCGGGATGCTTTGCCTACACAGAAACCTCATCTGGGCTGTTTTTGGCGGAAACGGTTGGACAGTGCACCTTACAGAGGAGTCAAGGTTATTGTCTTCACATCTCTTCTCAGGTTAAAGGAGGAAAATCTGGGAAGGGGTGTGACAACGTTACTCTTTCATGGACAACTATGTGTACTAGAAGATGAAGAAATTAAGAAAGAACTACTGAAGGAAGCTCACGAGTCATGCTTTTCAATACATCCTAGGAGTACCAAGATGTACCGAGACTTAAGAACACACTACTGGTGGCGTAACATGAAAAAGGACATAGCCAACTATATAAGTAAATGCTTGGTTTGTCAAAAGGTAAAAACTCTAAGACAGCGGCCACAAGGACTCCTCCAACCTCTAGATTTTCCACAGTGGAAGTGGGAACATATTTCCATGGATTTCATCTCAAGACTCCCAAGAACTATTAAAGGCCATAACATGATCTGGGTAATTGTGGATCGACTCACAAAGTCAGCCCATTTCCTACCCTGCAAGACTACCCATACAATAGAAGCACTAGCTCAAACGTACTTAAAAGAGATCATTTGGTTGCATGGAGTCCCAGTATCAATTGTTTTGGACCGAGACACTCGTTTTGTCTCCAAGTTCTGGAAGAGTTTGCAAAAAGCAATAGGCACACAACTAAATTTCAGCATAACTTTCAATCCGCAAACTGATGGCCAAACAGAAAGAGTTAATCAGATTTTAGAAGACATGTTAAGGGCGTGCGCTCTAAACTTTAATGGGACATGGGATTCGCATCTACACCTTATAGAGTTTGCCTATAATAACAGTCATCGGGCGACAATTGGTAGGGCTCCCTTTGAAGCCCTATATGGAAAGAAATGCAAATCCCCCTTACACTGGGATGAAGTAGGGGAGAGAACATTACTTGGACCTGAATTGGTGCAACAAACAACAGAAGCAATTAAGATAACTCGTGAAAGAATGAGAACACCTTAAAGCAGACAAAAGAGTTATGCAGATAAACGCTGAAAGGAGCTGGAATTCAAAGTAGGAGATCACGTGTTCCTAAAGGTAGCACCAATGAAAGGCATAATGCGTTTCAGACACAAAGGCAAACTTAACCCTCGCTTTATTGGACCCTTTGAAATACTGGAGCGAGTTGGTCGAGTAGCTTATCGATTGGCATTACCACCAACCCTTTCTGTCGTACACAATGTCTTCTATGTATCTATGCTTTAAAAATATGTGTCTGATTCATCGCATGTAGTAAACTATGAACCCCTGCAGATAAGTGAAAACTTAAAGTACAAAGAGACTCCAGTTTACATCCTGGCAAGAGAGAAGAAGTCACTTCGTAACTGTGAGATAAACTTAGTAAAAGTTCTTTGGAAGAATCAACGAGTGGAAGAAGCTACATGGGAGTGGGAGGAGGAAATGAAATCAAAATACCCTAATCTGTTTAGGAAACAATAAACTTTTGAGGACGAAAGTTCTTAAGAGGGGGAGATTGTAACATCCCAAGTTTGTATGAAAATATTATACAAAATTACATGGAGAATTCTTAAATTTCATTGTTCACAAGGCTCGGCCTAACTCGATTTTAGACACCCAAGAGAAGACGACCCAAACCAAGAGGACCGCAATGCTCAACACCGTCAAAATGTGTAAAAGATCTAGAAACTTCTAGAAAATTCTACAAGATTCTAGAAAAGTTCTAGAACATCCATGAATCTCCTAGATATCTAGAAAGTTCTAGCAGATGTATGAATATTCTAGATGTTTCTAGAGAATTCTATAGAAGTCTAGGAATAGTTAGCATAATCTAGAAAGTTTTAGGTAATGCTAGAATTGTATGGAGAAATCTAGAAATATGTAGAGAAGTAAGGACTTGTATAGAAAAATATTGAATAAGCTAGAGGGAAGATTCTAGCCATTGGATCAAATCAATCCTCACCATTTATTAAGGAGGTGGAGGGCTATAAATACCCCATGAGGACTCATTTTTAACACAAGTTTGGAAAGAACCACCCACATCTCTCACCCATAAGCCCTCATAAAAGATCTCCCAACTTTCTTCCATTAACTTTCTATTGAGGTCTTCTTACATCATTCCAAGCCAAGGATAAGAAAAATATATAGAAGCACCTAAGAGGTAAGTAGCTTATCTCACCATCTCTTTAAGTGTTTTATGGTAGTGTGCCTTTGTTATGTTGGGTTATAAATGTTATTATTGTTGTGTTGCATTACATGTTTAAAATAAGTTTCTCTATAAGAGACCTCATACATTATGTATGCTCATGATTATCTTAAGATCAAGTTTTATTTGGGTATAGGTTATGCTTCCAGGGCTAGTAGGGTATGTATGATTGCACCCCTCTAGTCCAATCTTATGTTTATGTTAAAGGTTGATATTTGATGCGACTCTGACTCTACTGACTATATGACCCGCTAATCATCAGATGAGTTAGTTTCGCTTAAAGTCCACATCTTTTTATTAGGACGGAATGTTAAAGGTTGATGTTGGATGCGACTCTAGCTCTACTGACTGTATGACCCGCTAATTATCAGATGAGTTAGTTTCGCTTAAAGTCCACATCTTCCTATTAGGGCGGAATGTTAAAGGTTGATTGTTCGATGCGACTCTTGCTCTACTGACTGTATGACCCGCTAATCATCAGATGACTTAGTTTCACTTAAGTCCACATCTTCCCATCAAGGTGGAGGAACTCATGTTAGAAGCATAGCTGATTACCTCATGTTATGACATGTTTATATATTGGGTCCCAATCATATGTCTTCATGACATATTGCATGTGATTGTGCATATGGGCACTACCTTAGGTGGGAGCTACGTACTAAGTATATTATATACTCATCCTATTTTATAGACTTTGTAGGTGAGGGCACAACATAGAAGGCATGATGGGATGTCACTCAGAGGGCCAACCATCAAACTCATCGTTTTGGTCATATACGCATTTTGTTCCATTACGCTAACATTTTATGGTTCCTGATGTTTTGTAAACAAAACTTTTTGTAAAGTTTTTACTTAAATAAAAAAAAAAAAAAAGTTTTGATGTTTACTTAAATTTTTTTTTTTACCAAAACTCATCTCATGGTAGAAAAGTTTAGGTATACATGTCGTAGTGGTTTGACCTTGTTATGTAAGGGTCAGGTCGTTACATAAACAAATGACATGCTTTTCATTAAACTCATCAACCAACCAGCATGCTTCAAATCATTTCCAATGTAAAACACATAATATGGACGTTAAAACCCGTGAGATCACAAATATATAAACATGTTTACAAACATAATCTTTTCAGCAGTAACACCTTGTTCAAAGTAAGCACATTTTAAATAAAATTGTCACTCACTCACTACTTGTTCTAGGCCTTTAACGGGTTGCTTTCCTAGCTCTTTTCGTCCTGTAATAATACATTTCCCTTTATTAGATTTCCTTAAAATTCCCTTTAATATAATCAACAAATTTTAAACATTTATACTTGTCCAATTGTTCACCACCAAGACCAAATTCCATAAAAACAATCGTTAATGAGTGAGACTCAAACAATCAGCGAGACTAGACTAGCGAAACTGAGCTGCGAACAAAACTGTACCAGCGAGATTGTGAACTAGTGAGACCAACGAGACTTGCTTGAAAAGAGAGACCAGCGATACCGAGCGAGAGTTGTGAGACGCAAAGCCTCAAGCGACACCAGCGACACTCGTCTCGCTACTCACCCTTATACCTTCAGTGTTGCTACTTTTCCATCGATACCCGTCTCCCACTGCTTCTACCTTCACTTCTGTTTTTACTTCTATCTATTAAAAGTCGTACTTTCAACCTGAATTAGAACTTCTTTCCTTCTACAAACTTGTAAAGCAATATGTTTTCTAGCTTACCTCAAAATTCCAGAGCTTATCTCCTCTTTGTTGACAGATATTCTTAAATTACTTCGAGCTACTCCAAATCACTCAGAAAATCCGTATCAATTGCTTCCACCTAAAATTTAACATGTTTCTCTTCATATTCAGCTCAATCATCCTTCACAAAAGTTGTTACAAATTTAGTTAACGTACTAACCTCAAATTTTTCAGTCCTAAGCTCAATCTCCACAGCTTGCTATCCTCCAAATACAAGACCTTGCTCAGATTGCGCAACAACAACCAAACCTTTTGTTCCAGCTTCAATTACACCATGAAACCAACCAGAATTCTACACGAACTTGCCCTAGACTCCTTCTTCTACTTCTATTTTTCACTCAGTTGAATAATAGAATCGGTTGAAGCTTTCGAAAATGCAGAGAATGATCGAAAACTCAGTTTTACACACTTAAACGAGCTGCCGACTTACATCCACTTTCTCTTTTATTTTATTTTATTTTATTTTCCAATAAACAAAGTAACTCATTCACTATACGCATGCAACCCCCCTTGGCAAACCTGGACACATAGCACCATGCTTTTGTCCCATAGGCTCTCTTGAATGCATGCTTCTCGAACGCAACCCCTGACTAATATCAACCAACGCATGACCACTTGCCCAATGCCCTCAACAAACACATAGCACCAACCATCACCCATGCTCACTCTCATGGACGCATACCTAAACCAAGCCAATGCATAGTCACTTGTTTGCCATCTCCCAAAGATAAAAGTAGGGCTTACACGTTATCTCTCTGTCTAAGTTTATTCTCTGTCTAATTTTGGTCTATGTTTAATCTCGCTATCTCTAGTCTCGCTCACTTTCACTCTCGCTCTCGTTCGCACCAGTCTCGTGCAATCTCACTCTCGCTCACTCTCGCTCTCGTTCTTGCTAGTCTCGCACAATCTCACTTTCGCTCACTCTCGCTCTGGCTGTTATCCCTTTATTTGCTCTAGTATCGCTCGGTATCAGCATTTCTTGATGGGCAATGCTCGTCAAGAATGCCCTTTTCCTACGAGCAATGCCCATCAAGAAATGGTTTTCTTGATGGTTTTGGCCCATCAACATATCAAAAAGTCGGGATTTTACTTTTTGACGTGAAATTACGTACTTCTGTATCAAAGAAGGTATTTTTCTGGATGTTTGTGCATATCAAGCTAGTTATAAACAATTTTTTATATTCTATGACCATCAAGATTAAGGTTTTGTTGATGGTCGCATGTCACGAACATCAAGAAAAAAAAAGTCTGTACATCAAGAAAATCCAAAATTGTAGTAGTGTATTAATATTGGATATTTTTAAATATTTAATTGAAAATTTCTGCAGAAGAGTTATCTCAATAGGATTAGGAGTGTGATATCCAAAACCCTAAAAGAACTTCTTTAAGAAGAGTTGAAATGTGGCTTAAGGAGTTGGGAAAATTGTCAGTTTGAGTTATAAGGTGAGAATTGGTCATAGAGGTGGATGAGAGAAAACAACGCTATGAACTTTCAAAGAGGTGGACTATCTTTGAGAATGGAGATCAATTATGCTATGAAAATGGAACTCTGAGGTGAACTTGGTATTATATGTTGAACTTGGAGCCTACTATGTTGGACTCATAGGTTAAGGGTTGAAAATTTGACTAAGTGTTGGAAGAGAAGTTGGACACATAAGGCAAAATATAAGAGGTTCTACTCATCAACCATAAAGCCAAGGTCGCATGCATGCCCTGGGAGAGAAGGACTAGGGTTTGGACGCATAGCAAGGGTATTCTTAAAGATTTTGTGTAAGCAACACATCCTAACCTATACTTAAGTTATGAAAGATAGTAAACTTAGGTATGTGTAATGATAGGCATCGGTAAGGAGCTATGCGTTGGAGACCAGCGAAGAGAACCATGCGTTGACAGTAAAAGTTAGGCGCCGAGGAAAATTTACAAGGGTGTGACGAATCATGCGGTTAACAGAGGCGCCTTGGTTAAAATATGAAATATGTTTAAGTGTTCAACAGAAACTCCCAAGAGATGCCATGCGTTGACGGGAGAAGTATACTTGTGCGTTAGTGATGGTGGACCATGCGTCAAAGAAATCTTCTACTATGCAATGCGGTGACTGACGCTAATAGCATAGTGTGATGAAAGTATTGTGCTGCGCTAAGGAATGATCAAGAGTTGGCGATGAGATATCATGCGTCGAAGAGAAAAGAGTACCATGCATCAGGAAATGGTGTAATGCATGCATGAGAGGCGCCTGCGTGCGCTGCGTCTGGAACCTCAATGTGTGAATGGACTTAGGCAAATTCTTGGGCCGACGTGAAGCTTCTAGACAAAGTAAGTCGGTTAACTGGGTTAAAGGATAAACCCGACCATTTAATTATTATTTTAACAAAGCCAGAGGATTAAAATGGTGTTATTTCATAGCTGAAGGGTCGAGGAGAGTGAGAGAAGAGGGAAACAGAGAAGAAAGTGAGGGTTTCCACCATTTTTGAAGGAGAGTGAGAGAGCAGAACACTTACCTGCTGTCAAACTTTTAGAGCGAGGCGTGGTATTTTGAGGATATCTCACTAACGAGGATGAGACTTTAGCTGAAATTTTGAGGTAAGCAAGTTAACTCATTTCTTAACAACTTTCATGAATGGTACTTCGATTGATATAGCTTGAAATCATGCGAAAATCTAAAGAGAAGCTACTGGTGCAGCTTTGCAGAGAAATCTGGGCAGTATGGAGGAAAGTCGTTATATCTGTTAAACGGGAAGGAGAAACTCCATGAAATTTTGAGGTAAGACCGAACACTCCTTTCTCTACAAGTTTGTAGAAGGAAAGAAGTCTTGATTCTAATTAAAATACATGATTTTGAATAGCAAGAAGTGAAAGGAAAGAAGAAGATATCAAGCTGTCTTTGAAAACTTGGTGGAGACGGCAGGACAGCCTTGCTCTAAACGCAAGGGAGAGACAAACCAGTGAAGAATTGGCCAAGTTTACCTCCTAAGGCCAAGAAGAGGTCGGGAAGGAGTATAACCCATTTGGGACGATGGACAATTTGTGAGTGGTTTCTATTTTCTTGTGCATAGTGATTTATGATATTGATATGTTATATGTTTGTGTTTGTAGTGAGCATACATGTTTCTTTGAGATGTCATGTGACTATGTGAATGTTTGAAAGGAAGTGATGATTATGTTAGGTATGAGAGCCCAATGCCGAGGGACTATAAGTGAAGGCATGTGGGAAGATGATATCATATACTCAGTGCTGAGGGACAGGATGTGAAGGCACTTGAGTGGAGAAAAATGGACTCCATAGTTGAGGAACCATAGGCAAAAGCATATGGAAGTCCAGTATGAGATGTGTGGCTTAGCACTGAGAGACCGTAGGGTGAAAGTGCTGAAATAATAAGAGTTTGAATGGTATGCCTAGGGACCAAAGATGACGGCATACGGGACAGGTTAAGGGATTGAATGACAATGAATGATGATGCCTAGGGACTAAGGGTGAAGGCACAGGGAAGAGATAGCACGCAAAGTGATATGTTAGTGCCGAGGGAATATATATACGAAGGCACGGGAATGTTAAATGCCGAGGGACATGATGTGAAGGCATACGTGCTGAGGGATGTTGAGTGAAGGCACGGGTTGAATAATTGAAAGTAAAGCGTAATAGGGATATATATGTGATTATTGTTTGTATTGTTTGGATACGTGATACATATTCTTGCTTGTTAACTACTCACTGGGCTTAGGCTCACTCTTGTTTTGCTTGTTTGTTGTTGATGCCTCAGGTAGCGAGCGCGATCCAAACGCCTAACTAGAAGAAAACCTCGTCTGGGCATAGAACTTTTGGTGTACCTCCTAGGGACTTGTAAATATTCTTTATATTCCTACTTCTCGTATATACGCATGTCCATGAGAGAGAGTTGGTGTTTGTAAACATAATCTTTTAGATAATGAAATTTCTTGTTGAAATGTCCACTTAGTACTATTAAGTGATTATAGTTTCCGCTGATTGGCATGACTAAGCTGTTAGATTATTGATGATTTAAATGTTTCCTCGTGATATGTATGTGTGGTCTCACTCCTAAACCTAGGTTGTAGGGTAATCTGGGTGGGGGCATGACATTTTGGCTAAATGTTGGACAACTCATGATAATTGAAAGGTGATACTTAGGCCAAGATGAGGAAGTTGGACACATGGCATGTGTTTGGGGGGAGATTTTGGCTAAGTGTTCGGCAACTTATCTTAGTTAAAGGTAACACACTTAGACCAAGATGTTTATATGAGTAGTTGGATGCATTGTACCATGTATCAAGGTGAATCTTGGCTAAGTGTATAAAGAGTTGGGCGCATACTAAGAACTAAGGTAGAATTTTGGTTAAGTGTTCGATAGTTTATGTTGGTCAAAAGGCAGCTTTGTATGCATAGCTTGGAAGAAGACAAGTTGGACACATACAAGGCCTAGTTTGGACGCATGGTAGGTAGAAACTAAGCATAGATGAACACATGGAAGGACTTGACGAAGGCTAAACTACGCTTTCATAAAGTCTGGTGGACCAAATTCCAAATGTGGAGGTGGCACACTCCGAGATGAACACCTTAAGAGGTGAAGTGGCAACATAGTATGAATTTGACAAAGGATCAAAGTAGGTGGTGGTGATGTCACACCCCCTCTGAAGTTATTGAAGGAATTGAATTTGTAGTGGAAGCGAGTAATCACTTTGTGCAATTAAATTTGATTTTGGAAAATCAAAATTACAGAGAACAAACAACATGAATAAACAATTAAATTAGCATTCTTTTTTGAAGAATTAGAGATTAGAAGTTTTCTACCTTTGAAGATTGTCTTCGTTGTGGGAAACTTCTTCTTCTCCAAAACACGAACCGGTGAGAACTCCAATGAATGCAAGAAGAACTTTTATTCTTTGGGAACATTACCACGATGGCAACCTTGCTATTCTCAAGGAAGAGTTAAAAAGGAGTTATGGGCTCTCTTTGAATTTTGGCGAGGGAAAACTTTTGTGTGTAGAAGAGAAAGTTGGAGAGGGAGAGAAGTTGTGTTTCATAAAACTCTTCTTTGTATCTCTCTTCCTGTAAACTTCCTCCCCTCCCTTTTACGTAAAGTGGTGTGAGAGACGAGAAGAATAACTCCTCATTATGTTGGGAGTTATTATTAATAATATAATTTTAATTTAATTAAATATATAAATCATATTTAATATATATATATATATAATAAAATAAAATTGATTAATTAACAATTAATTAATTAATTAATTAAATATCTCATATTTAATTTAAATTTGAATCATATTCAAAAAATCTTCTCACCTAAACCTATAGTTTTAATATGAATCACATTCATATTAACTTTAACCTATAGTTTTTATATGAATCTCATTCATATAATTAGTATTTAAATCTCATTTAAATAGTCATCTCTCTTATAATATAAAGTATCAATTTTGAATCTCATTAAAAATAAATTTTATATTATAATGTATCTAGCTATATACATTATGCTAATTGTATCACATACAATTAATTCCCTTATTAATTTGAACATTTCAAATTAAACCAAAATATTTGATCCTTATACTAAGCCGTTATGAGCTAGCAAAGGGATCTTATGGACCTATAGTTAGAAGCTCCAATGATATGAGATTAATCAATTAAACTCTTTAATTAGATTAATCAATATTTATTAACTGTAGGTTACTCCACTAAAGACTTATAATTTCACTCTTCGCACTATAAATATATTTCTGTGTCCACGAAATTTACTAATCAACAGTAAGTTGACCTTTCACAAATTACTCATAACTATAGTTGGGTCAAATTACCATTTTACCCTTGTAGTTATATCTAACTCCTTAAGTACCACTAATCCCTCTAATGAACAAACTGTTTATAGTCCAACCATAAACTAACCCCTCTCGGGCTAGTGAGAGGGTGAGACCTCATTGTTCAAGACCCAGAATCAATCCTGAAGGGAGTAATTTATCTACTTACCCTAAACACGGGAAGGAGTGAATTCCATCTTGTGAAGATATGTTCCCAGCTTCTTAATCAAAAAAATCTTCAAAGTGGTAGGCATATTGAGATGATGATTTGACCACTCTCACCCATACAGATCAAAAGATTTCTGATGCGCAGTTTTAGTGTTAATCGCAAGTGTACGATGCACTTTTAGTGTTAACCGCAAGTGTACGGGTCAAGTTATAATATAAGACGGTGAAGTCCGAATATCGTTCCACTGAAGATCCAATTGTGAAGGTTTATGTTACTTAGCTATTCTAGAATTGAATCAATTTTATTTGAGAATTGGAATGGAAGTTGTTAATTATGGAAAATATAAACCAAATAAGGAAAGTATTAAAGTGAGAAACACAAGAGTCAAAGAGAGTCCTAGGGTTATGAATTCTTGTTTATTTTATCATGCAATATTATAGATTTCATGGATTTTATTGTAATTCATATGCCTAAGTGTAGAAACTTAATTTCAAGTTATTTTCTCTTAAAAACAACCATTTCTCATGCAAGTTGATTGATTACTAATCTCTTGAAACCAATACAAATTACATCGCATTAAGAATAGTCTTTAGCAACTTTTATTGTCAACCTAACTATTCTCGTGATAGATTAACAACAATTCATTGTTATAGATCAAGTTAAACATACAATCTCTTAATCATACATCTAACCTAACATGTAAAGATGGCTAATCCACAAGAATTAAACACAATAACAATGAAAAGCATAATCATTCCAACAAAACCATGAAAGTCTACAATTCATCAAAACCCTAAAACTAAAGAGTTCAGTCACTCATAGCTTGAAGCAACATGTTTAAACAAAATAAACAAAGAAAGAATATAAAGAAATGGAAACTCTACTGAAAAGAGGTTCTTGATTAAGGTAGCACCGTCACGATTTCCTTGGCTCTCACATCGGAACTCGAAGGGCACCACGACTATCTCGAACTCTTTTCCTCTTCCTTGCAACTAACTCACTATTTGAACTCTTCTATGAACTCTCACTCAATTCTCTCCTTCTTATGCCTCTTTTGGTCTGTAGATTGATGACTAGGGCTGTTGGAAACCCCCAAATTTATAGAGTTGGCCGCCCAAAAACTTACCAAAAATACCAATTTTTCATTTATGGCAACCTAACGCCGCACGCTATTGAAATTTTTCAAACGGCGCCACAGCGCTGTTGGAAAGCATCGCGGCTCTAGGGCTGCGTGTAGAAATATATGTTCTTGGGTTTAGCGTCGCGGCAGCGCCGTCCAGGCGCTGCGGCGCTATCTCAGTTTTTGTCATATTGAGTTTTTCTTCTCTTTCTCGCCGTATTCTTGCTTGGTTTTGATCTTTCGGCCTTTTCTTCTAATTTTCCTCATTTGAGATGATAGAAAGCACTTTTCAAGTGCTTATCAATTTCCTTCATAGATAGGAGTTCATAACTCACTCAGGATTTAGGTCGAGCTACCTATAGTTATCCTATGAAATGATAATTTCAACAATTAACGGCGTTACAAGAGGAATCAAACATTTCGCAGTCCCGTCTCATACAAATCTTTGCATAAGATACCCCTATTCACATGTCTCCACATGAA
Source organism: Citrullus colocynthis (assembly GCA_031780015.1). Taxonomy (NCBI): domain Eukaryota; kingdom Viridiplantae; phylum Streptophyta; class Magnoliopsida; order Cucurbitales; family Cucurbitaceae; genus Citrullus; species Citrullus colocynthis. The sequence goes on from QLSR01000253.1 coordinate 824,961, forward strand.
CAATTAGGATCAAATCGTTTGTAACACTTTATAACTCCTTGTAACAATTACAAAGTGGGTCGTATCCGTAGTGTTACCAGAATAAGGCACCCAACCTTATTCCTATACTATAGACCTTTTTGGTTGATACTTAAATATGATCCAACCTTGTATGTCAACCACATACATGTTTAAGTTTACATAAAATAACCATGAAATCTTAGTTTATTGGATTGAGTTAATGCATAAGTTAGATAAAATAGCTTCTTATTTTATTCAATAAATAGAATGTATATACAATTTACAAAATAGCAAGACCCAAGAGATTTAGGAAACACTAGTCGCAACAATCTTCCACTTGTCCTAAAGCTAGTGTGTGTACAATACATATAAACTAGGATATAACTCTATACCCATCTCCCACTTCCCCTAGACTAGATGTGGCATGTCTTGTAGACCCAGACTTTCCAAGTGACCCTCAAACATTTTAGCAGTGGGAGCCTTTGTAAATGGATCAGCAACATTGTACTCATTGCCAATTTCCCATATCAAATGATACTTGTGCTCTATATGCTTTCCACGTTTGTGGCTTCTAGGCTCCTTGGAATTTGCCACAACACCACTATTATCACAATAAAGTATGATGGGTACTGACATGTTTGAAACAACTTCCAGGTCTGTCAAAAGCTTCCTAAGCCAGACAGCCTCTTTAGCAGCTTCACAAGTAACTACATACTCTACCTCCATGGTAGAGTTAGCAATGCAACCTTTCTTTGTGTTTCGTCAAACTACAACCTCTCCGTTAAGAGTAAACACTATCTTAATGTGGATTTTTTAGAATCCTTATCAATATGAAAATCAAAGTCTGTGTATCCTGTAAGAATCAAATCCTTAGCCTAATACACAAGCATGACGTTTCTCGTTTTCCAGAGATACTTGAGGATGGTTTTAACTGCAGTCCGTGGATCAAATCCTAAATTGGACTGATATTTACTGACAATCTCAACTACATAGCAAATGTCAAGTCTTGTACACAACATGGCATACATAAGGCTACCAACAGTCAGTGCATAGGGAATCCATCTCATTTCATCAACCTCTTGAGGAGTCTTATGACACTGTTCCTTAGACAATATAATTCCATGCCGAAAAGGCAATAAGCCTCTCTTGGAATTATATATCGAATACCTGACAAGCATCTTATCAATTTACGATCCCTGAAACAAGGCTAACGTTTTGTTCTTAAGATCCCTGATGATATGGATTCCTAGAACAAACTGTGCCTCACCCAAATCTTTCATTTTGAATTAGACAGCAAGCCATTTCTTTACATTTGTCAGTAAGCGTACATCATTCTCAATGAGTAGGATATCATCCACATACAACACTAAGAAAGCTACTGAATTGTTGATGATTTTCTTGTAAACACGAGGTTCATCAAGATTTTGGTCAAAGCTATAAGACTTGATATTAAGACAGTTCCAGTGATAAAGGAGTTTGAAGATGTATTCCCGGAAGAGCTACCAGGTCTACCACCTGATCGAGAAATAGAGTTTTGTATAGATTTAATACCAGATGCTTTAATGACGCACAATAGATGGCACAAAGCAGAATTTCCAAATTTGAAAATCTATAATTTGGAAAATCTAAAAGTTTTCAAATTTGGAAATTCTGCTTTGCGTCATCTATTGTGCGTCATCAAAGCATCTGACAGATTTGATTGAAGTATGTGCGGCTGAAATTTCAAAGATTAAATTTAGGTGTTTCAAACCCTAAATTTTGAAGGCCAAAGAATAAATTGAAGACCAAGATATGTCTTGAAAATTCAAATTTTTGTAATTTTGATTTTTTATTCTTTAATTTCTAGGATATGTCAAATATGCCGGTCAATTTTGCTTTATTTAATTTAATCATGCATGTGATGTATGTTGTAAATTAAATTGAATGTTGCATAAAGTATGCCATTTAGATTAATATCCCACCATAGGTTAAGCATATCATGCATATTTTAAATATAATTGTTATATTTAATTTATTAGGGTAATTCCTAACTTGAAATTGCATGATGTAGAGCTTCTCTTTTATTTAAATATAAGTGTTATATTTAAATTGGTGTAGAGTTGCATGTAGAGATTCTCTTTTATTTATATATAAATGTTATAGTTAAATTGTTAGAACAACTCCTATTTATATACATGTGGAGATTCTCTTTCATTTTAAATATAAGTGTTATATTTAAATTCTTGTAGAGATTTATGTAGAGATTTTTCTTTAATTAAAATATAATTGTTATATTAGATATTTAAATGAAGAATTAAGTAGGATTGCCTGCTTAGATAAAGATAAATTTAGTTTAATTTTAAATTATTTAAAATTCTAATTTATTTTTATAATTTTCTAATAAGATTAGAAATATTGCATGCTTGCATAATAGGATTGGGATCTTGCTTAAATAAAGATACAATTAATTAATTTTAGTATATCTTTTTAATTTTAAATATAAGTGTTATATTTAAATTCTTGTAGAGATTTATGTAGATATTTTTCTTTAATTAAAATACAATTATTATATTAGATATTTAAATGAAGAATTAAGTAGGATTGTCTGCTTAGATAAAGATAAATTTAGTTTAATTTTAAATTGTTTAAAATTCTAATTTATCCTTATAATTTTCTGATGAGATTAGAAATATTGCATGCTTGGCTAATAGGATTGGGATCTTGCTTAAATAAAGATACAATTAATTAATTTTAGTTTATCTTTTTATTTTTCTAATGAAATTAGAAATATTGCATGCTTGCCTAGATTAGGATCTTACTTGGATAAAGATAAAATGGATTCAATTTTTCATACAGTTAAAATTTTGATTTATCTTTACTAAAATTCTAATTAGATTAGAATAAAGTAAATTGCATGCTTATCTAATGAGATTAGGTTAAAATAGATTTTTTATTTAATTTTAAATGGTTTAAAATGGGCAAATTAAAAGATTTAATAATAAAATGTTGCCTATAAGGGAACTCTGTCTATGGAAGGTTCTGTCTATGGCTGGGGTATTTAAGTTGACAGTAATAGAACACCCCTACCTGGGAACTGACCTGGGAGTTGAATTAGTCAAACTTTTATTAAAACATAATGTGACTAGTTTATTAAAGAGTTTAATAAACTTGCGATATTTCCCATTATTAGAAACTATCCAAACATAAAAGTTATGTTTGGACAAACAAATTAAAATTTGGATAAATTATTTAGCCTAAGTTTGTCTAATTAATGAAACTCCAACTCTTAGTGGATTTACTTAAAACCAAAGCATCAACTACCTAAACTTAGTAAAGGTGCATAGTCTTTTATACGACATTCCTTATAAAATTAATATTTGTCATACAAATATCTATTTCATTTAGGATTGCATAAAGATCATTCTCTTCCTCCAGGAGAGCAGCCTCTTAGGCATATTCTTGAACAGATATAATCCTTTAGGTTTGTTTCAGCATGTGCATCTTAACATACCCATATCTGAAATGTTGTAAACTAGTTTACTCTTCCATAGTCCAAAATGGTCCCCTAGACAGTTTTGGAGGGAATAATGTTCACAGCGCAATCTCTATTGCATGCCCTAACCAAAGCATGACAGTGATGTGTAATTTATTAATGATGTGATCATGTCTAACAAAGTACTCATAATTAACATGACCAAGTCCAACAAGGTCAAATTTCTCCTTTTAACGCATAATTTCATTCAAATTGTATCTAATGCTTGAATTTGAGATAGAATCTCATTTTCTATCAATGAGGCATAGTACTGAAGTTTTTGTACTTTTATGGTCTCATCATAATATGTCTTAGTAGACTTGCCTAATTGATTTAAACTTTACTCTAACTTCTTTGAACTTCTTCAAAGCAAAGACTTAAGTTGCAATAGATAAAGGTATTGATACACAAAATATTCATCAATCTAATTGATGAAATATTTACAATGTTTGTTTGACTTTTACATTCACCAAATCTCTTGGGTCAAAATGTGTAAGTCAAACATGTTCTTAGGTCTTTTGCCTTATCCAATAAGGTTCAATGACTATCTTGCGTAAAAGGAAAGATCTTCAAATAGGTAAAGTAATTTAACTCTAACTATTAGAGAATTACCTGTACTAGTCATTTTATGAAATTGATGATAATCAACTTTAATTGCCAAAGCCAAGTATCTTTTAGAAGAAAATAATTTGTCTTCGATTCTGGATTCAATAATCTTGAATATCTCAGTGTAGTATTTGTATATGTTAAAGATTTTAACACATACTAATTGTACTTATCTAGAGCTGAACATATTTTCAAACAACTTTTGCAAATATGCTTTATGACATACAACATTCATACCTTATGAATTAACTAGTAATAAAGTTTTGAGAAATTGAATTTCTTTTATGGTGATGAAACCACCACATTTAGCATAAGTAACAAATATGACATCTCATGTCTCCCACTACACATACTAAGATAGACTTCCTAGTGCAGAACATGTAGAAACCATTCTACTTCATTAAGTATTTTCCAAGAATTACAACCTAATTGTGACGAAGAAATATATGATAGTGAATTCTTATTCAACTATCCAGGTGCAAATCTTAATTTTCCACCAATAATCCAGTAAATCAAATTTACTTTCATTCTTATTTTTATTCCCATTGAGATATTTCCAAAATTTCTCATTACGTGACTTCCCAAGCTAATTTGGAAAGTGTTTCCTTATAGCTCTAGTCACACAATTTATTCTCTTGAAACATAACACTTAATCTTGAGATTATTTAGATAATAATCTAAATTAAGCTTATATTAACTGCAACATCTCATATGTTATTGTCTTGGGCTTTACCTTCCATGCTTGACATCAAGTATGTCAATTAGAAGATAAAGATAAGCTATCTCTCCAATTGTGATTCTTCAATCGCATGGTTAACGAACAATTCATGAAGTGGCAACAAGACTTTGAGAACATTTCTCAATTAAAGACAAATTTTGAAATTACATTGCCATTAAAATAGTGTCAATGGTACTTTTCCAAGTAATATTTGTTCTCAAATTTTGACTTATATCGGTAATTCAAAGTTAAAAGCATGAGAGAAAATGACACAATATTGAAATATCTAAAATATATTAGTTCACAACATGCAATCAAAAATCCATTCAAATTTAGCATTAAATTTTATGAACCCTATAAATCATGTCTAATGCAATGATACTCCAATGATTTAGAACAAGTGCCACCAAAGGGTAGGTCAAATGCTCCTCCACTGGATTGAGTCATTCTCAACCAGACATTACACCAAAATAACTCTTATTCCTATAATTTTTAGTTACCATTAGACTCTGAGTCAATTTTCTCACTCGTTGCCATAATTGAGTCTTTTGAGTATTGTTCATTATTGCATATGAGATACGTAAAATGAACGTTAAAAGAATTTAAAGAATGCATCTACAAAAACAAACTGAGGAGTTCAACTTTCAAAGATCAAATGCAAAGAGTTTGCAAAATTGTATAGGTTTATTTGAAAAATGAATTAGACAATTAGATCTTTGAATATAAGGTTTGATAAGAGTTGTTATAACCTATGACTTTGAACAAATATTAATGATCTTGTCTAACAAAGAGTCATTAATTGACAAGTGGATATTTCTCATGTTTTATATTAATGGTGTATTACTCATTATGAATGATGGTAATATAACATAAAAATTGATTATCTAACCAATTAAAGACATAATGTTAAATTTGTCTCAAGCATCTTACATTTACAAAATGTTTGTCAAATATTCAATGCAAAACTTCAAAAGAATGATGATGTATCATTCAAATGTGAAGTTAAGTCTAAAGAAGAGTATCCTAAGACATCTCAAGTGTTGAGGACATATGATTAATTATCTTTCTCAGTATGAGATAATTAATGCATAAATGAGATTTAACATGCAATTTGTTGGTTATATTGATTATATCAATGGTGTGACCATTGAGTAGAAAATTAAACGTTTTCTCAAAGTATTTATGGAATAAATCAATTTAAATATTTCTAGGGTTTATTCCATGAGCTAACAAGGGGACCTAATGGACCTATAGATCCTGAGCTCCAATAATATGAAATTAACCGGCTAAATTCTTTAACCTAGTTAATTAATATTCGTTAACTACTGAGTCACTCCACTAAAGCACAGTAGTTGCACTCTCCTCACTGTAGATATATTTATGTCCACTGGAAATAACCATAATAAGTAAGTCAATCCTTCACAAGTTGTTCGTAATTTACAACTAGGTCAAAATTACCGTTTTACCTCGTAATTACATCTCGCTCCTTAAGTCTCATTGATCTTCTAATGAACAATCGGTTTGTAGTCCAACAAACAAACCTAGTCCCTCTCGGGCCAATGAGAGGGTGGGTCCCTTTGTTCAAGTCTCAAAGTCAGTACTTAAAGGAACAACTTATTTACTATCCTAATAGGTAGGAGTAAATTCCATCTTGCAAGACTATGTCCCCAACCATTTTTCTGATCTTATCCCTAAAATGCAAGCAAATTTGATTTATTATGTTTATAAGGTCTCTTGATTGCGCTCGGGCTCCTGTCTCGGGGGAGCCCTGCGCTCCTGTGTTCTCGGGTCACTCTCACCTATGCAAATTAAAGGATAATCTCAAACAGACAGGAGTTCATAGTTAGCTTAGGATTAAGATCGATTATCTAAGTCATTAGGTTTGAAATAATCAGTTTTAACAGTAAATGGTGTTATAAAGTAAAAATGATTATTTCATGGTCCGGTCTTATGAAATCTCATTGCATAGAATGCCCTCACTCACATGTCTCTACATGGACGACATAGGATCACATCGTTTGTATCAAATACAAAATGAGTCGCATCCATATTGTCCCCAGGATAAGGTACCCAACCTTATGGATACTATAGACCATTTTGGCTATTTACTTAAACTTGATCCACTTTTTATGTCTATACATAAAGTCTAAGCATACAACCTATAACCAATGAATCTTAGTTTATTGGATTTAATAGATGCAATTCAAATATTCAATAGCAATTTTACTGAATAAATCTAGATGACAACTTTATTGAGAATAAGTTCTATTTAGTTACAAACAACGAGTTTTAGGACATAAAACCCAACAAACTTCCACTTGAACTAAAGCTCCAGTGAGTAAATGTACATTGTGTTGAGTTTACAGAGAAAAACATATAAATACAATAAACTAGGTCATCGAATACCTTATAGTTTTCTCCCTCTTGTCCTAATTTACACAACTTGAAGTCCTAAACTCACTAGGTAGCTCTTAAACACTTTAGTCGTGAGTGTCTTTGTAAATGGATCAACAATGTTGTGCTTTGACACAATCTACTTAATGATTACGTCACCTCTCTGCGCAATTTCTCTAATGACATTATATTTTTGTTCAATGTTTTTACCACGTTTACAGTTTCTAGGTTCTTTGGGATTTGCAACTGCACCACTATTATCACAATAAAGAGTGATAGGCAGATGCATATTTGGAACAACTTCCAGATCTGTTAAGAACTTTTTGAGCCATATTGCTTCTTTAACTGTTTCACATGCAACTACATACTTAGCTTCCATGGTGGAGTTAGCTATAGAACCTTGCTTAATACTCCTCCATACTGTAGCTCCTCCATTTAGGGTGGACATTGATCCCGAAGTAGATTTCCTTGAATCTATGTCGGTATGAAAATCAGAGTTAGTGTATCCTGTAAGGATCAAATCCTTAGCACCATACACGAGCATATAGTTTCTTGTTCTCCTAGATACTTGAGGATATTTTTAACGGCAATCCAATGATCATATCCAGGATTGGACTGATATCTACTGACAATCCCTACTGCATAGCATATGTCAGGTCGTGTACACAGCATGGCATACATCAAACTACCAACTACTGATTCATAGGGAATACGTCTCATATCCTCAACTTCTTGAGGTGTCTTAGGACACTGTTCCTTCGACAAATGAATTTCGTGTCTAAACGGTAATAAACCTCCTTTGAAATTCTACATCTTATATTTAGATAACATTTTGTCAATATATGATGTTTGAGCATAGCTAACGTCTTGTTCTTGCGATTTTGAACTATTTCGATTTCAAGAACATACTGAGCCTCTCTCAAATCTTTCATTTGGAATTGGGTTGCTTGCCATTGTTTAATGTCAGTTAGAAATCTTACTTCATTCCTAATGAGAAGAATCTCATCAGCATATAATACCAAAAATGTTATAGTTGTGTTAATGATCTTTTTATAAACACAAGGTTCATCAACATTTTGTTCAAAGCCATAGGATTTGATCGTAGTATCAAATCTTATATTTTAGGACCGAGAATCTTGTTTTAACTCATAAACGGATCGATTAAGCTTGCAAACCTTTTGCTCTTGACCCTGTTCTATGAACCTCTCTGGTTGAACCATATAAATACTCTCTTCAAAATAGCCATTCACAAAAGTTGTCTTGACATCCATTTGCCATATTTCATAATCATAGTATGTGGCCATGGACGAGTATCCTAATTGATTTTAACATAGCAACAGGAGAGAAGGTTTCTTCATAGTCCACCCCTTCTATCTAGGTAAAATCCTTTGCTACTAATCGAGCCTTATAGGTCTGTACCTTACCTTCTTGGTCTCGTTTTCTCTTATAGATTCATTTACAACCAATAAGTTTTACATGACTTGGTTGATCTACAAGTTCCCAGACATAATTGAAGTACATAAACTCCATTTCGAGGTCCATGGCTTTAATCCATTGGTCTCTATCAACATCATTCATTGCCTGTTTAAAAGTCAATGGATCCTTAACACCATCATCAACTATGACGAGCTGAGTTCTATAAAACCCATGTAACAGTCGGGTTCATGGATAACCTTCCCACTACGTCGAGGCACTATCAACACTTGAGATGGATGTGTTCTATCAACAATTTTTGAAGAAGGACCTGCTTGATCAACAACTCTTATTGACTTATTTGTAGATTCTTTGGAAATTTTACTCAATACTAGTTTACTGTGAGATTGATGATTTTTATTGTGGTCTTCCTCTAAGAAAGTAGCATTTGTCGATACAAGTACTCTATTTCCTACAAATAGGCATAATTTTGAACGACGTTCTAACTTCTTAGGATCTTGCACCAGTATATGTGCTGGGCATCCCCAAATTCGATGTAAACTACATTTACGCCCTCTCCATAATTCGTATGGTGTTTTTAAAATACTTTTAGAAGGAACATTGTTCAAAATATATACAGCAGTCTTTACTGCATATCCCCAAAACGAATCAGACAACTGAGCGTAGCTCATCATTGATCAAACCATGTCTAACAAGGTTGTATTTCTTCTTTCTGATACACCATTTTGTTGAGGTGGACCAGGTGCACAAAGTTGGGAGTTAATTCCATGTTCTATCATATAGTCTTGGAATCTAAAGTCCATAAACTTTCCACCTCGATTTGATCGAAGTGTTTTAATAATTTTACCTAATAGGTTTTCTACCTCAGGCTTATACTCTTTGAACTTTTCAAGAGCCTCAGACTTATAATGCTCTAAACATAGCCATACCTAGAATAATCATCAATAAAACTAATGAAATATTCATATCCTCCTCGTGCTTTGACATTCAAAGAACCACAAAGGTCTGCATGCATGAGCTCTAAGGGTTCTTTGGTTCTAAGACTTTTTCCAGTAAAAGATCTTTGGTCATTTTACCTTCAAGACAAGACTCACATGGAGATAAAGAGTTATCTTCTAATTGATTCAGAAGTCCACTTTTTACCAGTCTCCCAATTCTATTAAGATAATATGGCCAAGTCTTAAATGCCAAAGATGGGTATTAGAAGAAACTTTTTTCCTTTTATTTTGCGTTTCAACTGTTTTAATCATCTCAGTATTTAAAATAGTATTCGCCTTGGTAGGTTTTAACTTATATAAGTTATTTTCTAAGTTTGCAGAACAAATATTTATACCTCTTTTACTAATGAACGCTTCATTAACTTCAAAAGATACTTTATATACATGTTCTAACAAACAAGAGATAGATATTAAATTCCTACTACACTTAGGAACATAAAGAACATTTTCTAATAAAATGTATCTATCTCCGAAGAACAACTTTATATCTCCCACTGTCTTGGCCGAGATAATCTTCCAGGAACCAATTTCCTAAAAACAAGAACAAACTTGATTAGGGACTCATGAATCAAGTATCCAAGTAGAGAAATCATTCTCCACTAAACAAGTTTTAAAAACTTATAAACCATATTTACCTTGTTTTTCTTTTCCAGGTCTTTTTTCTACAAGATATTTAGGGCAATTCCTCTTCCAGTGCCCATTTGTGTTGTAATGGAAACACTTTCTTTTGTTTGCAACTTTTTTCTTGCCTTTTTGTTTAGCAGTGGCTTTCCCTTTACCCTTTTTCTTTTTCATCATCTTTTTATTTGAAGATGAGGGTTCAGACTTAGACTTGGAGGATGATCCTCTTTGAGACTTTTTAGAAACAACATCTATTTTTTTTTATGCCCTTCCGTTTTCATCATTGATTGAAAAGTCTGGAGCTCGTTAAAGAGGGAAGTCAGTATACTCTATTTTATTCATTACCGCATTAGTGTGGAATGGTAAAAAGCTCTTCGTAAGAGACTCGAGTATAAAGCTGACTTGACTCTTCTCGTCAACGATAGCTCTATTTATCTCAGCAAGATTGTGGACCATCATGTCCAGAACATATTCCCTAATAGAGGTTCCTTCTTTCATTCGAGAGTTTTAAATGTATTTAATAGCATCATGCCGGACAGATGAGGACAATTGTCCGAACATTGCCTGCAGTGAATCCATGATTTCCCTGGCAATCATCATGTTTTCATTCTTCTTTGACAAGACATCAGATATGCTTGGCAAAATGTAGACTCAGGTTTTATCATTGGCCCTAATCCACTTGTCATATGCATCCCAAACGTTTCGGTTTGCATTCGAGCTAGGGGTTAGAGGACATTTCTTTGTTAAAACAAATCTTATATCATCCATAACCAGTATGGTGTTCAGATTTGATTTTCAGGTACTATAGTTATCACCATTAGTAGACATTGCTATAAAAAAAATCTATGTTTAGTGAATTGCATAAAATAATATCCAATTAGTTTTAGCAAGTAATAATGTACCCATAGTTTATTTCTTTTGCGATGATACTTTATTGATTTGGAATAACTGCTATCGAGGGACAGTCAATTACTCCTTCACTAAATCATGACATTCTTAACCAAATACTAATACTAGAATAACTCTTATTCCTATAGTATTCAGTTATCATATATTTGGTCAAAAATACTTACTAACACTTAGTAATATTTTGTAAGTGTATACACTCCCTTCTCCCACTTACTATGAACTACTTCCTGTATTCACCTTGTTATTGACTCATGCTAACACTCTCCAACTGGAGTTCACTCCCAGGGTGATGCGAAGCCCAATATGAGTCTCACAATGTGAACTCTTAGGGACGTGAGAGATAGCATATCATATATACAATTCTCCCACTGAAGTGTTTTCATTGATATAGTGGGTATCTTTACTTAGTCATATTTTGGCAAAATAAATATAACTTAAGTCTAGGTAATTGTCCAAGTATAACTCTTATATTGGTTTTAACCTACGATGTCTAAGTGATAAAACCAATTTTTTAAAACTTACACCGCCTTACGCAAGCTCATAAAACTAGATCTACATAAATTCAAGAACCAGTTTGATCCGGGGTAGCAGGTGTTCCGTAAACCGTCAACTTAAATACCTCCAGCCTTAGACAGGATCTTACCGAGTGAATTTTTGTACCTTTGTTTTATAAGTTAACTTTACCTACTTTAGGTTTGTTTACCCTAAGTGAGCATGCATCTTATCTTTGTTATAGATTTTAAATATCTAATTTATTTTATAACAGTTTATAAATGAATAACATACTATAACAATATAACTACTTGTATTAATTTCATGATAATTAAAGCATGCATACTATATATTATAACAATTTGTAAGAAACATATATGCATGAAACATGTTAATCCTATGGTAAGATTTTAAATCTATATGGTATACTTTATGCACAAATAAATATAGTTTAATTAAAACATACATTCACAATGTATAATTAATTAAACACACTAAAGTGGACCGATTTTGGCATCTAATTGGCTTAAAACAGCTAATTTATTACAATTGTAATTGAAAAACTGCTCGAATCACTCCTGATCCCTTCGAATCGGCTAGAACCAGCTTCAAACCTCTTAAACCTGACCAAAAAATGTTGAAAACAGGGTAGAACTGGCTAGAGAAAGTTGAACCGGATCGCCTGAACCGTTCAGGAACCCGCCAGGAACTTCCCCGAAAAAAGTTCAACTTTAGGGGAAAAGTCAACTGACTGAAAAGTCGCGGAACTTACCAGGAAGTTGAAGAACTCCACGGAACTTATCAGGAAGTACCCAGCCGAACTTACCAGGGAAAAACTCAGCGGAACTTACCAAGAAGCTGAAAAACTCTGCGAAACTTACTAGGAAAAACGTCAGAATACATTTCCTATTCTTCGATCCGGTTGGCTTCTTCTCTTTTCTTTAAATTACAGCCTAGAATCAACTCTAGTGACTCTTAATGAAATTACAGACCCTTTTTTACACATCAAATGCCATAACCCAGAGGCCAATTACAATTATTACACTAAAATAAAGCTAAATTAGATGCCAAAACAGTTTAAACCCAACTTTAGCTACCACAACATTCATCTCATGAAATTACACCCACCAACCTCAAATTAATGTAAATGGAGTGCTTAAATCATGCTCTGATACCAATTGAAAGAGTTAGCGATATAGTAACAGAAGTAATTAGGATCTAAAACACTTTAATTACATCAATTTTCAAGATCAAACATGCTGGTTTTGAAAGCCAAAAACAAAAAGGAAGAACTTACTTGTTGAAGCTCAAAATTCAAGCTGAATTCTTCAAATTTCAGATCACGAACACTTCATGGACAACATCTGATGTCTTCCTTGTTATTTTCAGGCCCAAGAATGGATTGTGGGATCCTAAAATGAGCTCAATTTGGAGGAAAGAGCTGAAGAACGCACTGTTTTTCTGTTTTTGAATAAATGAGAGTTTTTTTCAGCAATTAGCCACCAAGACCTATTCTATTTCTTCAATCACTTTCTTCTATTTAAAGAAGAAAACATGCAAATCGGATTGACATGCATGAAGACAACTAATCAGCTGAATAACATGCTCAATTTGGAGATGAAAGAAGAAGGTGGGGAAGATTAATGCATGAAGAACACCACCTACTATCAACATGCATAGTGGAAAAATCCATTTAAAAAATGGATTTAATATTCAATTTCATAAAACTAGATTTTGATTCAAAACTAATTTCAAAAAATTAATTTTAAATAAAATTAATTTAATATATAATAAATGTAAATAATAATTAATTATATTAAATTAAGTATTTTCCACTTTTCCCAAAAAATTCCATTTTGATGAATTTCTATTCACCCTAAAAATATTTAAATCATATTTAAATATTTCTAACTCTCTGATTTCATTTCATTCATTATTAAACGAACAAATCATAAAAAAAATGTGCTCCAACACATAATTCGAACATTTCAAATTCACTCAATATAATATTCTAGGGTTTAGTCCATGAGCGTCAACCTAATAGACCTACAAATCATGAGCTCCAATGATCTAAAATTAACGAGCTAAACTCTTTAACCTAGTTAATTAATATTCGTTAACTTTTAGGTCACTCCACTAAAGCCCAGTAGTTGCGCTCTCCTCACTGTAGATATATTTTATGTCCACTTGAAATAACCATAATAAGTAAGATTTATGTTACCATTTTTAACCAATTTCTCAATCCTATTGAGATTTATGTGACATAATCTTAGATGCTAAAAATAAGCATTTTCTTTAGGAGAAACTTTTTCTATTTTATGTTGAGTTGTTGCAGTTCTGAACATTTCAGTACTAAGAAGCGATTTAGATGCTAACGGCCTTAGCATTTATAAATTACTCTCTAAGTTTGCAGAACAAAAAAGAATACCATCTTTATAAATAAACGTTTTATTTACATTAAAATTGATAGAATAAGATTGTTCTAACAAACACTGTACAAAAATCAAGTTTCTTTTTAAATAAGAAACTACAAATACATTCTTTAACAAAAGAAAAGATTTCTGAAATAGTAATTTAACACCTCCCAATACAACCGAGATAACCTGCCCTATTCCAACCCGCAAGATCATCTCGTCAGTCCCAAGCTGCTGCCATGAACTAATCCCCTGAAAAGAAGAACAAACATGATTAGTCGCCCTTGAATCAATTATCCAGGCAGATTCATCATTCTACACTAAACAAGTTTCCAAAACTAGTAAATCATATTTACATTGTTTGGCCTTCTTTTTCTTTGCCTAATATTTGAGACAATTTCGCTTCTAGTGCCCATCCTCATCGCAATGGAAACAATTTCCTTTTGCAACCTTGGCCTTTTGCTTACCCTTTTTGGTTGTAGCTTGGTTAGTTTTATTACTTCCTTTATTACCTTCTTCTTCTTCCATTTCTTTTTTGCAAAGGAAGAAGTAAACTTAGTTTCAGAGGTCAAACCTCTGTGGAACTTTTTAGAGGAACTGGCAACATTTGCCTCCTCATCTAGTCCTTTGCCTTTATGCATGGACTCATAAGTCTGCAACTCGTTAATGAAGGTAGTAAGAGAGTAGTTCAGCTTGTTCATAACAACATTGGTTCTGAACTGAAGGAAACTCTCAGGTAGAGATTCCATAATAAAACTAACTTGATTGGCCTCATCGATTATGGCCTCATTCATATCAGCCACGTTGAAGTGGACCATCATATTGAGAACATGTTCTCGCATTGAACTGAGACCCCCTCGTTCATACGTGCATTTGTAAATGAATTTCAGAGCATTATGCTTGATCTGTGAGGACGATTGTCCAAACATCTCTTGCAATGAATCCATGATCTCAAGAGCAGTGACCATGGTTTCATGCTTCTTTACCAAAACTTCAGATAAGTTGGCAAGAATATATGTTATGACCTTTTCGTTTGCCCTCATCTATTTCTCATATGCATCACGAACATTTCGTGACGCATTTTGAGCAGGAACTTGAGGACACTCCTCATTGACGGCAAACTGTAGGTTCTCTACGATGAGTACAGTGTTAATTGTATTATTCCATGAAGTGTAGTTATCACCATTCATTTTATCGGCACTAAGTAAGATAATAAAAGCGCTTGACATTTTGGTGATGCTGAAACATACAATTTATTTCTTATTAGTAACATGCATAACTCATATAACCCAATCAATATTTAGCATAATTTTAATGTGCCGAAAATTTAACATTTAATTTTGCAATGATGCTTCAGTGATTAAGATAAAAACCACCGAAGGGTATTCAGTCACCCCTTCACTGAATTAAGACATTTTCAACCAATTATTACACCAGAATAACTCGTATTCCTATAATAATTAGTCACCATCATTCAGTCAAGAAATCATCAACATCCTTAACAATTTCTTGTAAGTGTAACCCTTCATTTTAGATTTTCGAGTTCCGCCCCAATGAGCCAACCGAAGGGAAAAACTGATTGGGGCAAAAACTAAAACGCCCCATCCTTAACAGTTGTTTGAGACAAATTTCATGCAAACACCATCCGAAGGGACACACAAATCGAGGTATCACGAGGCTCAGCATGAAAGTTATCTAGCAAACTAATGAAGGAGACCGTAGATGTGTTGACACATGTCCTTCTTCCATTTACTATAAACACTCTTTCCATTCACCTTGATATTGACATATGCAAACACCATTCGAAGGGGGACACAAATCGAGGTGCCACGAGGCCAAACATAGATCTCACGATGTGAACTTTTAGGGAGAAACGTGAGAAGAAAATGACATATCATATATATCTTTTTCCTCCCACGGAGTGTTTTAAACCTAGGGTTTATTACTTAGGTAAATCCGGATAATTAATTTTCAAGTCCTTTGTTAATTTGCACAATATAACTCTTATATTGCATTGTTTAACAACTTTGATTATCAGTTATTACACACTTTAATAGAATCAAATCAATCGTTGCATGCTTATAAAATATTTGACTAATTCACCTTCTAGGTCGATTTCCAGGTATGGGTGTTTTGTTTTTGTCAACTTAAATACCACAGCCTTAGACAAAACTTTTCTTAGACAAAGGTCTCATATAGGCAAATATTTTATAAATTTAATCTTTTATTACATTCATTTTAATCCTATTAAAATAAATATAAAAGATTTATTAAACATAAGTTAAGGTGAACCAATTTTAAATCATTTAAAACTAATTCATAAGTTATGTTTACATGCAACTCTTTATTATAGATTTTAATCTATTTCATTAAATATATAACTCTTATATTTTAATGAAAAATTAAAACCTATGACATGCATTCTAATGACATTAGCCAAATATAACAATTATATTTTACTAAGGTAATGTCATGCTCAATGCAAATTAATTTTCATTAAACAATATAACAATTATATTAATAATGAAAATCAAGCATATCATATCATAAAATATAACAATTATATTAAGGTATGAAGCATGGACATGCTTATTAATGCATACAACTATATAGTGTAACACTTATATTAAATAGCAATCAAGCCCAAAATATAGCACAAGGAAAAACATCAATGGATATAGCACAAAATTAGGGCCATATATCAGTAGCTATCAGTGATCGTCATATTGTTAAATGACTAAAAAGCCCATGTTCAGCCTGCCATTTCATGCTTCTTTCTTTCGATTTTCTCAAATTGAAAGTTATCACTAATAGTAACTATTAGTGATAGCTATCATTGACTATCACTAATAGCTACTGTCAATGATAGCTTTCAATTTGAGAAATATTAATACAACCTTGAAATAATAACACTTGAAATATTAGCTTTTTATTAGCTATCATTTATTAGTGGCTATTATTGATACATTTTCATCAATTGGAATCAAACTTGAAATATTAACACTTAAAGCCATAAGTGGTTATCAATGGTAGACTTTTATAAGTAGTTATCAACTTTGAAAGAAAACTATCTGAAGGGAGTTGAATCCCGGCGGATGTGATCGCGTTCTTTGATTTCTTAAAAGAATTAAAAATACAAAAAGTTAAGAAAAGGTTAAACAACGTACTTTTGCCAATCCACAATTTCAACAAAATCTCTCCTTGAACCAATAGTTTTCTCCTTGTAGCCTTCTTTTTCCAAGAGATCTTCCTTGCTATGACTCTGGTGAGAATTCGGTTTGTGGGAACCGCTTCTTGAAAGAATAGAGGGAATGGAAGAAGAATTTTTTTTAGAACTTTTCTAAGAAAATTGGGAGAATTTCTAGAGGGAGAGCTGTTCGTAGCTATTTCTTATTTGAATGTTTCTTAGCTTGTTGCACAAAATAGATTTTAACATTTCTGTACATGGATGCGTCGAGAACTACTCTAAATGTGCTCATGATTTGCAAGTTTTCCTATAAAGACCCAAGTATAAGTATTTATAGGTATCTTGGTGAGTCCAGGGTCAAACGCAGAGATTTGTGATAACTAGGCGCTGAGATTATAAACCTGACTATGCGGTGAAATATACATGTAATATATGCAATTGTTTGTTGTGTAAAACTATACATTAAGAATAAAAAGAATTTCCTACTACTAATAATAAGGTGGATGCGGTGAAGGTTAGTCATATGTCATTTAGTATCAGATTGCATGCGTTGAGAATGAATGGAACCATGCGATAGGAGTTAATGCAAGAGTTAGTTGTTACCTAAACCTTCTGAGTATAACTTCATACCTACAAATTGCAATTGTGAATCCATCTCTCGATGTTTCGATGCCACATTAATCTTATTTCTGAGACGCATGGTAAGTTTGCGTTGGCAAAAGATGAACTACATTTCTAAAACTCATCTATTCTTAATAAATGCTAAAGATTAACTATTCACTCTCTCAAGCTCGATAGTTATGCTTACTACTTGTGTTTGTTAGAAAAAATCATGCAAGCTAAAGATATGCATTAATCAAGATGTAATATGCTCAGAATTGCTCAAGAAAACTAACTCTTAACATCAACTCATTCATTCAAGCATGGTGTAAGGTGTTCAGTATAAAGATAGATGGAAGAGAATAGTCAATCAAACTCATATTAAGCGAATAAGTCATTCTCTAGAATGTCATTAACAAAATATAAGCAAGAAGGAGAAAAATGAAAATAAAACAGAAATGAAGGGCGTCAAGCCGCCACTGGCAATGTCTTGCTTCATGGAGGCTTGAGATGGTCGCTATCTGATACATACATTCCATAAGGTGAATGTTCTCACTCACTGGGAGATGACTCTGAAAATGCTCAAAATCCTTCTTTCAGAAGAGCTCGAAATGGAGGTTGGTTATGGTGAGGGAGAAATAGTGCAGAGCTTTCGCCTCTTGAACTCGTCTCTCCCCCTTTATTTTAAGAAGCTTTTGGGCTATTTATAAGCGTCAAAAGGTTGATATCATGATGATCTGACACCTTTGCATTAAATTTCACCCATGCTGCATAGACTTTTTAGATTTGTCAGCCTATTTGTTCTGTCATGATCTTGATAGGTTGCTACTCTTTTTCGTAATGACATGACAGCTGCTTGAGCATGCTTGAGTTTCTTCTTCGACGCATGGTCTTCAACGCATGACCTCACCGCATAGGCTCGACGCATGTTCTCGCAGCAGCTTCAACTCTTCGTACTTGGTTCCCACTTCTTTTCTTCTTAACGCTGTGTTAAGAACAGAAGCTTATCATTTTTCAGGCATTTTTCTTTTTGCAAATAGTGCCAACTCATGTTGATACATTTTTCATCATTTAACTACCAAAATCATGCGTTTAACTCCAAAGTTACTCTAATTAAATCAAATAATGACTATAATAACTTGTATTTCTACAAGTTATCAAGAGCTTTAGAATAATCGTAAAGATTATTCTTGTAGAGAGTGTGTTATATGAGATCTCCTAAGGGCCCTATTTATAGAACTATATGGGTTATTCCTAATCCTATTAAAATAACCTCTTTGTAGAGATTTTATTTAAATATTTATTTTTGTAGAATCTTTAATTTCAATCGCATCCAAATTAAATAATCAATTATTTGAATCCAATTCTAATTAATTAATTAATTCTTCCTCTATTTATTTATATGGATTCATCTAAATAAATAATTATTTATTTGAATCATATTCAAATAAATTAATTCTCCATATTATAAAGTTATAGTTTGAATTTTATTCAAATAAACTTTATAATAAATCATTTAATTAATTGTATCCTCTACTCAGCTATCCTTGCATGCATCCCTCATGGCTGACAGATGCTCGACATGGACGCCCCAACACCCCCTCATCAGTAGCTCAAGGACACACCATGCCTACCTTGCACCCAAGACGCATCCTTCTTTTCATCTACCTTAGCACACATTAACCAACACCAAGCCACCTTAGAGACGCATCACGTGGCCTACACATCCACACGTTATGCCTGCATCACACAACTTAAGCTCGACTAGCCATAGGTTCTTAACACATAAAGCCAACACTTAGCCAACTTCACATGTCTTTTCCTCTCTTCAACGCCGACCATTCCATTGTTCTTCACCCGATTACACCTTACACCATGTTAAAGTAACTCTCGACTACTCTTCTTCATAGCAGCTGTCTACCTTCTCTCTCAAGCTACATGCCTAGCCACTTGCTTAAACCATTCCCACGACTAAGTCCACAAGCATGTCTCCTTGACTTCTCCTTTCCACGCCTCCTTCAATTTATACAAAGAGAATTTTTCTAAGTCTACAACAATTACACAACACTTAAGTGTAGTACTTAGAAACGAAAGTAGGGTTTCTTGGTGAGCTATGAGGTGAAGTCTCACCTTAATTGGACACTTAGTCATTTGAAGTAGGAGTGGCAGCATGCATATGTTGCCTATGCATGATGAGGCCACTTAAGGACTAAGGTGTCATGTTGGGAAAAGAAGTTGGATGACAAGGATAATTTTCTAAGCCTATAAATAGATGTTGAGGCCAAAGGAAGTTCATTCAGGCAAATCATTTTAAGCAAATTCCACCAAGAGAACCTAGGGAAGGAAGAGTTTTGCTTGGGGAGGGAGCAAAGGACAACCAAGCGACCAAGAAGAAGCACCAGGCGTCCAACATTAAGAGTCATACTAGGCGTCCAAACTAAACCAGACGTCCAAACAAGTTCTAATCATCCATCAAGCGATCTTAGGCGTCCAAATAGCTATCTGTTGTTGCTTTTTTTATGCCAGAAGCCTAACCGTGTGCTCGAGAGTGAGGGCAAGTTAGGTTTTGGAGGAGCAAAAGATCTAGAGCAAGAATAAAAGGGCTTAGGGGCCAAAAGCTCTTATTTGTGAGTGGTTTTCTTTAAAGTATTAATGTTATTTCGATACATAGTAATGATGTTTGTATGGTTAGAAAAGGAATGCTCACAGGATAGTCAGAGGATCTTCGAGCTTGTGATGGTACTACGCCAGGATGGTCAGAGGAACTTCGAATCTAGTATCTAAGCTTGAGGTAGAATTTCACAGGATGGTCAATAGGTCAAAGGACCTAGATACTGAGCCTGTGGAAAGAACCTCGAGTGGGATGGTTAGTGTAAGACCCTATCTCAGAACCTAGGTACTTAAGATGGCTAGTAAGAGAAGAAGTAAGACTAGGATAGTGGAGCTAAGATTATAAGAATGTGGAGTTCGGAAACTTTTAAGATAGAAAAGTAATGTTTGTGGAATTGCTGGATTTTGGCCAAGAAATTCTATGCGTTCAGATGAATGGAAGGGGGGAAAGTGATTTGTAAGCTGGGTTTTGGTTTTAAAAAGAAGGCATTAAGAAGTTTGGAAAGAATTATGTTAGGTGATTTTGAATGGCAAGGTGATCCAAGGACTTAAGGAAATCTTTCGAGTGTGTCAACTATGTTTGGGAAGTATCACTATGCGATAAGAAGACTAGTTGAATGCATAGTATTAGGAAAGAATGGATATTTCACTAAGAGTGAGAATGAAGGATTGAAGGCATAGTTAGGAATTAGTTAAAAGTTAGATGTATCTTTGGAACATAGTCAGGTTACGCAGAGATGGTAAAGCATTAACGCATGGTACTTTAATTTGGAAGGAATTTGATATTGAAGTTTGGAAAAGGAAAACGAGAATTAAGAAGAAGAGGAAATCGCATGGCTCACACTTAGTCTTGGAAATTAACAAGTTATGGGATTAGTTTGGAGGGTGTTAAGCTAGAAAGAAAAGAGAAGCCGAAGAACCAAGACGTGAGCAGCATCATTGAAGGTTTATTATGTATTAGTAAGGATTTTGGTGTTGGTAATGAAGTCTTCGGGTATATCATAGCAGATAAGGACATTTAGTGTTCAAGGTAACTATGATTGAAGGGTTGCTATGCGTTGACGGTGGCTACCATGGGTTGTTAAGGCTATGCGTTGAGGAGTTTATGCGTTGAAGGTGGTTACCAGCTATGCGTTGAAAAGCTTAATTCCATGGTAAATGGAAATGTAACATTGATTTCGGGTAAACGCATAGGAAGTGGTTAATGAAGGTAATGTAGCTTTGGCGAAGGTAGGACATATAAGCAAAAAAGAACAAAGTTAAGTAGTGGAGTGTTGGAAAGAGAACTAAGTCTCGGAAAGGAAGGATAAATGCATAAGGAGAAAACGGGGGAAGAATGCTATAGAAAACTGAGTAATTCATAGACTTCTATCAAGAGATGTTCTTGAGTGTTGAATAAAGTAGAAGGTTGAGAAGAAAGCTTAAAGACGGGAGCAGGAGGTGGACGCATACTAATTTATCATAAGAGAAATAGGAAAAGGCTAAAGGGATAACCTTGGAATATAACTCAAAGACGCATAGAGGGATAATCAAGGAATCCTCAAGAATAGGAGGAAGGTCATGGACGCAGAACAAAGTAAAGGTAAACGCAGAGAATGTACACGCATAGAAGAAGGTCGTGAGTTGGATTTGGTTATCAAGGGTAAACCACATCATCGAATGTGTGTTCATACAAGAGGACTTGTAGCTAAGGTTGGACATAAGGGAAGAGAGTGGGACGCATGGTATTATGCGATAAGGTACAAACTCATAGTAGTATGCATTTGATACATGGACGCCTAGTAGTATGCGGGGAAGAAACTGGGTCAAAAGTAGTAAGGCCGAGAGTAAGGAAAGGGAGTTAAGAAGTTAAAACCTGGAAGAGGATTATTTGAACGCATAGGGAACACTATGTTCGATAAGTCATGTAGCGTGACAGGTGGCAAATAAGTGGCAAAAAAAGAAGAGAAGTGAGATGGAAAACACTTTATTCCAAAGCTATAAATAGGACTTTGAGGGAAGAGGAGCAAGAGGAAGGATCCAAAAGTTGAAGCTTTGGAGAGGAAGCAGGAGAAAACTATCTCCTTGCGTTCAAGGTGAACGCTGTGTTCAAGTTAGACCATGCGTTCCAATTGGATCTTGCGTCCAAGAGAGGTCGACGCATCAAAAAGGGAAGCCAAAAGAGTTATTAGTTAAGCTGCACTTTGCGTCAGCTGTCAAAACCTTGCGTTTAAGGAGCAAGGTTGCATCCAACTAAGCTGCTAAAAAGAGGAAACAGCTACCTTGTGGTTTAGAGTCTCAAGCCTTGCATTCAAGAAGCTCGAGAAAGCAAAATTTGAAGGAAAAAGAGGAAATTTCTTAAGCGTTTTTTTTTTTGTGAGTGACATTTTCTTTTCTTGAAAATGGTTTATTAGAAATGTTGTTCTGGTTTTCTTATGAGCTGTGATTTGATGATAAAGTGCTTATTCGAAAAGCATGACGAATGTTTATATTATTTACGAGGCATGTTATCTGTTTTCATTAAAAGGTTCAAATACTTGTTATACATATTTGTGAGTTATTATTTGAGAAAGATTTCTCTATGAATTGATCACAAGAAAACTGGTTTCTAAAGTGTTTTTGGAGGAGGCTCAGTGCTTAAAAGCATGTGAGTTTCCCCAGGACCCAGTACTGAGGGACATGGAGAAGGTACTTGGGCAACCCGCCATTTTCCTATGTGCACAAAGAGGTTGATATGGTTGCTGCGTCGAGTTCTGCTCCGCATCGAGCCGGGGATGATTTCAACGTTTGGTGTGTTGAGTCTTGCTCCACCCCAACTAAGGACGTTTTCGACATTGAGAGCGTTGAGTTTTACTCCGCCTCAACTAAGGTAAAAAGGTTTTCGATATTGGACGCGTTGAGTCTTGCTCTGCCTCAACTAAGGGAATTTTTTAAGAACGAACTGATTTCATGTACAACTGTTCTGGAATGTATTTATGTGATTTGATTACGAAGTTAAAAAGTATGATTTTACAGAAATGATGATTTGAATCATGTTTTACGTATATTGTGGGACTTGTGTGATTTGACTAAGTTGTTGAGAAATATATTTTGCGGTAATGATAATTTGAATCCATGTTTTATGATTATGGTGTACAATAATTTGAACATGTCTGTTTTCGAATTAAAGATAGTTTTACAAAATCTGTCACTCACTAGGCTATTAGCTCATCATTTTATATGTTTTTCATTTTCCAGGTAGCATGACAGTTCCCATTGCTAGTCGAAGTCGAGGTTTGTCGAGTTATAATGGATTCTTTTCCCTGAGAAGTGTGGTTAAGGAGAAAGCTAAAGTAAGTTTGACAGTGGAAGTCGACAAGGGAGTCGATGACTGTTGTCCTCACGCTCCATCTCGGGCTACGAAAGGGTAGTTCGGAATGGGGTGTGACAGTTAGAGGATCGATGACTCTAGCTTCTAAGCCTATAAGAGTTAGGTCTATGTGCACATAGAGTAAATGACGGTCTGTTGTGAGAAGTAGAGCTAGCAGGGAGTGAGTATGGTATAGAGATAACTGGTATTGAGGTTTGAGTAGATAACCTCACTATGTTTGGTTGATATTGAACTAGTTTTATTAATTGGTCTAGAGGAACCTTATGTCTATATGTTATTCACCACTCACTGGGTTCTAACTCATTCTTTTCTTTTATATTTTTCTTCTCAAGTAGCAAAGGAGCCCTGGTTACCGTGTGAAGCTGCGTTTTGCCACAAGATAGTTGTTCTCTTATTAGATAGAGCTAGGATACAAAATAAGTTGTAAACTTGTATAAAGAGTTGTTTAATCATTAAAATGAACTGTTGGTTGTTCCATACTTGCTTCTTAAGCTTCGGTATGGGTGGTTGAATGAGAATAGTATGAGACAGGCAATAAGTGTCAGAAAAGAGTGATGCTTGTTGTCTTCATTCCTCCTTTTGGGTTAAAGAGGTTAATCTAGAAGGGGGTGTGACAAGGAGTAACCCATAAAGTTTTATAAATGGGGCCCTTGGGAGCCCTCATAGAACACACACTCTTTACAAATATAATCTTTATGATTACTCTAAAACTCTCCTTCTAGAAATTTTCCCCATTTTCTTTTCGAAAAGTTCAAAGAAATTTTTTCTTCCCATTCCCTCTATTCTTTTAAGAAGAAGTTCCCACAAATTGGATCCTTGCTAGAGTCATAACAAGGAGGATGTCTTGGAAAAGGAAGACTACAAGGAGAAGACTATCGGATCGAGGAGAAGATTTTGCTGAAATTATTGATCAGCAAACGTATGCTACTTAACCTTTTCTTAATTATTTGTATTTTTAATTCTTTCAAGAAATCAAAGAACGCGATCGCTTTATCCTCTCAATCCTTGCATAATTTCCCTAGAAATGAAGTGGTTGTTGGGTTGTATGCCCTAAAACTCGTAGATGGTTAATGTAAATAATTGACTTCTATTAATAAAATGTTATTGATGTTATTTCAATAATTGTTGTTGATTATATTATATTCATTTTCTCTTAATAACCCTAAAATCCAATAAACTAACATCCTAGACTGTCTTATGAGCCTTGAAAAGTATGTAGAGACATTCGAGGATCAATGATCAAGATACAGCCTAAACGGTCTATAGTATAAGGATAAGGTACCCAACCTTATCCTGGTAACACTATGGATATGACCTATTTTGTATTTGATACAAACGCAGTGATCCAATGCATTCATGTAAATGACACGCGAGTGGGGGTATTCTATGTAATGGGTTTGCATAAGACTAGTCCACGAAATAGTAACCACTAGATGTAACTCCATTGACTAGTTAGGTTTCCATTTCAATAGGATGACTTAGGCAACTTAGTCTTAATCCTGAGTATATTATGAACTACTGTTCACGAGAGATTGTCCTTTGATTTGTATGGGTGAGAGTGGTCGGTTTTCCAACTCAATATGCCTGCCATTTTGGGGGCAAAATTGAATGGGGAATTGGGAATATAATTATACAAGACGGATTTCACTCCTTCCCTACTTTAGGGTAAGTAGATGAGTGTTCCCTTAAGTGGTGTCTCCGAGACTTGAATAAAGGGCCCTACCCTGTCATTGGCCCGGGAGGGATTTCTATTTAATGGTTAGACTATAAACAGGTTATTTATTCATGACAAATAATTATTTCCATTGATGTCAAAGGCTGCAAATTCTATTTTTGTACGATTTGCCATGATAACACTATCACAAAGAATTATATTTATATTAGCAATTTAATATATATTAAACATGCAAAACAACGTTTAATTTACTAATTATAATAAAGAGAAAATGGCATACCTTCAGAACCTACCTTCAACGGGAAAACGGCAAGAGCTCGTGCTGATAACGTGTTGTAAAATTGAGGAGTAAAATGACAAAAAAACGGGAGTACTAAAATCGAAAAATTATAATATTAAAATAATAAGATAATAAAATAATATAAAAGTAATTAAAATAATCAAGTTAAATAAAATAAACTTAAAATAAAGAAAGTGGGATTTTATGGAATTTCAAATTTTACCAATTTTTTCTCTTCTTTTCTTTCCAATATGTGTGTTACAATATCCACAAAAAACTTCTATTTATAGGCAATTTAGCAAGTAGGTAGTGGCATTTCATGGCCACTAAGATGTGTCTTTAGTAAACACATGACCTTTAGCCACTAAGCAGATTTATATAATGGACATCTAATTTGTTCTAGTATTTATAATAAAAACAACGAATTCTCTTTTAACTCCATAATAGTAAACAAAAATGTAACTCCATAATTTAGACTAATTTAAAGAATAATATAATTTTAAAAAATAATAAGAAAAATAGGGTGGTTTAGAAACTAATGACAAAAATAGGGTGGTTTGGAAACATATTTGCAAAATGGAGTAGTGAAATCGTGTACCGGGTACATGATTTCAGTTAACTTGCTGACTGGACAATTGATAGGAAGGTAAGTCGTGGACCCCGTCCACGACTTCCATCGAACTTGCAAGAGTGAGAGCGAGAGCGAGACTGGGCAGCTAACAGAGACAAAACTCGTGGTGAAAGGTCCAAACCTCGTCCAGTTTTTTTTCCCTTTTTTTTGTTTATAAATAACTTAATTAATTAATTACCCACTTAAATGAAAATTTGCTTCTTACTTATGTTCTTATTCAGTTATTGTACTAGTTTCATTGATTCTTAATTTTTGAAAATGTAATGGAAAATCATTAATTCATTTAATTAAAAAATAAAAGTTAATACAAATCAGGTGGCACATGGTGGTCTTCTTCGTGCATGTTGTCTACGACGAGGCACAGGCACTTCAAAATGTTGCCAATGCTGAATTACATTGTCAATATCCTATTGGGTGACGACAGATGAAAATTCATCGGGTGCATAATATTCCTATTGATGGCCAGAACTGGATGCAATGTTTGGTTGTAATATGTGAGGTTCCTGGTCATCAGGTTGCTCTGGAACACCTTCATCACGTTGTCTCTGTCGTCTACGACGAATACGTTTTCAATCAGTGTTAGCAACATTGAGCCTCCTTGTATGTTGAATGATATCTTTAACATTTTTCATGTTTTGCTCACACATTGAACTCAACTCTGGTAAATTTTTTTCTAAGGAGTAATTGTGCACATCATGGAAAAAATTATTTTGTACGATAAAAAAAAATATATAAGTATAAAAGAATATTTTTAGCATATAATTGAAAAACACTACATAATAAGATGCTTACCATACAGTAATAGTAAGCACCATCAAGTGTGATAAATCTTCTTGTGATGGAATCGTACTAGGACAAATAATCATTAGACACATCCGACTTCTTTGTTATTTCTCCTTGTGCACAGCGGCCATGACGTGCACGCCAAAATGATATATACTCTGCATGAATTTGACGCCAGTTTTGGTCGTGTTTACCTCTTAAATCGATTTTGTATGTTGAATGATATCTTTAACATTTTTCATGTTTTGCTCACACATTGAACTCAACTCTGGTAAATTTTTTTTCTAAGGAGTAATTGTGCACATCATGGAAAAAATTATTTTGTACGATAAAAAAAAATATATAAAGTATAAAAGAATATTTTTAGCATATAATTGAAAAACACTACATAATAAGATGCTTACCATACAGTAATAGTAAGCACCATCAAGTGTGATAAATCTTCTTGTGATGGAATCGTACTAGGACAAATAATCATTAGACACATCCGACTTCTTTGTTATTTCTCCTTGTGCACAGCGGCCATGACGTGCACGCCAAAATGATATATACTCTGCATGAATTTGACGCCAGTTTTGGTCGTGTTTACCTCTTAAATCGATTTTGTATGTTGAATGATATCTTTAACATTTTTCATGTTTTGCTCACACATTGAACTCAACTCTGGTAAATTTTTTTTCTAAGGAGTAATTGTGCACATCATGGAAAAAATTATTTTGTACGATAAAAAAAAATATATAAAGTATAAAAGAATATTTTTAGCATATAATTGAAAAACACTACATAATAAGATGCTTACCATACAGTAATAGTAAGCACCATCAAGTGTGATAAATCTTCTTGTGATGGAATCGTACTAGGACAAATAATCATTAGACACATTCGACTCCTTTGTTATTTCTCCTTGTGCACAGCGGCCATGACGTGCACGCCAAAATGATATATACTCTGCATGAATTTGACGCCAGTTTTGGTCGTGTTTACCTCTTAAATCGATTTGGTGTAGTTAAGGGAGTGTATTACACAACATGGGTACCGTTTGCCACTTACCGAATTGTCTTAACACTCGATCTAGTTGATGTCACTCTACGATATGAAAGCATATAAGTGAGCTAACTGTCAACCAGATGTCTTATCCATCATGACAATAATCAAGCAACAATGACATAATATGTGGTATATATGGTGTTTAATTGATCTGAAACCATGTACAAGAATAATTAGAACCTAAAAATATATGTAATATTCAATTGTATATGCAACATATATATTATTACCTGATTTTGTATCAAACGGTCAAATATTGAACGATATACCAGTAAACATGTTTGTTGATTGTTTAGATGCAGCTAATACACAGCTCCATCTATCACATGGATACAAAACAATTAAAATACTTTACTAATTGTATTGACAAAAAAAATTAATATATACAGAAAATAATACCTGGCACTCAGTGGACGTCCCATAAAATGTTTTGGAGGTTGTAATTAGACTTGTGGTGCAACAATGTTAAATCGATTATAGGCCCATACTTGAAGTAGTATCAGTGAGCCTGCTATATCCAAAGCTTGTGCATGACTGGCTCGACATAATTCTTTATACAGCCATGCAAGACAAGCACCACCCCACGAATAATTACCGGCTTGCTCAAAACTGGCCAGTAGTGAAAGGAACATTAAGTGCACCAGCGGGTTGGACTTGTCTGCAAACAGAAAGCCTCCGATAAGCTGCATGATATATGCTCGTGCATATCTCTGTATACTGACGTCATCGGCATCAGGAGACAATTCTGGAAACTGAGAGGCTAACCATGGGAGACTCAACCTTGAGCCTTTTAAATCAAGTGGTCGAACGCCTAAAAAAATCTTCACAAATCTATTTCCAATCATGTTGTAACGATCTAGTAACAGGTTCTCCGTCCACTGGTAGTCCAAATTGTACTGCAATGTCCTGTAGCGTAATGGTGCATTCTCCACCAGGCATATGAAATGTGTGGGTCTCAGGTCTCTAGCGCTCTACTAAAGCAGTAATGAGGTGCTAGTCTAACTGTATGAATTCAATTTGTGAAACCCCAATAAAATCGGCCTATTACATAAGGCACTATACGTTCATCGAACGGTATAGTATGCTGATAAACTGTCTCTCTTCTCCGATAACATAGCACCACGGTGGATGCATTATCCCATACTATCTGTTATCAGTGAGTATTTTGAATATGGACCAGGATCCATATTCAACACTATTAAAATAAACCAAATACATTACAATGTTAAATAAACTAAATACATTACATTGTTACATTATACGAACCATTACATTACATTGTTACATTATAAGAACTATTACATTACAATGTTAATATTACATTACACAAAACCAGGTATCTTGTGAACTATGAATGACTTGAAAATGAAGCACCTAAATTATGGAGTGGGTAAGTACGCTTGTTATGCCCTGATCCCTTGCATATCCCACATCGAACTTTTGTGCCTGGCTCGCGCCAATCTATTTCATTATGAATTCGCGAAGTTTTGGGTCTACTATGTTCCCTTAATAAGTTTGCTTTAGGATGCACTTCCGTAAATGATAACTCTGGCCAATAGTTAGGGGGTTGTATTGGATGGAAGCGACATTCATAGCATAACTTTAAAGGAGACAATTTATAACATTCATCAATCAGATGCACATATGACAAATGCATGTAATTACAAATTGCAATTATATGAGAGCATGGAATCTTGAACGACTGCCACTTGTTACAAGAACAAGTCCCCTCTTTCAAGCACACTACTTGTATGTTTTGGCCTTTGTAGGGAGAAACCATACTGATGCCAGTTCGAATTTCAAAACTTTGTGTTTTCCTGTCAACTGACATCACTGTATGTACAGATGCTCGTTTCTCCCACCTTTTAAGCTTTCTCATGGCATATTCTGTATATATGTCCCCACGATCGAGTGCTTCACTTATTTCTTGTCTATGGTGTTCAAAGTATAAGATTGTACGATAGAATGTCAGCCTAACAATCGATGTGATCTGTAACATTCAAGCTCCTTTGAATACCCCACTCAAACATTCGACTGCATTGGTTGTCATCCACCCAAAGCAATACCCATTATCGTGTCATTGTGTCCATTTATTCAAATCGATATCAGAAAAATATTCAAGACATTCAGGGTTCAATTTCTTTAACTCTTTCATGTTTCAAATGAACTTACGTCTTTGGTGTTGATTTCTAGCCCTAAACACAAAATCTTTAAGTTGCTTTGATTTGTATTTGGAATTGAAATTACTCGCAACATGATGTAGATAATAACGATGATATGCTTTAGGTTCAGCCCAACCAATTCCCTCTTTGTTAATTGCTGCAATGATCCCTTTGTGTCTATCCGAAATTAAGCAAATCCCTTCTCAGTCAATAACATACTCGTGCAATGCCCACAAAAACCATGACCAACTAGATGTATTTTCCCCTTCAATAATAGCAAATGCAAGAGGAAATATTTGTCCTTTCGAGTCAATAACAAAGTAGTGAGCAATTTCCTTTTATACTTATCGTAAAGATGAGTTTCATCTATTTGAATTAATGGCCTACAGTACTTAAACTCTTCAATTGCAGGACCGAATGCCCAAAAGACTCGACCTTATATAGTCTTACCAAGCACATCAGATGCGAGAAAATGTCAATCTACTTGTGTACTAGGATTGTAGTGCACAACAACACTAACCAGTACGGAAGTTCTGAATACGATTTCTCTCAATCGCCGAAGACTGCAACCAAAGCTTTTTTCTTAGCTTCCCACACACGTCTATATTTGACATTATATCCATACTGTTTTTTAAGTGCTTCTTATAGTACCGCCACAAGCACACTAGGATTAGCTCTAACAAAATTTTGAATTTCAATGCTCATGAAATTAGAATCAAGTTGTGAATTATCTTGTGCCAATTCTGTGTATAACAAGTATGATTCTCTCCAAATTTGGTAATTTCAAACATCCCATGAGTTTTGCGTCGACAAGCACGCTACCTCCATCTACAACCTCCACCTACAATCTTAGTTTGATTCTACCACAGATATTTGGTAGTGTTCAGTCACGCAATATTTTTTTACTGCCATTTGTAGGTCTTCTTTCGTATCAAATAACATTTCTTTTTGTATTATACTAGAGTTATCTGTACATTTTTCCCTTTCCTCCAAGGTTGATCCTTGTTCACAAACTGAATCAGTAATTTCCCATTCTATCTGTGTAAATATCTCCAACTGAACCAATTCATTTTCATTTTCTATATTTCTTTCTTTCTCCGAACAATTCATCAATTTCTACATCAATGTCACTATCCCCACAATTTCCAGCTTCAATAATAACTAAATCTTCTAGACGAAACGATATATTTAAATTTGTTTACAACTGTAAAGGTTAAAAAGAAAAATTAGTCCAAATCTACCAAAAATTATAAAACTCGTGGACCTGGTCCACAAGTTCAATACTCGTGGACCCGGTCCACGAGTTTACTACCCAACATAACTAATTTCCCACCACATTATTTGCCAATAATTATTCCTACAACAATAAAGGCCAAATAACAATCAACACTAAAAACTAAATTTTTTAAATTATAAACCAAATAAACTATTTGATAAAAACAACGTCTACATATACAAATTTATTCTATTTGGCAAAAACGTCTACATATACAATTTTATTCATGCATGCAAAACAAAACTTACAATTTATTTATCATATAACTAATGCATATTTATAAGATAATTAGAAAGAAAAATGTATATACATACCTATATGGTGGCGGCGGGTGGTTGAACGAATATAATATGTTAGATTTAACAAAGAAAGAGTGATAAGATGGTCGAAAAATCGATATCTATATACATACCTATATGATAGCGACAATGTCGACAAACGACGGATAATGGATAGCAAAAAACGTGCCAGATGATCGGAGAATGAAAAGACGAAGAGATTTTCGACAGAAAGAGAGGAAATGGGCGGTGGGGACAGCGGAGAGAAAGGAGAGAAAAGAGAAATGGTTGAGAAAAGAAATGGCTGGCGGGGATAAAAAGGGGGAGACTCGTGGACGGGGTCCACGATTTGACCCTGCCCACAAGTTCGGTCAAAGCTACATGCATGCAGCAGCAGCTGACGATGGCAGTGTTGGTAGGGGAATTGTGTACCAAGTACACGATTCTACAACCCTATTTTTGGTATTTGTTTCCCCCACCTTCTTTTTGAAATTATGTATTAAAAAAACATTATTAAAAAAAAATCCCATAATTTACAGAAAAATGCATAGAGGTCGGTGGTAAATATAGACCACCATCACGATAATATAAATTACTATTAAATTGGATATGACACAAAAATCTACTCGAAGAAAAATTCTAGAATGGGGTCGAAAACTCGGGAAACTCCGTGATAACTGACCGATCTTTCTAGAACTCTGAATCCCTCTCTTTCCCCTTCACATTTTTTTGACAAACAACCTATCCATCTTCTTGAGATCAACATCGAAATCCTTCGCTCAAGTCTGAATTCTCCGAATCTCAAATCCCCATTTCAGCGTTCCTCTTTTGTTGCAATTTGTTATCTATACCTTCGTCCATGGCGGCCCCGTGTTTCTGGGCTCCTTCGTCCATTTCTTCTTCCCAATTTGCTTACTCCGCCGGGCCCTGCTTTCCTGTTCCCTTTCATCTTCAACCATCGGCCCCTGTTTCCGCCGCTGCTCCAACCACGGCCCCTGTGGCTGCTCCCGCTGCTGCTATATACCCTCTCCCTCAGTACCACCAGGTTGGTGTTAAACAGGTTTCTAATCCATCTATTTGGAATTTCACTTATTTGCTTCACTTTATATATATATTTGATCTCTCAAGTTGAAGAAGATTGTGCATATTTATTTCCAATATTTTGAATTGTTTCTAATGCTTTTCTTCTTTAGTTACTGTGCCGCAAAATAACATTTGGTTTTCCATTGTTTGTTTTTGAAAATTAAGCTATACTTCCGCCATAAGTTTATCCATTTTCTACCATGTTCTCATGAACCAAGCTAAGATTTGAAAATTAAGAAAACTAAAATCCCATTTAGTAACATTCGATTTTTCTTTCTTTTTTCTAAGTTTTTAAAAATTACGCTTATCAACCCCTCTTCCACCCCAAATCTCTAAAAATAAGCCAAATTTTGGAAATTAAGAAAAAAAGAAAAAAGTAAGCACTTAATATTATCTTTTTTAGAATTTGATGGGAGAATGTAACTATGGTATTTGAGTAAGATGCAAATTATCTAAAAAAGTTAGGTGGAATATGCCTAATTTTAAAAAATTAAAAACTGAAAACAAAATAGTTATCCAATGGAGTATAGGAATTCAAGTCTTCCTTCAAACAAGATGAAAATCGTAGTTGGGATATTTGGAGTAATCATGCATAATTCTTAATTTAAAAAAAAAACATAATAAAGTAAAATAAAAATGGAATCCTTATCAAACAAGGCCGATGTAATGTAAATTTTTTTGGAAAAAGAAAACCAAGACAAAAGAACTTGCTAAAAAGGACAAATGAGAGCATCTCAGACGAGAAAACTTGATAAGAAGATCCGCCAAAAAGCTCTGAAAACGATCACCAATAAGAAGCTTTGAAAAGTGCATAGCAAGTTCGCCCTTGAACCAAAAACAAAGCAAAATCACTTTCAAATGTAAATATTGTCATATTGTATCATTGAACGCCATGGATTCAGGAATCGAAAGGTTTGAGTCCTTAAGGGGTGGATTCATTGATCAGGATCCTAGTCAAAGTTAATCATTCTTATTGGTTCAAAATCACTTTGAAAATATGATCTCCTTCATTCAAAATCAGTTTACATAGTAAAAGAATTGGGCTTGAAAGTGTAAAAATCAAACTTGAAATAGATTTTGAATAATTAAAAGCATGTTTTAGGTTGGTTGTAAATACATTACAAGATCACTCCTAAATATGTTTATGGTAACAGTAGCTAGATTTCTTGTTTTTGGAGAATTCGTGCACTAATTTTATTAGGGTAATTGGTGAATTTAGGCGCAGCAGTTGTTTCAAAAAGACGCCCAAATAATCACAGCTGAAGCACTTGAGAGTGTAAAAGTTGCCCTCGCAAGAGATGA
The DNA here is from genome assembly GCA_031780015.1 of Citrullus colocynthis. Classification (NCBI taxonomy): domain Eukaryota; kingdom Viridiplantae; phylum Streptophyta; class Magnoliopsida; order Cucurbitales; family Cucurbitaceae; genus Citrullus; species Citrullus colocynthis. The sequence goes on from QLSR01000253.1 coordinate 859,321, forward strand.
AATGGAGCACAAAGCAGACACGAAAAGGAAAGCTATTCCCCGTAAAGCTGCTGGGCAGAAATGGGAGGATCTTACACTTGCTGATTGGCCTGAAAGTATGCTACCTTTTCGTTTCTTGCCCCTAATTTGTCTTATGTTATTTGGACTTATCTTTTATAGGAACCAAATATTGAGGTTGGAATTATAGCAACTACCATTTCAGAAATGGAGGACATCATGAGTATTGGGTAATTATGGTTAAACTACCAATTCTTATCCTCATATGTGGTAATCTTGACAAGTTTGCACATTCTTTGCATCTGGATTATGCAGATGATTACCGGCTGTTTTGTGGCGATCTTGGCAACGAGGTGAATGATGATGTTCTTTCTCGAGCATTTTCACGATTTCCATCCTTTAACATGGCTAGGGTGAGTTTCTACTTCATTCTTCTGGAACTCTATTCAGGCCTCATATTTTTTAACACAATCCATTTGTATGGTGTAAACTTTATTTCTTGTTCAGATTTTGATTTGAAGCCCAAAGAGCAGTTAAACATGAAAGGTTGGTTCTAGTCCCACCTAATTTGCGTTTGATTTAATGTTCAGTTATATATAAGTTTTGGGACACACACACAAGTCGAGATCATATACGTTTTGGATTCGGAACTTTTTGTTTTATCTTCCCGTCATATACTTTGGACTGAATCTTTTGCAATGATAAACCAACACATTTGCTCCTGATTGGAACCCCTTTTGTAGGTCATTTTCTTTTCTTTGTATACGTGGTATTTTTACATTTTTTTCCTCAAAACAACACACTTGCTCATTATAATTTTTGCATATATGATTGGCTGTGAGTGATAAGAATGTAGATGTAATTATGGTCGTGGATGTGAATGCAAAATGTGTAGGTTGTGAGAGATAAACGAACCGGCAAAACAAAGGGATACGGTTTTGTTAGCTTCACCAATCCTTTGGATCTCACTGCAGCACTCAAAGAAATGAATGGTAATGCTTTAGTTTTTATAACAGCATTCGATGATAGAATGAAGCCAACATGGATGATGCTTGAAAATGTTGTGCTTTCAGGTAAATACGTTGGGAATAGGCCAATTAAACTTAGGAAAAGCAAGTGGAAGGACAGAATTGATTACGAGGCTCTTGAAAGACTAAAGGTATTCATGTTTGGAATTGGATTGCACTAATTTTTTTATTGTAACTGTACTCTTTCCGAAATTCATTTATTAGCATTCCTCCCTACAATTTTCTCTCATAGGGTGTTATTCAACTGGATTATTATTGTTATTGGATAGCACATGCTTAAATCATTATGGTGATTGGTTGTCATGTGGATTGCAGAATAAAACTCAAAAGAATTGGAAGGTAGAAAAGAGAAGTGTGGTGCATAAGTGAAAGGAGCATTGATGAAAATTCTCACGTATTGTTTTTGCCATTCCCTTCATGCTTTTCTTTTGTAAATTATAAGGGCCTCTTTGTTTCTTACCTGTTTGTTTCCTGAAGTTTTAGATATATTTAATATCTTACACAATTTTAACTTCTGTCTGGGAAAATTTTGAAAATAAGGGATTTTTGAAGTTAGAGTTAGCGTTCATTGTTTTTTCAAATATGTGGTTTGTAATAGATAAAAATAGATTCAATACTATGTTTATTTATAAATCATAAAATTAATTGCAATAACTTAGTAATATTTTCAATAAATTGTTATTAATTTATATATTTATCAATTCATTTATGAATATGATTTATGTTAAATTTTTTTTATAATTATTATTTGTAATATTATTTAATTTATAGGACATTACATAATAAATATAAGAAATATTACATATTAAAGGACTGAAGAAACCAAAATATTTATAAATATAGTAAAATTTTACTGTTTATTGCAACCTATTTTAGATAGATTATTGTGTCTGATAGACATAAATAGTAGTCTATCGCAGTCTATTGCAGGTAGATTATATATTTTACTATTAATTGTAAATATTTTTAACAATTTTGTCATTTAAGATAAATTTTCTATATTAATATATTATATATTGTATATATATTTTTTAAAAATGAGTTGAGTTTATAACATAATATTTTCAAATGTTTTTATTATTTCTAAGTGTTTTTTTAATTTGCATGTTTGGATTATAAATTTGAAAATAAAATATAACAACACACGACGATAACAACACATAGGGCTCTTATAAAGCACCTATATTTTATTTTGTCAAACTTCTCGAATATTTACAATAGTCTAATTTAGCTTCTTAATTAGCTTCATGTAAGGTTGGCAAAAAGATCGGCAGGGTCGAGTCACCATGAGGCCTTTCTGCAATTGGGTCGGGAATCTCCAGTTTGATTGGGGATGGGGTCAAATTGGAGACATTCTCCAGGTATTCATCTGAGGATGGGGTTGGGACGGGGACGGGGAGGGTATTCCCACCCTGACCCTGACCCCGCCCCGATTTCTCCTCGACTGTTACACCTTGCCCTGAGAGCCACTCCTCTATAACCCGAGATGGGGCGTGACGACAGCAGATGTTGACCCTCTTGTGATATCTATCGTCGAAACTTTATCTTTTCCTAATCTAACTATGCAACTTAGATAGAAAGTAAAACAACTCATAAGAAATATGCATAATTTATTATTACAACTGTTTAACAAGTTTGTTTATAGGAGTTTATTATTTTAACTGCTGTTTATGGTTAAGTGCACACTATTTTTTGGTAGATTTTGACTTTACACAACAATGGAAACTCGGCTGCTACCTGGAAAGAATAACATAAGAAGAGAATGAGCTTCACGAAGCCTAGTGAGTGATCGAATAAATTAGGGTTCAACAACCCTTTCTGCTAATATTAAACGCTTGAAAATGCATTCCAGCACATTCTAATTGTTCATTAGAGGATCATTAACATAGTTGAGTTCTTCAAGCATAGTTGTGACACTTAGAAGATTTCCTAAGCTCATAGACAACCTTGTTGTCCAAGACTCGAAAATCACTTAACGTGGTTTTCTCCCAAACTCACCTACGGCTTATTCTTAACCCAAAACTTAAGTTGACACAAACACTTTTCTTTCTTTCCTTCATCTCAACGCATGGTACCTTAAATTGACCAAAATTTGGCTAATTCCACAAGCTCAGATTTTCTTTCTCAAGATTTTTCTAACTCCACAACTTTGTTGTAAATCCTACTTTCATTTGTAAGTGTTAAATATAAGTGCGTAGTACTGAAGTGGACTAAGTTGTTTTTCTCTTGTAGATCAAAGGAAGAAGAGGAGAAAGCGGAATACGTATTTAATTATTTATTTATTTACTTATCTGTTTATTTATTTATTTATTTAAACTAAAGGAAAAAAAAAAAAAAAGGGAAAGGAAAAAGGAAAGAAAGGAAATTATAAAAAAAAAAAAAAAGAGAAGTGGAGTGGAAGGAGTCGGTGGAAGAAGAAATTAAATGGGAGAGTTTGCCGACAGGTTCTCTTCCATTTTCCAGGCTCAAATTGATTCGACTCTTCAGTTGGGTGTCGAGGGGTGGTAGAAGAAGAGATTTAGGGAAATTTCATGGGGGGTTTTGGCCGGTTTCATGGTAGAATTGAAGCTGAAATAGAAGCTTCGGTTGCTGTCGCGCAGTCTAAACAGAAGCTTAGTAAGTTAACTCAATTTCTAATAACTCTTGTGAAGGATGGTTGAGTTGAATATGAAAAGAAACATGTTAAATTTTAGGTGGAACCGACTGATATGAATTTCTCGACTGATCTAGAGTAGAGTGAAGTTAATTGGGAATATCTGTCGAACGAAGAGGAGTTAAGCTTTGAAATTTTGAGGTAAGCTAGAAAGCATATTTCTCTATAAGTTTGTAAAAGGGAAAAAGTTCTAATTTGGGCTTGAACTGTGACTTTTAATAGCTAAAAGTTCGAGAGGTAGCGAGAATAACAGCAGAAAGAAGCATGTCTCGCTGGAAAGGTTAAGTGTGAAGGAGCGAGAGGGAGACTAGTCTCACTGGTCAAAATTGTCTCACAAATCTCATTGGGTTGTGGTTCTCGCTGGTCTCGCTCCTCCACAGTCTTGCTAGTATTGCTGGTTTTTGGCTTGTTTGCTGATTTAGTCTCGCTAATGGCTTAAATCTTGATCATTAATGAACTTTTAAATGAAGTAGAGCCTCGGTTAAGCATTTCTTCATGAAATATAGACTCAGTGATGGTTTTCTTTAGGTAGTTTGGTCTCTGGATGAATATTAGGCATATCTAAAGCTTGTTTCTTATGTAAAAGGAATGTTAAGGAAACCTAACAAAAGAAAACGTATTATTTCAGGCTAAGAGGAGCTAGGGAAGGTGTATAATCTGCTCAAGGCCTAGGACAAGTTGTGAGTGACACTTGATTTCTAAATGTTTAATTCAAGCATAGTTTCTTGATTGAATATATGTTTGGAACTTGACTATGTGAAACATTTTCATGAGTTCTACAAGTATGACATGTGCTATGTGACATAAGTATGTGATATATACTAATGAACTATGAGTTCTGTGAAAGGCCTGCGTGGCTATATAAATAAGCTAAGTACAGTATGAAATTTATAATTATGTGAGTAAATGAAAGCATAAAAGCATGTGAATAGTGAAGTGATGAATGAAATGTTTTAAATGCATGATTTATGTTATGTTATAGTTTTATTTAAATGACTCCCAATGCTGAAGGACTCGGAGAAGGCATGTGGGTAAATTATGTATGAATATGACTCCCATTGTTGAAGGACTCGGAGAAGGCATATGGGTAAATTATGTATGGAAATGGCCCCAATGCTGAAGGACTAGGAGAAAGCATGTGGGTGGCTGGAAATTTGTTAAGGGGCCAATACTGAAGGACTAGGAGAAGATACTTGGGCGACCCTGGATATGTATATGTGTATTGACGCTGTTGTGTTGAGATTACTGCACACAGCTAAGGTTGTTTCGATGTTGAGTAACATTGAGCCTCGCTCCACCTCAACTAAGGAAAGGTTTCACAAAAACCAGTTTATGTATGTCTTATACTCGAATGCAAATGTATGTTTAAGCTATGAATTACACATGATATTGTTGTTATAGTTGGATTCTATGTTGTAGCTTACATTGTTTAAAGAAGGACTCTTAGCTAGTCACTCATTGGGCATTTTAGCTCATGCTTTTCTTGTTTTTCTATTTTCCAGGTAGCGAGCGTATCTGGGGTGCTTAGCCTACAGAAAATACTTGTCTGGGCCCGTCTTCAGAGTCTACAAACTTGAAAATTGAAAATTTTGAACTTAAGTAAATGTTGTACATAAATACATATTCGGAAGGTTGAGGGTGTCAAGCGTAGTTGTTATAATTATAAACCCCTTGTGGTAGCTTGACTGTTATGTCCACTTAATCTTGGAGTTAATTATGTTGTTAAATTAATATATAATTGTTTATCAAGTGATGGTTAAAGGTTGGGGTTGGCAGTGGATGTTGTCTGAGGGTTGGTGTCTACTGTCTTCACATTCACTTTTGGTTTAGGAGGGTACCTGGGAGGGGGTGTGACACTTGTGAGTCCAAGTTTACACCTTTTACCCTAATCTTCCTTCTTTATGTCCTTTAAGCAACTAGGTCAAAAGGTTAAGGTGTCACACCGCGTTGTTTCAGGCACGTGGTGATATCTGTTCTATCGGAAGTTCTTGTACGGGGAGGTCTATTTGATGTTCTAACGACGTGGGAAGTAGTGGTACTTTAATTTTGTTGGCTTTTTGGCCCTTATCCCAAATTAGTTAATTATAACTAATTAATTAATCAATATTTTGATGATCAAAAACCTGAATTATTTATTAATAATTTGAGTGTTTTGAAGTATTTGTTGTGTGGAGCTTGAAACAACGGTTCCAATGCAATGCAATTTGAATCACTGGAATCAGATTTCAAATGAAGAAGATTTAGTCAAAACAAGCTTAATGAAAAAATCCCGAGCTGATGACGTGACAGATTGTTTTCATCAAAGATGACCAATTGAAAGGTGTCACTTGGAGCAATGGAGAAGTGACAATTGGTGGGTTTTTTTATTTTTGGATTGATGTTAAAAATAAAATAATTTTGGAAAAGAAAATAAATTTAAAAAGATGAATTTAATATTATTATATAAATTTGTGTCTAACGGCTAGTTATTTTTAAAAAGATGAATTTAATATTATTTTATTTTGTGTTTAACTGTTAGTTGAGTTTAAATCTCACCATTCGATTTTCTTTTTAAAGATCTAAAGGCCCAAATTGAATTCTCTTTTTAAACATATCATCTTCTCCAAATTTTAACAACTTTCATTATTTTCAATTTTCCATAATTCACAAAGCTACCATTATTGCTCTCTCCAAGCTTCAATTTTCTTTTTTTCATCTTATTCTTCATACAGATATATTATGTTGTGAGGATTGATTCATTGAGTGCTACAATTTGTATATCCACTCTATCGAGAGAGTTGTAAGTGTTCTCTTATATATTTCCTAGTTTTTTTAAGGGTTGCTCTTGATCCTGAAAAAGAGTAGTTGTAACAGTTTGATCCTAGTCTATGGAAAGGATTTAGTTTGCTCTTGAATTCGCAAAAAGAGCGGTGTAGCGATTGGGCTCTAATCCGTGAAAAGAGTCGGCAGATTTCTAGTAACATACCCAAGAGGAGCTTGGAAAGTGGACATAGGCCAGTTGTGTCGAACCACTATAAAATTCACGATGTCATTTTCTCTATCTCTTTCCTAATTTATTTTTGCAATTAATTTTTGTTATTATATTTTATTGCATGAAATTAATTGCAATTTTTAATTCTTGAGATTAATGGCTCATATTTGTATATTTTGATAGGTCATTATTAATTTTCTATATTCATTACCAATCTTTTTATAAGAATTAAATAGAGTGATTTAAAGTGTGATTGTTAATTTCTTGTTTAATTCAAAGTGAATTTATTTGCATAAAATTATTGTTTTAACTACTTATTTGCGAATAGTTTGTTAATTTGCTTAATTTGGCCCAAATTAGTAAAAAGTTTTAATTAGTTTTAATAAACCCTATTAACCCCTCTAGGGTTGCCATACTGATCCTACAATTGGTATCAGAGCCAGTTGCTCTTATTTGTAATAGAAAAGTATTTTCATAAATTACTTCGAATTGATACCCCATTGTTTTAGTTTTTCACTCCTCAAGTGGTATTAAAGTATCTTATTAATATTTTGAAAATTGTTTAAAAAGCTTAAGTGCTAGAGCTATGACAACTTTAAAAGATCATTCTATTGATAGGCCCCCACTCTTTGATGGTATTAGAAATTATGATGCTTGGAAAAATAGAATGAAAACTTTTATGCTTGCTATGGATTTTAAAATTTTGTATATCTGTGAGCATGATTTATCTAAATTGCAATTGAATAATAAGTGCTCACTATTAATGTTAAAGCAATAAATATCATATATTGTGCATTGGATAAACAAATATGTGATAAAATCCTACATTTTTATTATGCATATGATGTTTGGAACTTTCTTCATAATATGTATAGCGTCGAAAATTCTCCTTGTACTACTAATAATTTATTTGATGTGAAGGAAAATTACAATTCTCAAAACCAAGATATTTTCTATGATAGGATAAAGGAAAAATGTGATGATTTCTCCTTGTGCTTAATGACTCATTTGGATAATGATTTTGGACATGAAAGTGAAAAAAATGAGGTAATTCAAAAATCCCCAACTTATGATGAATTGTATGATGCATTTGAAAGCATGCAAAGTGATTTAGAAAAGCTTAGCTTTAAATATGTGAAATTATCAAAGAAGTTTAAGGCATTGTCGACTGAGAATGAATCTTTGATAAATGAAAATGCATGTTTGAAAAATGGAGCTAATAATGCTTTGTTGCATGATTCTTGTTGTAATGAGAAAAATGCATTGAATGATAGAATTGTTTTTGTCACACCCCCTCCCGAATACCCTCCTAACATGGAAGTGAGTGTGAACTAATAAACACCAATACCTCTAAAGCATTCATCAAACAAACCTTGATATGTTAGAATTTAACCTGATAAACAAATATTCAACAATCTATTAACAAAACCACACCAGGGTTAAGCTGTCATAATTATCCTAACACCCAAAAGGTTTAATATTTTTAACAACAACTATACATGACTCTCTCAACCCTTACAATATGTACAACATTTGAATAGGTTTAGGATTTACAATTATCCAAATTCTAGATTCTGAAACAGGCCTAGACGAGTATCTTTTGTAGGCTAAGCATCCCGAACTTCCTCGCTACCTGGAAAAATAGAAAAACAAGGAAAACGTGAGCTTAAATGCCCAATGAGTGACTAATTAAAGTTTTTCTCGACAGAGTATGAAAATATAAAACCCAACCATATCCATCACTAGCATACATCAGATCATAGTTTAACCACATCTGATTATCTATGGAAACATTATTCACAAACCGTTCCCTTAAATCTCCTTCCCTAGTTGAGGCGAAGCGAAGCTCACCGCACCCAACATCGATATTCCTTAGCTGAATGGAGTACTCTCAACACCTCAGCATCACTCAATCACAATTTGCTCACGGGCTACCCAACTACCTTTTCCCAGTCCCTCAGTACTGGATCCCCTAGGATACTCAAGTGCCTTCTCTACATCTCTCAGCATTGAGTTTTCAAATATAAGATTGCCCACATGCCTTCACATCGTCCCTTAGCATTAGGTTTCTTACAACATAGAATTTTCCACATGCCTTCACATCGTCCCTCAGCATTGGACCCCTTAGAAAACATTATAAAGCAAATAAGCTTTGCATAAATAGTTCTTTATAAATCATTTCATGATAAACAGAACAATATTAGCATGAAGCTAATTACATACACAAATATCCCACTCTTTGTACCTTGGCATTAGAAGCCATTCAAATAAGAATACAATATAACATAAAATCATGAGTTTGTAATATCTCATACATCACAACACTTTTCATATGCTCACACGCTTTCATTATTCTTATGTCATAATTCATATTCTCATTCATACTCTAGTAACGTCTCATACATCACAATACTTTTCATAAACTCATATGCTACCTTTAGTCTCATCGTCATAAATCACATTTCATATGCTCATATGCTTCCTTTAGTCTTACTGTCATATGTCACATACTTAATCATACTATTGTGACCTTTCATACATCATAACACTAAATATAAGCTTATATGCTTCCATTTACTCACATAATTATAAATTTCATACTTTTCTTAGGCCTTTCCACCATATAACACATACATATTCATATACTTGAGTCCACTCCCCCATCGCAATATTAATCATATGTTCACATGCTTCCATCCGTCTTATCCTTATTATTCACATACTTTTGCTCAGTTTGTATATATAAATATATATCGAAATAACTCATTATACCACACATGTTCATAGAATTCGATCATGTAAGCATTTATCAACAAATATTATCAAGAAACTATGTTAGGACTAAACACTTTTAGATAGAGAGTCACTCACGACTTGTCCTAGGCCTTGAGCGGATTGTACATCTTTCCTAGCTTTTCTTGGCCTGTAAATCCACATTTCTCGTGCTAGACTTCCCTAGAATTTCTTTCCATAATCATTAAGTTTGCATAATCAGACACCAAACATGCTTCATCACCGAGACTCACTTCTCCTAAAACAACTCATAATGAGCGAGATCATAGATAACCAGCGAGACTACTAGCGAGACCACAATGAGCGAGACTAGCGAGATTCACCTTGAGTAGCGAAGTGACAATCAGCAAGATTTGTGAGATGCATAGCCCTCAGTGCTACCAGCGATACTCATCTCGCTACTCCCTCTTCAACTTCTCAGCGACACTACAATTCTAGTGACACCTGACAGCCACAGTTTCTTCCTTTCCTTTTGTTCTCACTTCTATTTGATAAAAATCATATTTTCAGCCAAATTTAGAACTTCTTCCCTGCTACAAACTTGTAAAGAGATAGGTTCTCTGACTTACCTCAAAATTTCAGAGTATACTTCCTCTCCATTTGGGAGATATCTCCAAATAACACCGAGTTGCTCTCAATTGCCTAGCAAACCAGTAGCAATTACTTCCCATTTTTTTCCCTCAAATTTAGCTTAAACATCCTTCATAGAAATGATTAGAAATTGAGTTAACTTACTAACCTTAAAATTTCAGCCCTAACTTCGACTTCCTCAGCTCGCTCTTCTCCAAACACCAGACCATGCTCGAATTTCACGACTGCAATCAAACTTCCTATTCTAGCTTCAGTTACACCATGAAAACGATCAGAATTCTACTCAAATTTGATATGAACACCTTATTCTACCTCCCCTCGTTGCTCAACTGTGAAATGGAACCGACTTGAGCTCTGGAATGTGTTTAAAATGATTAAACACTCAGCTCACTTCTTTATATAGGTTGCCAACTTAACCTCCACTTTCTCCCTTTCTTTAATCAATTTAATTTCCATTTATCAAAATAATACAACCTCCATTAGCATACTCGATTGCTGGCTCAAGTGCTTAACAAGCTTGGACGCATTACAACCTTGAACGCATACCCATACAATGCTACTTTCGACGCCAGCTAGGCTAGCATCGTCCAACGCCAGCTAGGCTAGCATCATCCAACGCATGCTTTTTCACACAGCCTCACCAACGCATGGCTTCAGCTCATCAACGCATAACAGCAATCCATCATATTCAGCAGCTCTTCAACACAAGGTAGCGTTACCAACGCATGGTAACAACCTTCAACGCATAGTAGCCCTTCCAAAACATAGCAGCAACTCTTCAACGCTTGATGGCCACACATGCTACATCATACCCAAAGGCTTCTCGATCAGCACAATGAACCTCACCAACGCATGACAACCTTCACCAACGCATGATAACTCATGCCTTTAAGGCTCTTGGCCATTCTTTACTTACCTTCTTTAGCTTGTCATCTTCCAAAACTAATCTTTATAACTTGTTAACTTCTAAAGCTATGTTTGGGCCTATGCATTCACCTCTTCCCTCGAGTTCTAAGTTTTCCTTTCAATACTTCATCACTTAACCATTTTCTTCCCCACAAGGGTTACTATACGTTTCCTTAGCTTGACCATGCGTCCAACATGGTCTCTTCCTTATCAAGTGCGTGTCCAACTCCACTCTCTCCAGCCCTCTGGTGAGTTTTCCGAGTTTTCCTTTCCTCAGATCATGCTTCCAAGCTTAACAGTCTAGTTGTTTTACTTAGAATAATTTCAGAATTACTTAATCCAAAACTCAAGTATAAATCTTTTAAATTCAACGCATACCTATTCCTATTTGGCCAAAATCTGGCTAACTCCACAGACTCAAATTTCCTTTCTCAAAATTTCCTAACTCCACAGGCTTTGTAATCCAAATTTCACCTTTCTTGTCTTACTTCTTTTTCTTATAAGCCCTTAAGCACTTAGCTCCAAAAATAGAGTGTTACAGTTTTTCTTCAAAAAGAGAATGATGAGCTCAAATTTTTTTCTTGTGAAATGAATATTGAATTGAAGGATTTGAAGGATAAAAATGAGAAAATTGAATCTTTCTCTTGGGAATTAAGTGGTGAAATTGCTCGTTTGAAAAATAGAATTGATGAGTTGGAAACTAGCAATATAGCATTAGAAAAAGAGAAAATTTATTTTCTTGATAAGATTAAATTTATGGAATGTGGTGTTGATTTGAAACATAATCCTTTGCATATTCTTAAAGAAAAAGAATTACTTGCAACTATAGAGATTGAACCTGCAAAAGAATCTGTAAGCCTCACACTTAGCTTTAGAAGTTAGCAAGTTATAAAGATTAGTTTTGTAAGATGACAAGCTAAAGAAAGTAAGTAAAGAGTGGCTGAGAGCCTTAAGGCATGAGTTATCATGCGTTGAAGGTGTGTCATGCATTTGTGAAGGCTACTATGCGTTGGTGAGGGAGTGCTATGCATTTCTAAGCCTTACACTTAGCTTTGGAAGTTAACAAGCTATAAAGAATGATTATGGAAGATGACAAGCTAAAGGAAGTAAGTAAATAGTGGCCGAGAGCCTTAAGGCATGAGTTATCATGTGTTGAAGGTGTGTCTATGCGTTGGTTTGATTGAAGCAAGAGTCCATGAGAGTGACCATGGGTAATGGCTGAAAATAGGAAGAAATTGTGTAGCCGAGCCAAAGCATGAGGGTTGAAGTGTTGGCTTGTTGAGGGATGCGTCCAACTTGCTATGCGTTGATGAGGTTGTTGGACTAGCAACTATGCGTTGGTTGAGATTCGGTAGGGAGGTTGCGTTGGCGTTGGCAAAGTATGCGTTCAATGGTGTTATGGTTCAGACGCATGGTGCGATGCGTCCAAGCTAGTATCCAGACTTGCTATGCGTCTAAGCTTGCTAGGCGTCTAAGTCAGTATCCAAGTATGCTAGCGGTTGCGTTATTTTGTTTAGCGGGAAATAAAATAAAATAAAAGAGAAAGTGGAGATAAGTCGGTAGTTTGTTTAAGTGTGTAAAGCTAAGTTTTCAATCATTTTCTTCGTCTCAAAAGCTCTAATCGATCCCATATTTCAGCTTAGTGACGAAGAGAGGTAGAGGAAGGAGTCTAGGGCAAATTCGTGCAGAATTCTTATCGATTTTGTGGTGTAATTGAAGCTAGAACAGAAGGGTTGATTGCTGTAGTGTAATCTTAACAACGTTTGACATTTGGAGGATAGCGTTTTGTGGAGATCGAGTTTAGGGCTGAGAATTTGAGGTTGATAAGTTAACTTAATTCTTAACAACTTTTATGAAGGATGTTTGAGCTAAATTTGAAGGGAAATATGTAAAATTTATGGTGAAAGTGACTGATACAAATTTGCTAAGCGCTTTGGAGCAGCTCGAAGTTATTTGGGAACATTTATCAAACGAAGAGGAGTTATGTTCTGAAATCTTGAGGTAAGCTAGGAAATACATTTTCTTTACAAGTTTGTAGAAGGGAAGAAGTTCTAAGTTTGGCTGGAGATGTGATTTGTAACAAATAGAAATGAGAATAAGAGGGAAGGCAGAAGCGGTGGAAGACAAGTATCGCTGAACTGCAAGTAGCGCTAAGAATTTAAGCATGAAGAAGCGACACCCCTAGAAGCCTTGCATCTCACAATTCTCGCTGGGTATCGTTGGGTCTCGCTAACCAGGTGAGTGTCGCTGGTCTCGCTCACCCTGGTATCGCTAGTTCTGTGTAATGTAGTCGAATCTCGATAGTAGTCTCGCTAGCAGAGTAGAATCTCGCTCATTAAGGTTTATTGATCAAGTATGAATGGTTAAAGCTTGTTGGTTATGTTAAGGAAATCTAACAACGAGAAATGTATGATTACAGGCCACAAAGAGGTAGGAAAGGCATATAAACCACTAAAAGCCCAGGATAAGTAGTGAATGACGTTTTATTTAAAATAGTTTTATTTGAAACAAGGTGATATTGTTGACAAGTTTATATTTGAAAGCATGGTTATATGATTGAAAACTTATGAGATTTATGTGCATTGCATGAATTTATGAAAAAGCATGTTATTTATTGAATTATGGAATAATGAAAAGCATGCTGACGATAATGTATGATTTTATGAAAGGTTTAGAAATGTGTAACTTATGAATTTATGATATGATGTTTTCAAAACACGTTGTGTATTTTATAAAATCTTTGAAATGGCACCCAAAGCCCAAAGACTCGGAGAAGACCTATGGGTGGCTGGAGTATAGAAAAGGTACTCAACGCCGAAGGACTCGAAGAAGGCAAATGGTAACTTGGTTATAGAAATGGGACCCTAATGCTCAAGGACTCGGAGAAGGCATATGGGCAGCTCGAATTATGATACCTAAGTGCACATCGAGGAACGTACGACGCTGATGTGTTGAGATTACTCCACACAACTAAGGATAATCGATGTTGAGTAGCGTTGAGCTTTGCTCTGCCTCAACTAAGGAAAATGAATTGAAATCAACGGAACTTTCTTTAGTATCTTTTCCTGAAATGAGCATGTTTTGTATGACTATGACTTGAATTGATGTTTTATACGCATTAAGTTAAAATGTTTCTACTATGATAGTTTTCGAGTCAAAGAGGTTTCACGAAATTAGTCACTCACTGGGCAATCTAGCTCACGTTTTCCTTGTTTTCTGTTTTCCAGGTAGCGAGCGAGTCCGGGGTGCTTAGCCTACGGATCATGTGTGTGCATATAGAGAGGGTGTAAGGAGTTGTTGTGTACTTATGCTATTATATGGTTGAATGAAAAGGATGTATGTATGGCAAGTTAATCCTAGTGTATATATGAAGTCGATTATGGTTTATAACCGTTTATTAGGTAAAAGTAAGTTTATGGTTGACAATGGATGCCGTAAGAGGGTCGGTGTCTCTGTCATTACACTTTTTCCTGGGTTAGAAGGGTACCTGGGAGAGGGTGTGACAGAATCTCTTAAAAAATTAACTATTGTGCATAAAAATTGGATAAAATTATTGATACGGGTAAATCTTTTAATGACAAAACGGAATTAGGTTATGTGAATGAAAATTGCTCATGTACAACAAGTAATATTACTTTTGTTAAGACCACCTCTTCTATGTCTCAAAATGTCTTACCTAATGTGCCTAATTTTGTTGAATTTAAATATGTTCCTAACCATGAAAAATCTAGAAATATTCATGGAAAAATCAAATATTGTGCCTAAACAAATTCATGCTAGATCAAAATGTGCTCATAATGTGAATTTTGTGAATAAGTGTGAAAAGGCTAGAGACTTGCAAGAAAAATCAAAGTGTGTGCCTAAACATGTTCATGAAAAATCAAAATGTATGCATAGTGCTAAATGTGTGCATAATCATGGTGGCATTAGAGATATGCATGTGAAATCAAAATTTGTGCCTACATGTCATTTTTGTAGAGTTAAAGGTCATATTAGACCCAATTATTTTAAGTTAAAAAATACTTTAAGAAAGAACTTCTTTAAGAAAAAGATTGTGCAAAATCAATTAGTTAAAAAAAAAAAAAAATTCTTGCCTAATGTTGTATGCTATTTTTGTGGCGAAATTGGCCATAAAGTTAATACTTGTTATTTGTCAAAAATGAATGCCAGTAATTTTGGAACTAATTTGAAGTGGGTTCCAAAATCTTTGCTCACTAACAATGAAGGACCTAGGAAATGGGTACCAAAATCTTTCGGTTGAGTTTTATTTGTAGGTGTGATTAAAGAAGCAATTGTTGCTTGGACTTCAATTGTGGAATAAGTGGAAATGTACTCAATTAGAGCAACTAAAAGCTTGCATGAATCCAACAAAAAAAATTGCTTATTTGGTAACTTTATATGTTTTATTGAATTTTTGAGATAATCATTCTTTTGGTATTTCCATGGAAATTATATCTCTTTAATGGTTTGAAAAGTTTGAATTTGGTTTCTTGCTTTCCTATTTGATTTAATGTTATGAAAAATGGTTGTATATCTATTTATTTGGCATTTATCTATATTGCTTATTAATTAGCTTTTTGGTCAATTAGATGTTTGCTCTATCATTGTGTTTTTCTTGGAAAATCTGGAGCAAAAAGATATTGAGTCTTGCAAAAGATTGTTATTGTTTTGATGATTAAGATATATTGCTTATTCTCTTGGATGAAATTGATTAGAAGCATGAGTAATGCATATTCTAAGGACTATGTTGGTAAATGAAAATTATTTTGGAATATGTTATCTGCCCTATGTTGAAAACGATCTAATTTGTATTGTTGTGTTTGAAGAGTTGCTTAATTCTTTTAAATAGGGGGAGTATTTATGGAATTTATTTTCTTGAATCCCTTTGAAGTTTTTTTTTCTCAAAATTGGTATAATCCTTTTTGTAATGCTACAAATGCTTATATTTGATTGATAATGTTCTCTCGTTAGATAGAATAAAAGATGAGATAATGCTTTGCTTTGTTTTTTTTTTATTTATTTTTTTTGGTATCATGATTTGTTTTCAACAATTGATATTTAATTTATAATATTTGATATTTTAGTATCTCAATTGCTTGAATTTTACTTAAATGATTTTATCTCCTTGGTATTTATTGATATTTCTTATTAGAAGGAGAATGCTTGTTTTTAGGGGGAGTTATACACTTTTATATATGAATTTCCTGTTTGAATGAAGTTGATTATCGTATTCCTTTAAGGGTAATTGTCTTTAGAGTAAAATGATGTTTTATTTGAAAATTTGTTTGACATTTCTACCCTCAAGTTGATATGTGCTAAATGTAATTTTGTTCTTTATTAAGGGGGATTGTTCAATTTATTTCAAAAAGGGGGAGAAATTTGTAAAATTGTTCTTTAATAGAATTATCCTAAACTTGATTGATTTTTTGTGATGCCTCTTGAATTTACAATGTTTTTGTTATGATCTATTTCTTAGAAGGCATGTTGATAGGAGAAAAATTACAAAATTATGTGTACTTTTTAGAGAACTTTCATGTTGTTGCTTATTTTTCTTAATTGCTCTTTTTTGATTGATTCCAAAAGGGCGAGAGGTAATAAGAAAAATGAAAACATGTTGTTATTGAATATATAATTTGTTTTCAAGTTAATTGAAATTATATGTGTAAACCCTACTTCCATTTTGTAAGAGCTAAACGTAAGTACGTAGTACCGATATGGACTAAATTGTTTTTCCTCTTGTAGATTAAAGGAAGAAGTAAAGGAAGCCGGAAATATTTTTGGTAAGTGAATTCTAAATCATTATGAGGTAAATCGAGTTTAGGAGTTACTTTGTTTATTTAAAAATAAAAATAAAATAAAATAAAAATAGAAAAAAAAAGATTTTAGAAATAGAAGAAAAAGAAAGAAGAAAAGAAAAAGAAGAAAAAGAAAAAAAAAAAAAGAAAATGAAAATGTTTGATAGTGGGAGTAAGTCGGCAGCCTCATATAAGTGTATAAGCTAAGATTTTCGGTTATTTACTCTATTTTCAAAAGCTTTAAAGGACCCAGCCTTGTAGCTACATGTCGAAGGGAGGAAGAAGAAGTATTCTAGGGCAAATTCATGTAAAATTCTGGTTGGTTTCGTGGTGTAATTGAAGCTGAAATAGAAGGTTTAGTTGTTGTCGCACAGTTTGAGCGAAGTTTGATGTTTGGTGAATAGCGAGCTGAAGAGATTGAGTTTGAAGCTGAAATTTGAGGTTAGTAAGTTAACTCAATTCTTAACAACTCTTATGAAGGATGGTTGAACTGAATATGAAGAAAATCATGTTAAATTTTAGGTGGAAGTGACTAATACGAATTTCCCGAGTAATCTAGAGCAAGGCGAAGTAAATTGGGAATATCTATCGAACGAAGAGAAGTTAAGCTCTGAAATTTTGAGGTAAGCTAGAAACCATATTTCTTTACAAGTTTGTAGAAGAGAAGAAGTTTTAATTTGGGCTAGAAATACAACTTTTAACAGATAGAAGAGAAGACAGAAGCGAGACAGAAGCTGTGGGAGACAAGTTTCACTGGAAAAAGTAGCGACATTGAAGGTGTAAGGATGAGCAGCGAGACGAGTCTCGTTGGTGTCACTGGTGGCTTTTTGTCTCACAGCTCTCTCTGGGTCTCACTAGTCTCGCTAGTGTTGCTACTCTCACTAGTCTCGCTGGTTTTGCCTAGTCTTGCTGGTCTCGCTAATTAATAGTATCGCTGGTACAGTTTGGTCTTCTGCTTGAATTTGTTGGTTTAGTCTCGCTAATGGTCTGAATCTCGCTCATTAGTGAACTCTTTTATAAAATGTAGCCTCGGTTGAGCATTTCTTTGTGGAATATAGTCTCGGTGATGGTTTTCTTCATGAAGTAGAGTCTCGATGGTGAATAATAGAAATGTCTAAGGCTTGTTTGCTATGTAAAAAGGAATTTTAAGGAAATCTAACAAAGGGAAATGTACTATTTCAGGCCGAGAGAAGCTAGGAAAGACGTATAACCCTTTAAGGGTCGGGACAAGTAGTGAGTGACAATTTTATTTAAAATGAGTCTACTTTAAATAAAGTTTTTATGTTGTATGATTAAGTTTGGAAACATGTCTATGTGTTTATGCTTTCCACGAGTTTTAACGTGCTATGAGGATTATGTGTATATTATGCGTTTTACATTGGAAATCATTTGAAGCATGCTAGTTGTTAAACGAGTTTTATGAAAGACATGCTATTTATTAACCTATGATTTTATGGAAAGCATTGATGATTGATAATGAGATTGTGAAGATTTGAATGTTATAAACTCGTGAATTTATATTATGCTATTTTCAAAGCATATTGTTTTTTAATAATGTTTTTGAAAAGGCTCCAAATGCTGAAAGACACGAAAGGCATATGGGTAGTCGGGATGTAGAAATGGTTCCTAATGCTGAAAGACTCGAAGAAGGCATGTGGGTAACCTAAGTATAGAGATAGCTCCCGATGTTGAAGGACTCGAAGAAGGCATGTGGGTGGCCTAAATCTCGTATATGGGACCCGGTAGTGAAGGACTCAGAGAAGGTATTCGGGTAACCCAGGATATGATATCTATGTGCACATAGAGGTATGATAGATGTTGTATTGAGACTACTCCACACAACTAAGGATATTTGACGTTAGGTGTGTCGAGATTTCTCCGCCTCAACTAAGGATGTTTTCAACGTTGACTAGCGTTGAGCTATGCTCCGCCTCAACTAAGGAAAATGTGATTGAAATGTGTTGTACTTACATGGTTTTCCTTTAGAAACGATACATATGTGATTTGATAATGTTACCTGAGCAAGATTTGTTTGGATACAGAAACGATTTATTACTGCTTATTTATTTTCATATCTTGATTACATTTTTGATTTAATTATGAACCAAGGAAGGTTTTTACAAAAAAAGTCACTCACTAGGCAACCTAGCTCATTCTTTCTTTGTTTTTTTGTTTTTCAGGTAGCGAGCGAGTCTGCGGTGCTTAGCCTGCACAGCAACCCGTCTGGACCCATCATCAGTGTCTGGAATTTTAAGAATTGTAAATATTTGATCTTAAACCTGTGTTGTACATATAGAGGGTTAAGGACAGAAGTTAGTGAACTTGTGTAAATTAAAGGTTGAATGTAAATCAATGTTTTTGTATGATAGCTTAACCCTGGTTTTAGTTGGATGTTCAATTATGGTGTAAATCTACTTTTTAGGTCTTGGTCAAGGTATAAGGCTGGCAGTGGATGCCGTAAAAGGGTCGGTGTTTGCTATCTTCACGCTTTCTCCTGGGTTAAGAGGGTACCTAGAGGGGGCGTGACAATATGTGTATTATTTGTGATTCAAGTTTGTATTTTATATCACAAACCTCTTTAGAATTCATTTTCCTTGAGTTGTTTGTCATCATCAAAAAGAGGCAGATTATTAGCTTTTTGGCCCTTAATCCCAAATTAATTAATTTTAATTAATTAATTAATTATCAATATTTTGATGATAACAAACCTAAATTATTTATTAATAATTTGGGTGTTTCGAAGTGTCTATTATGTGGAGCTTGGAACAACGATTCCAACACAATTTGAATCACTTAAATCAGAGTTCAAACGAAGAAGATAAGGCCGAGACAACCTTAACGGAAAAATCTCGAGCTGATGACGTGGCAGATTGTTTTCATTAAAGATGACCAATTGAAAGGTGTCACTTGGTGTCACACCCTCTCCCAGGTACCCTCCTAACCGAGGAAGAAGTGTGATGATAGCAGACACTAACCCTCTTATGACACCCACTGTCAACCATAAACTCTGCCCTTACCTAATAAACAATTATAAACCATAAACTACTTCACACAAACACCAGAGTTAACTTGCCATACGCACATCCTTTTCATTCAATCATATGATAGCATAAAAACACAACTTCCTTAACCCTCTCTATATGTACAACACATGATCCAGATCAATTATTTACAATTTTCATAATATTAAATACCGTTGGTAGACCCAGACGAGATCTTGCGTAGGCTACGCATCCCGAACTCGCTCGCTACCTGAAAAAAAATAGAAAAACAAGGAAAACGGTGAGCTTAAACGCCCAACGAGTGACTAATTAAAGTTTTTCTCGACAGTGTGTGAAAATATAAAATCCAGCTGTATGAAAATATAAAACCTAGCCATATCCATCACTAGCATACATCAGATCATAGTTTAACCACATCTGATTATCTATGGAAACATTATTCACAAACCGTTTCCTTAAATCTCCTTCCTTAGTTGAGGCTGAGCGAAGCTCACCGCACTCAACGTCGATATTCCTTAGCTGAGTGGAGTACTCTCAACACCTCAGCTTTAGTCAATCACAATTTGCTCATGGGCTATCCAAGTACCTTCTCCTAGTCCCTCAGTATTGGATCCCCAGGATACTCAAGTGCCTTCTCTTGACCTCTCAGCACTGAGTTTTCAAATACAAGATTGCCCACATGCCTTCACATTGTCCCTCAACATTGGGTTTCTTACAACACAAGTGTCACACCCCCTCCCAGGTACCCTCCTAATCGAGGAAGAAGTATGATGACAACGAATATCGACCCTCTCACGACACCCTCTGTCAACCATAAACTCTGTCTTTACCTAATAAACAGTTATAAACCATAAACTTCTTCACACAAACACCAGAGTTAACTTGCCATATGCACATCCTTTTCATTCAGTCATATAATAGCATAAATACACAACAACTCCCTTAACCCTCTCTATATGTACAACACATGATCGAGTTCAAATATTTACAATTTTCAAAATACTAAACACCGTTGGTAGACCCAAACGAGATCTTGCGTAGGCTAAGTACCCCGGACTCACTCGCTACCTGGAAAACAGAAAACAAGGAAAACATGAGCTAGATTGCCCAGTGAGTGACTAATTTCGTAAAACCTCTTTGGCTCGAAAACTATCATAGTAGAAACATTTTAACACAATGCGTATAAAACATCAATTCAAGTCATAGTCATACAAAACATGCTTATTTCAGAAAAAGATACTAAATAAAATTCTGTTGATTTCAAATCATTTCCCTTAGTTGAGGCGGAGCGGAGCTCATCGCTACTCAACGTCGATTATCCTTAGCTATGTGGAGAAATCTCAACACATCAGCATCGTATGTTCCTCTATGTGCACTTAGGTAACATAATCTGAGCTACCCATATGCCTTCTCCGTGTCCTTGAGCATTGCGGTCCCATTTCTATATCCAGGTTACCATTCTCCTTCTTCGAGTCCTTCAGCATTTGGAACCTTTTCTATATTCCGGACTGCCCATATGTCTTCTTCGAGTCCTTGAGCTTTGGGTTCCATTTCAAGGATTTTATAAAATACACAACGTGTTTTGAAAGCATCATATCATAAATTCATAAGTTACAAATTTCCAAACCTTTCATAAAATCATATATTATTGTCAGCATGCTTTTCATAATTCCATAAATCAATAAACAGCATGCTTATTTATAAATTCATGCTTTGCACATAAAACTCATAAGTTTTCAATCATATAATCATGCTTTCAAAGATAAACTTGTCAACAATATCACCTTGTTTCAAATAAAACTATTTTAAATAAAACGTCACTCACTACTTATCTTGGGCCTTTACCGGTTTATACGCATTTCCTAGCTCTTCTTGGCCTGTAATCATACATTTCTCGTTGTTAGATTTCTTTAAGATTTCCTTAACATAACCAACAAACTTTAACCATTTATACTTGATCAATAAACCTTAATGTGCAAGATTCTACTTTGCTAGCGAGACTACTAGCAAGATTGGACTACAACTACACTGCACTAGCGAGTGAGCAAGACTAGCAACACTCACCTGATCAGCGAGACCCAGCGATACCCAGCGAGAATTGTGAGACGCAAGGCTTCTAGAGACACTCGCGTTACCCGTCTCGCTTCTCACGCTTAAATTCTTAGCGCTATTTGCAGTCCAGCGACACTTGTCTTCCGCAGCTTCTGCCTTCCCTCTTATTCTCACTTTTATCTGTTACAAATCGCATTTCTAGCCAAATTTAGAACTTCTTCCCTTCTACAAACTTGTAAAGAAATGTATTTCCTAGCTTACCTCAAGATTTCAGAATATAACTCCTCTTTGTTTGATAGATGTTCGCAAATAACTTTAAGCTACTCCTAATCGCTTAGCAAATCGGTATCAGCACTTTCACCATAAATTGTACATATTTCCCTTCAAATTCAGCTCAAACATCCTTCATAAAAGTTGCTAAGAATTGAATTAACTTACCAACCTCAAATTCTCAGCCCTAAACTCGATCTCTACAGAACGCTATCCTCCAAATACCAAACATTGTTCAGATTGCATGACAACAATCAACCCTTCTGCTCTAGCTCGAATTACACCACGAAATCAATCAGAATTCTACACGAATTTGTCCTAGACTCCTTTTTCTACCTCTCTTCGTCGATAAGCTGAAATATGGGATTGATTGGAGCTTTTAAGATGAAGAAAATGATTGAAAACTTAGCTTTACACATCAAAACAAACTGCCGACTTATCTCCACTCTCTCTTTTATTTTATTTTATTTTATTTTATTTCCCGCTAAACAAAATAATGCAACCGCTAAACATACTTGGATACTGGCTTGAACGCCTTGCAAGCTTGGACGCATAACAAGTCTGGACACTAGCTTCGACGCATCGCAAGTCTGGACGCTAGCTTGGACGCATTGCACCATGCGTCTGAACCATAACACCATTGAACGAATACTTTGCCAATGCCAACGCAACCTCCCTACTAAATCTCAACATACACATAGCTGCTGGTTCAACAACCTAATCAACGCATAGCAAGTTGGACGCATGCCTCAACAAGCCAACACTTCAATCTGCATGCTTTGGCTCGGCTACACAATTTCTTCCCTATTTTTAGCCATTACCCATGCTCACTCTCCTGGACTCTTGCTTCAATCAAACCAACGTATAGACACACCTTCAACGTATGATAACTCATGCCTTAAGGCTCTCGGCCACTCTTTACTTACTTCATTTAGCTTGTCATCTTCCATAATCATTCTTTATGGCTTGTTAACTTCCAAAGCTAAGTGTGAGGCTTACAACAGGATTTCCCACATGCCTTCACATCGTCCCTCAGCATTGGGTCCTTTAGAAAACATTATAAAGCAAATATGCTTTGCATAAATAGTTCTTTATAAATCACTTCATGATAAACAGACCAATATTAGCATGAAGCTAATTACATACACAAATATCCCACATGCCTTCTCTTCGTACCTCGACATTCGGAGCCATTCAAATAAGAATACAATATAACATAAAGTCATGAGTTTGTAATATCTCATACATCACAACACTTTTCATATGCTTACATGGTTCCATTATTCTTAAGTCATAATACATATTCTCATTCATACTTTAGTAAGGTCTCATACATCACAATACTTTTCATAAACTCATAGCTACCTTTAGTCTCATAGTCATAAATCACATTTCGTATGCTCATATGCTTCCTTTAGTCTTACCGTCATATATCACATACTTAATCATACTCTTGTGACCTTTCACACCACAACACTAAATATAAGCTCATATGCTTCCATTTACTCACATAATTATAAAATTCCATACTTTTCTTCAGCCTTACCACCGTATAACAGGTACATATTCATATACTTGAGTCCACTCCCACATTGCAATATTAATCATAAGTTCACATGCTTCCATCAGTCTTATTCTTATTATTCATGTACTTTTGCTTAGTCTGTATATATAAATATATATCGAAAAAACTCAGTATACTACACATGGAACACACATAAAGTTCATAGAATTCGATAATGTAAGCATTTATCAACAAAAATTATCAAGAAACTATGTTAGGACTAAACACTTTTAGATAGAAAGTCACTCACGACTTGTCCTAGGCCTTGAGCGGATTGTACACCTTTCCTAGCCCTTCTTGGCTTGTAAATCCACATTTCTCGTGTTAGACTTCCCTAGAATTTCTTTCATAATCATTAGGTTTGCATAGTCAGACTCCAAACATGTTTCATCACCAAGACTCACTTTTCCCAAAACAACTCATAATGAGCGAGATTATAGATAACCAACGAGACTACTAGCGAGATTGGACTACAAATATGCAGTATTAGCGAGACCACAGTGGCGAGACTAACGAGATTCACCTTGAGTAGCGATTTTTAGCGATACTCAGCGAGATCTGTGACACCCATAGCTCTCTGCGCTACCAGCGACACTCGTTTCGCTACTCACTCTCCAACTTCTCAGCGACACTGCAGTTCCAGCGACTCCAAACAACCACAATTTCCTCTTTTCCTGTTATTCCCACTTCTACCTGATAAAAATCGTATTTCCAACTAAATTCAGAACTTTTTTCCTTCTACAAACTTGTAAAGAAACAGGTTCTCTAACTTATCTCAAAATTTCAAAGTATAGTTCTTCACCGTTTGAGAGATATTTCCAAATAACTCCAAGTTACTCCCAATCGCCTAGCAAATCAGTAACAGTTACTTCCACCATAAATTTTACATATTTCTCTTCAAATTCATCTAAAAAATCCTTCGTAAAAGTTGTTAAGAGTTGAGTTAACTTATCGACCTCAAATTCTCAGCCCTAAACTCGATCTCGACAGAACACTATCCTCTAAATACCGAACGTTGTTTAGATTGCACGACAACAATCTACTCTTCTGTTCTAGCTTCAATTTCACCACGAAATCGATCAGAATTCTACATGAATTTGCCCTAAACTCCTTCCTCTACCTCTCTTCATCTTTTAGCTGTGAAATTGAACTGATTTGAGCTTTTGAATGTGTCTAAAAATGAACAAACACTCAGCTTACTCACTTAAATAGGCCGCCGACTTAACCTCCACTTTCTTCTTTATTTTATTTGAATAAATTTCTCACTAAACAAAGTAACATAACCTCCTTTAACATACTTGGGTACTGGCTTGGACGCCTAGCAAACTTGGACGCTTAACAAGTTTGGTTGCTAGCTTGGACACATCGCACCATGTGTTTGAACCATAAACACCCTTGAACGCAAACTTCGCCAACGCAAACTTGATTACTAGCCTGGCACATTGCACCATGCATCAAACATGGACACACTTGGACGTATACTTCACCAACGACCAATGCAACCTGCCTATCGATCTTAACCAACGCATGGCTGCTGGTCCAACAACCTCATCAATGCATAGCCCCGAACATTTACTCACGCTCAATCTCGGAAACGCATGCTTCTCCACCAATCGCATCCCCTTTATACTTGGCCTCGGCTACCCAAAAGCTTCACCTAGCCACTTCCTTTCTAGCACACACTTCTCCAACGCATAGGACACCTTTCAATGCATAGCAGCTTTCGCAAATGCATGGCACACCTTCAATACATGATAACTCATGCCTTAAGGCTCTCAGCCACTCTTTACTTACTTTCTTTAGCTTGTCATCTCCAAAACTAATCTTTATAACTTGCTAACTTCCAGAGCTAGGTGTAGGGCTTACAATTTACCCCCTTCTTACAAGAATTTCGTCCCCGAAATTCAACGAACAGTCAGTCCTCGAAAATAAATGTGGATATTGCTTAACCATTTGTTCCTTGGGTTCCCAAATAACTTCTTCTACACCATAATTTCTCCACAAAACTTTGACCTACGGAATCACCTTCGTTCTTAGTACTTGTCTCTTTCTCATCTAGCACTTGAATCGGTTCCTCCTCATAACTCAAATCTTCTCTTAGCTCAATTGATTGCACCTTAAGTACATAAGTAGAATCAAGGACATATTTCCTTAAAACTGAAACATGGCACATTATGAACCTTAGACATTTCCATCGGTAAAGCTAACTTGTATGTTGCTGGACCAACTCTATCCAAGATTTCAAATGGTCCAATGTATCTAGGACTCAGTTTTCCTTTCCTGCCAAAACTTAGAACTCCTATCCACGGCGAAAACTTTAAAAACACCTTGTCACCAACCTCAAACTCAAGATCTCCTCTCCTGTTATCAGCGTAACTTTTTTGCCGATTCCTGGCTGTGACTTAAGGTTTGCTTTGATCATCTCCACCTTCTCTGTTGTAATCTGAAGAATCTGTAATCCAACTAGCTTCCTTTCTCCAACTTCTCCCCAACACACTGGTATTCTGCACGGTCTACCATATAATGCTTCGTTATGGAGCCATACCTATACCTGCCTGGTAGTTGTTATTATAAGCAAACTCCATCAAAGATAAATGTACATCCCAGCTACCTTTGAACTGCAAAACACAAGTTCGAAGCATGTCTTCTAAAGTCTGGATCATCTTTTCTGATTGTCCATCAGTCTGAGAATGAAAGGCAGTACTAATTGAAACTTCGTTCCTAACGCCTTTTGCAAATTCTTCCAGAACTTAGAAGTAAACCTAGGATCCCTATCTGATGTCATAGTCACTAGTACCCCGTACTGACTTACAATCTTGTCTACATACATCTGTGCCAATCTGTCCAGTGTAAGTTTCTTTGACTGGCAAGAAACGCGCTGTCTTCGTTAAGTTCCACCGGTTGTATCTCTGGCTGTCTTAAGATTAACTTTATTCATTTTACCTTCTCTATCAACTTCTTGATTACAAGATCTTCTGTTTGCTTTCTTGTAACCTCATCCACTAACTTAGGTCTTAACTGAAAATGTGCTAACAATGTTCCTTTACCAGTTACCTTTAAGCTAGCAAAACTATTCCCGAATTCCTTGAGCAAAATAACCCTGACTGTAATCAAAGAGCTTACTCTACTTCGAGACTTCCTACTTAGGGCATCAACTATAACATTCGTTTTTCCTGGATGATATGCAATAGTACAATCATAATCTTTCATCAGTTCCAACCACCTCCTTTGTCTCATGTCAAGCTCTTTCTGATCAAAGATGTATTTCAAACTCTTTTGATCTGTGTAGATATGGCACTTTTCTCCAAATAAGTAATGCTGTCATATCTTTAATGCTAACAACTGTTGTCAATTACAGGTCATGGGTAGGGTAATTAATCTCATGTGGCCTCAATTGCCTGGAGGCATAAGCTATAACTCTATCCCTTTGCATCAACACACAACCTATCCCCTGATGGAAGGCATTGAAATAAACCTCAAGCTCCTTCCCTAACTCCGGAAGTGCAAGAATAAGTGCAATCAACAATCTCCTTTTTAACTCCTGAAAACTCTACTCACATTTCTCATTCTACTCTAACTTAGTATTTTTCTTAGTCAAACCTATGAGTGGTAGAGCTATCTTGGAGAATCCTTGCACAATCTCCTATAATATCTTGCCTAAGAAACTACACATCTCTATCACAGTTCTAAGGTCGTTTCCTCCTGACTATTACTTCAGTCTTTTGAGAATCCACACTGACTCCCGCAGTTGATACCACATGGCCCAAAAACACAATTCGTTCTAGCTAGAACTCACATTTACTGAACTTTGCAAACAGTTTCTTTTCTCTCAAGGTTTGCAAAACAGTCCCGAGATGTTGAACATATTTTCCCCTGTCTAAAAAATACATTAATATAACATTAATGCACACAATTTCAAATTGGTCTAAGTAAAGATGGAAGATTCTATTCATCAAATCCATGCGTACAGTTGTGAATATCCTGACCTCAAGTTTAACTTTAAGAACACCAACATTCCTTTAAGTTAATCAATCAAATCATCTATACGAGATAGAGAATATTTTATTACGTATTGTTACCTTATTCAACTGTCGGTAATCATTACACAACCTCATTGTACCATCCTTTTCTTTACAAATAACATTGGTGTACCCCATGGAGATACACTTGGTCTAATAAATCCCTTGTCTACCAGCTCCTGTAATTGTACCTTTAGTTCCCTCAATTACGACAGTGTCATACAATATGGTGCTCGGAAAATGAGTGTTGTTCCAGGTGCTAGCTCGATAATAAACTCCATCTCTCTATCGGGTGGCATCCCGACAACTCCTCAGGAAACACATCTAAAAACTCTGGTACTACTGGCGCATCTTTTGGTTTTAACTTTTCTGTCTTCATTTTCGTCACATGTGCCAGGTACGCTACACAATCCTGACTTAACAACTTCTTGGTCTTCACCGCCGTGATCATATAGGTAAGAACTCTCCTTCTTCCTTTAAAGATCCTCTCGACCCCATCAGGCTTCACAAGCCTTACTTTTCTTAAAACAATCAACATTAGCATGATACTTCGACCAAAAGTCCATACCAAAATAATATCAAACTCTATCAGATTTAGAGATAACAGACCAATTAGCAGCACCACATTATCAATCACCAACTCACAATTATAATAGGCATCCTTTATAATTATTGATTCACCAGAATGAGTGTGTATTAACAAGACCTCAGGCAGAAACTTTAAACTCTTACTCACTTACACAATAAACACACAAAAGACAACGAATGCACAACTCATAAATCAATTAACCACACTTACTAATGAGTATAATCACCAACCAGTATCAACCCCTGACTTCTTTTTTACTTACCAATTAATCAGTACATCAAGGATAAATAAATACATTGCCTATGAGTTAATTAGACATAGACACTCTTACGGTCACATATAGTGTGCTTGTCGTAATACTTGAAATCTCCTCAGCTACCTGCTGAGCTATGACATATTCTTCCTGACAGCTTTTGTCTACATATTTGACAATCATGTCTTACTTTGGTATTATATCCATCAATCTCTTCTTTTTTTTTTAACCAGTGTTCCATTTACTCTTATATCCTTATCTAAAACTTCAGAATTCTCCCACTCTATACTAACTAATCACTGGGTTATGATCCCTCTTCTGCAAGGCTTACTCATACCACTTGCACATAACTAATTCATCAGTTATCACCATCATAATTTATCCAACCTTTAACATATGTAATGCCTATCGTACCCACAATTCCTATGTCTCATAGGTTTTGAATTGTCCCGATCGCTATTGCCTTTCGGGATCTTTCTCATACTATTTTAACATTATTAGTTAATCATTGAATTATTCAAATAAATATTTAATTGTACAAGCTCATACCTGCTTGTAGATCATCTGAGTTCGCCCAGGTAGCTTGCGAAGTTTCGGCGTTTGCTCGTCTACCTCGTCTGTCTGCTAACTGGAACCTACTGTATTACAACCCTTCTAACTTTAAACTCACAACCTATAACTTCCTTTTCCCAAAATCTTATGCTCTGATACCAACTTGTCACACCCCCTCCTAGGTACCCTCCTTACCTAGGAAAAAGTGTGATGACAGCGGACACCGACCCTCTTACGACACTACTGTCAACCATAAACTCTGCCTTTACCTAATAAACAGTTATAAACCATAAACTACTTCACACAAACACCAGAGTTAACTTGCCATATGCACATCCTTTTCATTTAATTATATAATAGCATGAAAACGCAACAACTCCTTTAACCCTCTCTATATGTACAACACATGATCCAGATCAATTATTTACAATTTTCAGAATACTAAACACCGTTAGTATACCCAGACAAGATCCTACATAGGCTAAGCATCCCGAACTCGCTCGCTACCTGGAAAAAACAGAAAAACAAGGAAAACGTGAGCTTAAACGCCCAGCGAGTGACTAATTAAAGTTTTCTCAACAGTGTATGAAAATATAAAATCCAGCTATATGAAAATATAAAACCCAGCCATATCCATCACTAGCATACATCATATCATAGTTTAACCACATCTGATTATCTATGGAAACATTATTCACAAACCGTTTTCTTAAATCTTCTTCCCTAGTTGAGACTGAGCAAAGGTCACCGCACCGAACGTCGATGTTCCTTAGCTAAGTGGAGTACTCTCAACACCTTAGCATCAGTCAATCACAATTTGCTCATGAGCTACCCAAGTACCTTCTCCTTGTCCCTCAGTACTGGATCCCCAGGATACATAAGTGCCTTCTCTTTATCTCTCAGCACTGAGTTTTCAAATACAAGATTGCCCATATGCTTTCACATCGTCCCTCAGCATTGGGTTTCTCACAACACATGATTTCCCACATGCCTTCACATCGTCCCTCAACATTGGGTCCCTTAGAAAACATTATAAAGTAAATATCCTTTGCATAAATAGTTCTTTATAAATCACTTCATGATAAACAGAACAATATTAGCATGAAGCTAATTACATACACAAATATCCCACATGCCTTCTCTTCGTACCTCGGCATTCGGAGCCATTCAAATAAGAATACAATATAACATAAAATCATGAGTTTGTAATATCTCATACATCACAACACTTTTCATATGCTCACACGCTTCCATTATTCTTACGTCATAATTCATATTCTCATTCATACTCTAGTAACGTCTCATACATCACAATACTTTTCATAAACTCATATGCTACCTTTAGTCTCATCGCTATAAATCACATTTCGTATGCTCATATGCTTCCTTTACTCTTACCGTCATATATCACATACTTAATCATACTCTTGTGACCTTTCATATATCACAACACTAAATATAAGCTCATATGCTTTCATTTACTCACATAATTATAAATTCCATACTTTTCTTAAGCCTTACCACCATATAACATGTACATATTCATATACTTGAGTCCACTCTCACATCGCAATATTAATCATATTCATATACTGAGGCTCACTTTTCCCAGAACAACTCATAATGAGCGAGATTATAGATAACCAACGAGACTACTAGGGAGATTGGACTATAAATATGCAGTACTAGCGAGATTCACCTTGAGTAGCGATTCCTAGCGACACTCAGCGAGATATCTGAGACGCATAGCTCTCTTCCAGTGACACTCGTCTCACTACTCACTCTCCAACTTCTCAGCGACACTGCAGTTCTAGCGACACCCAACAGCCACAGTTTCCTCTTTTCCTCTTATTCCCACTTCTACCTGATAAAAGTCATATTTCCAACCAAATTTAGAACTTCTTCCCTTCTACAAACTTGTAAAGAAATAGGTTCTCTAACTTACGTCAAAATTTGAAAGCATAATTTTTCACCGTTTGAGAGATATTCTCAAATACTACCAAGCTGCTCGTAATCGCCTAGCAAATCAGTAATAGTTACTTCCACTATAAATTTTACATATTTCTCTTCAAATTTAGCTCAAACATCCTTCATAAAAGTTGTTAAGAATTGAGTTAACTTACATAGAACGCTATCCTCCAAATGCCGAACGTTGTTCAAATTGCATGACAGCAATAAACTCTTCTGTTGTAGCTTCAATTTCACCACGAAATCGATCAAAATTCTACATGAATTTTCCCTAGACTCCTTCCTCTACCTCTCTTCGTCTTTCAACTGTGAAATTGAACTGATTTGAGCTTTCTAATGTGTCTAAAAATGATCGAACACTCAACTTACTCACTTAAATAGGCCGCCGACTTAACCGCCACTTTCTTCTTTATTTTATTTGATTAAATTTCCCGCTAAACAAAGTAACGCAACCTCCTGTAACATACTTGGGTACTGGCTTGGACGCCTAGCAAATTTGGACACATAACAACTTTGGATGCTTAGCAAGTTTGGTTGCTAGCTTGGATGCATCGCACCATGCGTCTGAACCATAAACATCCTTGAACACAAACTTCGCCAACACGAACTTGATTACTAGCCTGGCACATTGCACCATGCGTCAAACCGTGGACACACTTGGACATATACCAATGCAACTTGCCTACCGATCTCAACCAACGCATGGCTGCTGGTCCAACAACCTCATCAACTCATAGCCCCGAACATTTATTCACGCACAACCTCGAAAATGCATGCTTCTCCAGCAACCGCATCCCTTTTATACTTGGCCTCGGCTACCCAAAAGCTTCACCTAGCCACATACTTTCCAGCACACACTTCTCCAACGCATAGGACACCTTTCAATGCATAGCAGCCTTCGTAAATGCATGACACACCTTCAACACATGATAAATCATGCCTTAAGGCTCTCAGCCACTCTTTACTTGCTTTCTTTAGCTTGTCATCTTCCAAAACTAATCTTTATAGCTTGCTAACTTCTAAAACTAGGTGTGGGGCTTACACTTGGAGCAATGAAGAAGTGACAATTGGTGGGTTTTTTATTTTTAGATTGATGTTAAAAATAAAATGATTTAAAAAAGAATGAATTTAAAAAGAAGATGAATTTAATATTATTATATATGTTTGTGTTTAATAGCTAGTTGCTTTTAAAAAGATGAATTTAATTTTATTTTAAGTTTGTGTGTAACGTCTAGTTGAGTTTAAATCTCCACCATTCAATTTTCCTTTTAAAAATCTAAAGACCCAATTGAATTTGGTTTTCACCTACTGTCATCTATTCAAACACTTCATCTTCTCCAAATTTTAATAACTCTCATTATTTTCAATTCTCCATGATTCACCAAGCTACCATTGTTGTTCTCTCCAAACTTCAATTTTCTTCTATTCATCTTATTCTTAGAGAGATATATTTCTTTGAGTGCTACAATTTATATACCCATTCTATCAAGAGAATTGTAAGTGTGCTCCTTAATTTTTCCGAGTTTTGGTAAGGGTTGCTCTTGATCCTAAAAAAGAGCGATTGTAACAGTTTGATCCTAATCCGTGGAAAGGATTGAGTTTGCTCTTAACTTGCAAAAAGAGCAGTGTAGCGGTTGGACTCAAATTCGTGGAAAGAGTCCACTAAATTTCTATTGAAATACCCAAGAGGAGTTGGGAAGTGGATGTAGGCCGGTTGTGCCGAACCACTATAAAATTCATAATGTCATTTTCTCTATCTCTCTCCTAAATTATTTTTGTAATTAACTTTTTTATTATATTTTATTACCTGAAATTAATTACAATTTTTAATTCTTGAGATTAATGGCTCATATTTGTATATTTTGATAGGTCGTTATGAATTTTCTATGTTAATTACCAATCTTTTTATAAAAATTAAATAGAGTGCTTTAAAATGTGATTGTTAATTTCTATTTTAATTCAAAGTGAATTTTTTGCATAAAATTATTATTTTAACTACTTATTTGCAAAGAGTTTGTTAATTTTTTCTAATTGGGCTCACGTTAGTAAAAAGTTTTAATTAGTTTTAATAAACTCTATTCACCCCCCTCTAGGGTTGCCATATCGATCCTACAACTTCAACCAACTATTCCACGGGGACTTGAACTAATGTTTACTCCCCCATGGTTTCATCAGCAAGTTGCACAGTGATTTGATCATCGGTAGGTTACTCCTCCATGATTTGATCGGCAGTTTGGTTAACAACCACTACTGCCAGTTTGTCACCGCCATGTTGGTTCCATTCATTCTGATCATCCTCACCGCCCCCTCTATGTTCCCCATGTTCATTCATTTCATTCTCCCTTTAATCATTGCCATCATTTTGATCCTCTTCACCACCCCTTTCGTGTTCTCGATTATTATCCATTTCATCGTCATCGGGGGTACTTCTCTGAAGATTACTATCTTCATTCCTACCTTGAAAACACTTGGACCAATGAACAAGAAAACTATTAGCTGCACAATCGAGTTATAAAGCTAAACGATCCTGTACATTTTTCTAAATGATTGCATAGAAATTAATATACAATCACTTAGTTTTCTCTAAACGATCGGATAAAAATTAATATAAAATCACTTAGGTTTCTTTAAACAATCACATATAAATTAATATACAGTCACTTAGGTTTCTCTAAACGATTGCATAGAAATAAATATATGGTCAATTAGGTATCCTAAACGATCGCATATAAATTAATATACGATCACTTAGATATCCTAATCAGTCGCATATATATGATCTTGTAGTACATTAGATTTATAACCTTGCATAAACGTTGAAGAAACAACTTTACTTCATTCAATTGCTTGCTTAATAGTTCGTGCTGCTGATGAACCACGATCGTCAAGTTTGCCACGCCTTTTCAGATATTTCCTCTCTCATGATCTTATAAGACTTAGGGTGTTTGTGCCTTATCGAGGACTAGGAATGCTTCTCTAAAGATTTGACACACCTTTTTTTACCCTTATGGCCACTAGTCTACGTGTATCTAGCTTAGTGCCAAGCTGCTCTGTGATAAGGTGCTCGACGTATTCTTCATGTGACTGAGGGGGTTCATGCTCTATGATAGGCTGCTCTGGTACATGTTCTACATGTTCTTCATGAGATGTCTCGTGATTCTCAGTTTTGGTGCCAATAGAATGTTGATCACTTAACATAGTGTTAACACTTGGCATCAACTCAAGTCCTCTTACTCGATCTTCCTTGTACTTAATCTCCTCTGGTGCAAGTCTTGCCACAATAATAGTCTGTAAGGTAGACGATGAGAACAAATCAATGCATATTAAAAACAATCAACTACTAAGCGATCGTTTGGATTATCATATCAATTACTAAAACTATCACTTATCAATTACTTAACTATGCGATCGTGTAGATTACTTTAAATGATCACTTATTCTTAACTAAGCGATCATGTAGATTACTCTAAACGGTCGTGTAGATTACTGTGTAGATTACTCTAAACGATCATATAATTAATTCTAAATGATTGTATAGTTAACTGTTAAATGATCATTTACCTATGTTTTTGGGTTGGAATGC
Organism: Citrullus colocynthis; assembly: GCA_031780015.1. Lineage (NCBI taxonomy): Eukaryota > Viridiplantae > Streptophyta > Magnoliopsida > Cucurbitales > Cucurbitaceae > Citrullus > Citrullus colocynthis. Next base: position 893,907 of record QLSR01000253.1, read on the forward strand.
ATTCCTCTCCAACGACTTATAGGATGGAGCTTGAGAATAAGTTCACTTAAGAATTCGTGGTATTGCATTCTTGCTAACTTTGGTGGCTACAAACTTACTAGATGTGGAAATTATTTCGTAAGCCCAAACCTACATTATAGAGAAACTTTGTTACACATATAGCTATCACAAGTACAAATTGAATTGAATTGAATTGATTGGTAAAGCATGTATTCGAAATGCAAGTACAAATCCCTTTGCACAATAACACGTGATGTGCTTCAGATTATTCGCCTTCTTTATATTTGCGCCTCCTTCTTCCTGTGCAAAATAGTTTTCATACTATTCAGTAAACGCTTAAATAAGACAGATGACCAATCACAATGTATGAAGACTTCACTGTCATCAACGACAAATGTCTTCATATCAAATTGAGTTTTCTTGTCTTTTCCTATCATGATTGTTTCAATGCCAGTGCAACCTTCACAGCATGTTTTCTAAACATGTCCATTTAGTCCTTGGTCAGCTTGTTCTTAATCAGGGCATTCGTTTTGTGGACCATGCCAGAGACAGTAGCAGGAAAATATTTCTCTTTAGGGACGACCATCTTAGCAAACTACAACATGCAAATACATTACAACAGTAAGTAGAAGATTTGTTTAATAAAAGATAGTCAATATTCATTTAATAAAAGATAGACAATCATTTACTAATCCTAAACAACCGCTTGGTAAAAGTTTGGTCGCTTAATTTTGACTGCACGATCATTTACCAAATTCTAAACAATCTTTAATAAAAGTTAAACAATCGTTTAATTTTGGCTGGGCGATCGGTTACAAAGAGATATGCGATTGTATGCAAAAAAGGTAGGTCATCATTTAACCTAATCTCGGCAACTTATACAAAAAAGTAGGCAATTGTTTAACCTAATCTGGGTGATCGTATACAAAAAGGTAGCTGATCGTTTAACCTAATTTTGGCAATCGTTTACAAAAAGGACGATCGTATAGAATACAAAAATGGATTTAAGGGAACTCAAATACCTTTCAGATCATGAAGAAGATGAACAATGAACAAATGTGGTTGAACAACAAAGATGAAGACGAGTAGAGAACAAGTATGGTTGAACGATGAAGACAAAGATGAAGACAAAGATGAAGACAGACGAACAGGTATGAGAGAAAACTTAAAGGTTTTTGAGCGATCACTTAGGTGAGAGAGTAGAGGAATGTGAACGATCTCTTAGTAAAGTAGTGGAAGAAAAGGGAAAATGCACGCACCCTTCAGTGTTTTAAAGTTGGGGTATAACCGGTATTTTCCATGGCAAAAAGGTCAGGAAAGTGTTTAGGAAGGGTTCAGCCATAGAAAAGTTTTTTATTTGTGGGTCATTTTGTGCAATTTTCCCTCATTTCTTATTGAAGTTTCGGTTTCTCTCACACAACTCTCACACTCTCTCCCTCGACCTTCACCAACTCCATTCAGTATCCCATTATCTTCATCTTCTCCACCATCATCAAGGTCTGTCCATGCCATCGAGGTGAGTCCAGTGTCATCCACGTCATCATTGAGGTCCAATGTTGTTTGTCTAGATCTGAGGTCTAGCTTTGTACCAAATCTATTCGCCGTTGTCGGATCTATTTGTTGTCGTCGAGGTATAGCTTTCAATGCTATGCTATGGTATTATGATGTTTCACTTTCATCAATTTTTGATCTTTTTCTTTTAATGTGTTTTTGAAGGGTGGAGATTTTGGCATAAAGTGAGCAAAAGTTGATCAAAAAATTCAACAAAAATATGCTTCTGTTTTAGGATTTGGAACCTGTTGTCGTGAATGGCAATGGAACAGAAGCCGGTGAGATAATTGCAACTACAGTTGGTGGCTGAAGTGGAAAATCGAAACAGGTGACTTTTAATAATCAACTTATTATATTTCATTTGGTGGCACTTCTCCTCTATATCTCCAACTAACACTCTTGACTCATAGAATATATTTTACTATAACCTTCTCAATCAAATCATGTGGCCTCTGATTTCCTGTATTTGGTGTAGAGTTGTTTGAAATTTTTCTTTCTATTGTAACTTTGTTGCAGACAATCTCCTATGTAGCAGAGCGTGTGGTCGGTACTGGTTCTTTTTGGCGTTGTCTTTTAGGAAAATACTACTGTGCCTGTTCTGGTTCTTTTTAGATCTTGAGGTTGGTGCAACTTTTGAATTCTCATGTACATTGTTATAGGCTAAGTGTTTGGAAACAATAAAAAAGGTGCTGCAAGATAAGTGATTTAAGAATAGGGAACTCCAATCTCCTTTAAGTGCCAACATTTGCTTTACTTGCATGTATATTTTGCAAGTCGTAGATTGAAAATTAAGTTGGGCATGAATTATAGATTTTTTGGATTAGGAGAGATTTTTGTATGTCTTAATTTCACATCTTGCTCTTTATAGGACTTGCTTGTGGATGCTTTGAGATTGATGTGTTATGAAAAGAAAATGAAATTTGTGTTCTTATTTGGGATTGATATGTTAGGACTATTTGATTGATATGTTAACTTGCAACCCATTGGTTAGAACTTATGGCTCCCTTGTTTTATAAGGTGCAAATTGCAAAACATTGAGCTCATTATTTATAATTCTATCTTTTAGTTTTCTTGTTTGTTCTTTGTGTTCTTGAGTTCTCTTGTTTGGAGGTATTCTAATTATACCAATACTATGTTTCTCTTTTGAACTTTTGTATTAATTGTTGTGTGTAGGAGTACGTGTCTTCCATGAAGCAATTAGTTGAGTTGGGAGTGGGCCGCTTGGCTAGGAGTTTCAGTGGTAGATCTTTTATTGGATAATCCATATGTACTATGGGGAGTTCATAATTTTGTACAACTTCGCCAACTATATTGAATATTTATGCTACAACAAATGGTGTGAATGTGAGTGAATTCATTTGCACAATGTTACACCCTCTCCAAGGTTACCCTACCCAACCCGAGAGGAGATGTGAAGACAGCAAACATCACCTCTTTTGTGATCTTCACTGCCCATTTGTACCTGAATAGTCTGTGAGACTATAATATACATATTTGCTTACAAAGCCAGAACCATAAAGACCTATGTTATTACAATTAAACTTTCAACATATCCACAATATATTTGTACAATAACCCGTCTCACATCCCAACTAATATGTAACTAGGTTTACATGCCACCTATACAAGGTTATATACATGTACAACAACTCAAATGTGTCTATTTCCTGATATCTCGAAGCTTAGGCAAGGCGAGCTGGAGTAGGCTAAGCACCGGGAACGTCCTCTCTACCTGGGAGGAAAAGAAAACATGGAAAGCGTGAGCTAAAAGCCCCGTGATTGACTAATTTTGTAAAACCATCTTTGTTCGGAAACAGGCATGTTACAGTCATTATAACACAATATACGTAAAACATGATTCAAATCATCATTTTTGTAAAATCATAATTTTCAACAACATAATCAAATCACATACATTCATGCTAGAATGGTCGTACACGAAATCAGTATGTTCTTAAAAATTTTCCCTTAATTGAGACAGAGCAAGACTCAACGCACTCAATGTCGAAAACCATGGCTCGATGTGGAGCAAAACTCAACACACCAGCATCATCGAAATAATGGCTCGATGCAGAGCAAAACTCAGCGCACCAGCAATACCAACCTCCATGTGCACATAGGAATATCGTGGGTTGCCCAAGTACCTTCTACATGTCCTTCAGTTTTGGGTCCCGGGGAAACTCACATGCCTTCTCACGTCCTTCAACATTAAGCCTCCTCTAAAACATTTTAGAAGCCAGTATTTTACATAAATAGTTCACATGAAAATCTTTTATGAAAAATCAGATATTTCGCGATAAACACATATTACAACATGCCTTTCAACATCTTTTAGAAAACAGATAAAACATGTCTTGTGAACAATATAATTAAACATCATGCTTTTCAAGAAAACAATTCATCTCAAAGTCATATCTCATAAGAACACCGAACTGAACATTTTCAATAAAATCGTTTTCAAAGAAAGAAAAATGTCACTCACAACTTGTCCTTAGGCTCTGAGTGGATTATATGCCTTTCCGAGCTCTTCTTGGCCTGTAAATACACATTCCTCACGTTACGCTTTCCTTAAACTTCCTTTACATGATCGTTAAATATGCATACTTAAACTCTAATCATAATTCAGTACCGAAACTCTTTTTTTTTTCCCCAAGTAAACATAATAAGCGAGATTTTATGTCACTAGCGAGATTACCAGCGAGATTTCACCGTACGAGCGAGATTATTAGCGAAATTACACAAGTACACGGCACTAGCGACACCAGGATAAGCGAGACTAGCGAGATTACCTGAGAAGCGAGACCTAGCAAGAGTCAACGAGATTTGTGAGACAAAAAGCTCCTCTGCACTACCAGCGAGATTTGTCTTGCTACTCACTCTCCAATTCTCAGCGACACCAGCTTTCTAGCGACACCCGACAGCAGAGTTTCCTCCTTTCCTTTTTGTTCTCACTTCTGTTAGTTAAAAGTCATATTTCCAGCCAGATTTAGAAACTTATAGGGAAATATGTTTTCTACCTTACCTCAAATTTTCGTGGCTTAACTCGTCCTTGTTCGTCAGATATTGCAAGATTTCTCCGCGCTACTCCAGATTGCATGAAATTCTATATCGTAACTTTCACCTAAACGTTTACATGTTTCTATTCCATTTCAACTCAGGCATCCTTCATAAACGTTGTTCAGAATTGAGTTAACTTACTAACCTTAAAATTTCAGCCCAAAATTCGACCTCTTCAGCTCCATATTCACTGAAGACTGAACTTAGTTTAAACTGTGCGACAGCAGATGAAGCTTCTGTTTCAGCTTCAGTTTTACCATGAAACTGTCCAAAACCTTCACGAATTTGCCCTAAAACTCTTCTTCAACCTTTCCACGATGTGCAGCTGAAAGATATCATAGAAATGAGTTTGAAAATAGAGAGAAATGAGTTTCATCCCTTCAATAAAAATAATAACCAACTTCATTCCACTTTCTTTCTCATTCCCCCCCCCCC
>QLSR01000253.1:899195-910038 GCA_031780015.1 Citrullus colocynthis
TTTTCCTTTCCTTTCTTCTTCTTCTTTTTTCTTTTTTTTTTTTTTTATATTTTTATTTAATTTACAAAAAGAAATTATTAACATTAACATTAATTCGCGTTAAGCTTTTGAACATGCTTACAAATTAGGTGCTTACACACAATCTTTTGTATTATTTGTATATTTAAACTTTGTATTTGGTTTGTTGTAATTCATATTCTAACATCCATAAATGTGAAAATTGAGTTGTGTATGCAAAAGCAATGAAGATTTCATTTCGTGAATGCACATGTGAGAGGATTATTGTTGGTTTGCACATATGAGAATAAACAATTTTAATTTTTAGATTTTTTTTAATCTTTTCAGAAAATAAATGATGACAAGAATTGTTGGTCACAAAAAATAGATATTTAATGTCTAGCAAATTTTGGACTAACATCAAAGGTGATTGACATCAAAGAAAATGTTATTAAAGGTGTTCAATGTCAGTCGAAAACCAACATTATAGATGACTTTAATGTTGGTTTCAATCTACATTGAACACCTCTAATAACACATTCTTCGATGCCGGTCGCTTAATCGACATCGTACCTCTATAGTGTCGATTTTCGACTAACATTATAGGCCAATGAACAAATTGATCGTGTAGGAGAAGAAAAGCCATTGACCTTTATCGCAAGTGAGATCCTAATCGCCAAAACCATCATCAATAACGAACAATGCACGATCATGGTAAGATGCATCATATCACCCTCACCTTTTAGAAGAAAAGAATTTTAAAAAGTAGAATGTAAAAACTAAAGGATAAATATAGCACTTTCAGAGCTACAAACTTAAACCGTAGTTCACTTTATGGAAACTAGGACCAAGAAATATTGAAAGCCATCACTCTAAATCTAAAAATTAAAGGATAAAACATGAGTTTTGACTAGATAGCAACAACATGAAATCTAAGACCAAGAAATGTTGAGAGTCATCACTGTGAATCTAAAACCTAAAGGATAAAGCATGAGTTTTGACTAGACAACAACCACATGAAAAGCTTGATGTAACATGAAGAATCATTTGCAAGACAACTGAACATATATTACATGCTCTAACAACTATCATGTTACACCCCAACCCGAGTAACCTTTTTAACCTAGGGAGAGATGTCAAAATATGGTTTCGTTTATAACACCTACCACTAATCCCCTTGTATTCCTTTATTAGACATGCATAATTTATTTAAACAACTGCTTCATGAGTTTGTTGACAGACAACATTACCCTAGCTTTATACAAATTCCTGCCTATAGAAAATGATAACATTATATCTCGTCATACCTCGACTTCGCACAACAACGGGAACTCGGTTGCTACCTGAAAAGAAAAAATAAAAAAAAGGGTGACCTTCATAAAGCCCAGTGAGTGGTTAACATATAACCCTTTAAACATAACAGATGTTATAAGAGTCATTAATAGGCACAACTATAATGAAAGTATACTCAAACTTCTAATTTTAGGTTAACTTCGGTACCGAACTATTCTGTTGGCACACTCTGGCACAATAATTCATCCAAGCCCTATGTGCACATAGCCTTACCTTTGAGGGATCAGAAGCTAGACCTGTTGGTCCTTTGTCCATCTCACAAGAGATAATTCTCACAAGATTAGAAACTAGGTATCTAGCACCCCTTGACCATCCCGTGAGGTAAAAATCCAGCACAAGCTCAAAACTAGATCCTCAAATCTTCTGACCATCCTATGTAGTTCTAGGATCCTTAACACACAGCATAACCCAAAGATCCATCATGACTAATATGCAATAAATAATAATCAAAATCTCATAATAGCACGTATATTAGCTTCAAAGTAGCATCACATGACATAAATGAACTATTAATAACCACTCACAGGAAAAGTAACTGTGCATTTTAAAGCCTCCTTCCCCACTTGACACACAAGTTAACTTGGTTTAATCCTCTCGGTTCTTCTTTAGTCTCTGGAACTAAGAAAACATCAATGGAGAAACCTTCGGAACCTTGGAAATTCTCCTGGGAAGCTTGAAAATATCCCCTTGGACTCAGAACACCACCCTTGGACGCAAGACAACTCTTCTAGACGCAGGACACGCTGTGTTGGACACAGGACATCACCTCAACTCACCAATCTGCTCAGTTGGACGCATAGCAGATAATCTGGACGCAAAGTTGCTCTCTGGTGGACATAAACTCCCTCTTAAATGCAAGGTTTGGATGCCTAGACTTCAAAGAAACCCTCAACTTCTCTCAAATGAGTTTTTGACATGATTTTTGAGTGAATGATCAAGCAACTCCTCGGCCCTATTTATAGGAGTTGGATGACAAGCTTTGTCATCCAATCCTTTCTCCATAGGTCGACACTTAAACCCACCCTTGGCTCCATGCATGCCTATTTCAACATGCATCAAAACATACATGCTTCATAAGTCCCTTTGTAGGATATCTTAGCCATGTATCACGATACCTCCTACTTATGATGTGTTAGATTCCAACGAAGCCATTTAGCACCTCTACCATGCATCTGACCTAGGCCTGGGAGATGACCCATGCGTCCAGCCTACTTCCTCCCATGCGTCCATCTTAAGGTTTTTGAAGTATGACCTTTTTTGCTCTTTTTTTTTCCTCCAACCTTCTTACACTTAGCCGATTGTCCTTTCCCAAACATCAATCATGCGTCTAATATGACTTTTCCCCTAGGGTCATGCGTCCAAGTCCCCTATGATTACTTTATGCATCCATGGTGCCTTTTCCAAGCCTATTGTCACGTGGTTGTTTTCATCAACCAAACGTGCGGCACTTGGTGCTAAAGACAACCAAGTAAGCCTTTTTGAGGTTTATTGGGAGACGAAGTGCTTAAGAGGGCGAGAGAAAAGAGAGCAAGTGAGCTTTAAGAGAATCAAATGCTTTTCATTATACCTTTGCCGAAGGTTGCTTACAAATGAAGGCCTCTTGCCTATTTATAGAGGACTTACATCGTCTTACCTTCCATGACCGACTTCCCTGACCGAATTACATGTATACATATGCGGCGAGATATGTACAAGAGTCCACCTAAGAGTCTCTAGAGTCATCGAGTCCTTTCCAGCATCTACACGGGCATGTTCGACTGTCAGCGTTGTGCCCCTTTTAGAGTAGTCAGGAGTTCTCCAGTGCCATCGAGTCTCTTCCCGCATAGCTTAGCGCTTTCGGGGCTTGTCTAGAGCTTTCTAGGGTTATCGGAGTTCTTCACGAGCCTTCCAACGCCTTCTGAATGCATCGGGCATGCGGGCATAGGCGTTGGTGGCCTGCCCGTCCTTTTGGTCGCGTTTAGAGGCTTGGCAGGCTCTCTAGGCTTGTCCCGTGTCTTCTAGAAGCTTTTAGGATCGTCTGGCGACTTGTCTCATGCTCGGCCCATGGGGCGCGCCTCTGAGTTTGTTGAAGAGGGTGCATCTCGCTTATGTCTGGACTCATCTGTCTCTATCGCTGGTCATGTGTTGGTGCTAGCCATGAGGCACGTGCCTAGGACGTATGCGAGGAGTGCGCCAATCTTGCGGATAGGCGTGTACATCCCCACACACGCGTAGTGTCGTCATGCTACGTCCTTGGGGCCATGCGTGCCTGTGGGGCTTGGCGCACGCATGGGTGCTTGCGATGGGTTGTCTCTGCTGTTGTCAAGGTCCCCACTTGGCATTGCTAAGGGGACTTGCGCCTTATTGATTTTGCCACTTTAAGTGTTAACCTCAAGTGTACGGGTCAAGTTATAATATAAGACGGTAAAGTCCAAATATCGTTCCATTAATGATCCAATTATGAAGATTAAAACTACTTAGCTATTCTAGAGTTGAATCAATTTTATTTGAGGATTGGAATTGAATTTGTGATTTATGGAAAATATAAACTAAATAAGGAAAGTAATAAAGTGAGAAACACAAAAGTCAAAGAGAGTTCTAAAGTAATGAATCTTTGTTTATTTCATCATGCAATATTAAAGAATTCATGGATTTTATTGTAATTCACATGCCTAAATCTAGAAACTTAATTCCAAGTTATTTTCTCTAAAAAAACAACCATTTCTCATGCAACTCGATTGGTTACTAATCTCTTGAAACTAATATAAATTACATGGCATTAAGAATAGTATTTAGCGACTTTTATTGTCAACCTAACTACTCTCGTGATAGATTAACAACAATTCATTGTTATAGATCAATTTAAACATACAATCTCTCAATCAAACATCTAATCTAACATGTGAAGGTGGCTAATCCTCAAAAGTTACACACAATAATAATGAAAAGCATAATCATTCCAACAAAACCATGAAAATCTACAATATCAACATGAATTCATAAATAATTCATCAAAACCTTAAAACTAAAGAGTTTAGCCACTCATAGCTTGAAGCAACATGTTCAAACAATATAAACAAACAAAAAAAAAAGTGTAAAGAAAGGGAAACTCTACTAAAAACGAGCTCTTGATTGAGGTAGCACCGTCACAATCTCCTTGGCTCTCATGTCGGAACTCGAACGGCACCACGACTCTCTTGAACTCTTTTCCTCTTCCTTGCAACTAACTCACTCTTTGAACTCTTTTATGAACTCGCTCAATTCTCTCCTTCTTAGGATTCTTTTGGTCTGTAATTTCATGCTTTAATTGATTATTAGGGCTGCTGAAAACCCCCAAATTTATAGAGTTGGTCATCCAAGAAAACTTTCAAAAATATAATTTTTACAAAAAAGAAAACTGGGGCCGCGGCGCTGGTCTATAGCGCCACGACGCTGCCAATTATGGAAAGAGAGCACCGTGGTGCTACGGCCGTGATCCGCAAACCTGCTCTCGGGTTTTAGCGCCGCGACGCTGCCCCAATTTTGGCAACTTTGTTATTTTCTTCTCTTTTTCACCGTATTCTTGCTCGGTTTTGATCTTTTGATCTTCTCTTCTAATTTTTCTCATTTTAACCTGAAAATCACTAGCAAACAAGTGAAATCTAATATAAACTCACTTAATTTGAAAGGATAGAAAGCACCTTTCAAGTGCTTATCACCACCCCAAACTTACAGATTTGCTAGTCCCAAGCAAATAATAGAATCAAATAATAGGAAGTTTAGATGAAGAAGTGTACAATTGACTCATGTCTTAGAGAATAGCATTTAGAGCTTAAGTAGAAACATGCAAGCATATCTATATTGTTATTAATCATTCAAGGCCAAATCTTGCTATCTCCCATGTGTGTGTGTGCAAGCCTCCTTCAATTTAAAAAGCTATAACTCAAATTAGGACTTATGAGAGCTTCTTTAGTTTTCCCTTACTCTAGCTCATACACCAATCTTCAAGCATGCATACATTTCAAGTGAGTAATATATCCACTAAGGTGCCTTTCAATTATATACTTTTTCATGGGCCTTAAACTTGCATTCTTTTACCTAGGGGCACTAGCTTTCACACATTCATTGTAGGGACTCATACCTAGTCAATTCCCAGGCGTCCTTACTGATCACAGCAAAGGTAGCTCTTTCTATCCTCATCCATGCATACTCATTACAAGTTTAACATTTAAAAAGATAGACAAATAAAGCTCATATATTTTTGTGTGCACTTCTTCCTTTTCTTTGTTTTTCTTTTTTTTCAAGGGCATGTATACTCTTTTCTTTTTCCTTAGTCTAAGATTACAAACTATCATGCATTTCCACTCTCTAACCGGTGGGGCCTTTCGGAGTGACAACCAAATACACCCACCTTAGTGGGCATATTACTCAATTGAAATGTGTGGATGCTTAAAAATTAGTACATGAGCTAGAGTAGGGGAAAAACTAAGGAAGCTCTCTTAAGTCCCTATTTGAGTTTTAACCTTTTGAATTAAATGAGGCTTGCACACACACATGGGAGATAGCAAGATTTGGCCTTGAATGATTATACCAATATAGATATGCTTGCATGTTTTTACTTAAGCTCCTAAATGCTGTTCTCTGAGACATGAATCGATAGCACACTTCTTCATCTAAACTCCCTTTATTTGATTCTACTATTTGCTCGGGACTAGCAAATCTCTAAGCTTGGGATGGTGAAAAGCACTTTAAAAGTGCTTTTTATTCTCTTAAATTAAGAAAGTTTATATTAGATTTCACTTGTTTGCTAGTGGTTTTCAGGTCAAAATAAAGAAAACTAGAATTGAAAACCAAAAGATCCAAATCGAGCTAAAATCCAGCGGAAAAGAGAAAATTCACAAAACTACAAAAAACAGGCAGCACTTTTTCCCGAGAGCAGCCTCTGACTTCAGCATAGCAACTTCGACGCAGTGTTGGGACATGAACCCGAGGGTAGGATTTTATGACGCATAACGCGGCGGCCCCACTTTTCGATGTCGGTCAGTGCCGCGACACCATTGACCAACGTCGCAACGCCATCTTTCCTAATTTGAAAATTTTACATTTTTGGAAAGAATTTTAGGCAGTTAACTCTATAAATCGGAGGGTTTCCAGCAGCCCTAAACATCAATCAAGACACCAAGAGACACAATAGAGAGTCCTAAAAGAGTGAATTAGCTACAAAGAAGAGAGAAGAGAGTTTGAGAGAGAGTTGTGGTGCCGTTCGAGTTCCCGACGTGAAGACTAAAGAATATTTTGGTGATTCCTCCTCAATTAAGATCTTCTTTTCAGTAGAGTTTTCCTTTCTTTACACACTTTTTCTGCTCATATTGTTTATGAACATGTTGCTTAAAGCTATGAGTGACTAAACTCTTTAGTTTTGGGGTATTGATGAATTGTTTTGAAGTTATGTTGATATTGTAGATTCTTCATGGCTTTGTTGTAATGAGTATGCTTTTCATTGTTATTGTGCTTAATTATTGTTGATTGGCCATCCTTGAATATTAGATTAGATGTATGGTTGAGATAAGTGTATGTCTAATTGGATCTGTAACAATGAATTGTTGTTAATCTATCATAAAAATAGTTAGGTTAACAATGAAAGTTGCTAAAGACTACTATTAATGTCATGTAATTTGTATTAGTTTCAAGAAATTAGTAATCGATTGAGCTACATGAGAAAATGTTGTTTTTGAAAGAAAATAACTTAGATTTATGATTCTAGACTTAAGCATATGAATTGCAATAAACTTCATGAACCCTATATTATTGCATAATGAAGTAAACAAGGATTCATTATCCTTGAACTCTCTTCAACTCTTGTGTTTCTTATTTACTTGCTTTCCTTTTTAGTTTTTCTAAAAATCACAACTTATGATCGAATCCTCAAATAAAGTTGATTCAAGTCTAGAATAGCTAAGTAACTTGAATCTTCACAATTGGATCCTCAGTGGAATGATATTCGAAACTTAACTGTCTTATATTATAACTTGACCAGTACACTTGCGGTAAACACGGAAAGTGTGCATCAACCATCTACCTTCTAATTAGTGATAACTTATAGAAATACAAGTTATTATTGTCTTCCTCTTAGAAAAATGGAGTTTAAATAGAGAATCATGCGGTAGTTGGGTTAAATTCTATTGATAAATCTTCCTATGCGTTCTACTCTTGTAAACTGATGGAGATAATTGTTTTGAAGCTTTTTTAGCCTAAAACGCATGCTTTAACGTAGAAACGCAAGCAACATGTGGATGCATTGGTAACTCTTGAACACAGCAACCCAAGGAACCCATGGATGCGTTGACATACTTGAACACAAAAACCAAAGTTATCCATGGACGCATATCAACCAATAACGCAAGGTAGCGGAGAATCAGATAAGAATCTTGAGAGATTGTTGGGAGATTGATATGCTTGATATGCGACGAGAGTGGTGGATCTAAATTAAACCGAAAATCACGCAATTAGGCGAGATGGACGCAAGGCAGAAATTCAGCCTCCAGTCATGCAGATTTGTCAGCGATTGCAATGCACATCTATAAAAGGGCAGACCTGAAGGCTAAAAAGTTGTTGAACCTCTCAAAAGAATTCCTAAGTGACAGCAGAGTTCTCTCTGGACGAAAAATGGAGACAAATAGCTCGAAAGAGAAGAGTCTTCCCTCTGCCTAACCACTTTACAACAGAACTTATACTACCATCCCGGCGAGCTCAAGACATTGAGAAGCCATTCAATGCTTTCTATCTTTTTCTTACTTATGTTTTAGTTTATTAGCAAGACATTGTATTTTCTAAAACATTTATTCCGTTCATCAATCTATACATCTTCCATGACTATTCATTTCTTATCACTTTCCATTTGCTATTTACCATCCATAAGTAACTAACTCTCTCAAGGATCACGGGTTGCGTTATCATCTAAATAAGAACCGTAGAAGACTATTCCATCTTGTCAATTGTACTCTTAATCTAATGCTTATGTCCATCTAGCTATTCGATATAAGTAGTAATAATCAAACTGCTTGAGAGAGTAAGTGATTATGGAACTCAATTGACAAGGCTAAGAAGTGTTACCTAGACATAGGAATAACCTTGGCGCTTAACACTCTCCTATGCGTTATAGACATAACGCATAGCGGCTGACAACCGAGAGAGTTGCTGGTATGAAATAGACCTCACCATACGTTTCTGACTTTAGATGATGACCAACCCCAGCCTTGCGTTTACCATTCATATACTTCAATTAGCTGACTTTGCTGTGTCGCATACCTCCCCATCCAACCACTTTAGAATACTTTTACTGCTTTGTAGTTAGTTAAACACATCACCTCTTTTTACCTTTTTTAAACGCATGACTCAAATGATCCAACTAATTATAGAACCTGCATAGTCCCTGTGTTCGACCTCGGACTCACCGAGAAAACCTCATTCTTTGCTTATACTTGGGTGAAAAATAGGAAAACTTGACAGATTAGTAACACATATTATTAAGCACGTTGAACGCATAACAAGCTTAATAAAGATTGACACCAATTAGTAGCATGCCAACACAAATTTTTTTGCATGTTTAACAATCTTGAACATCCTTATAAACCTTGGAACTATTGGAAAGTACCACAACTGTTAGCAGACACTCCTTTTTTCTTTTCTGTTGAGTTCTTAAGTACCTTCCATCTCGATAGATTACATGTAGGACATTAGGTGCTTTTTGCGTACTCATTTCTATATAAGCAACAATCATTTGGACATGCATCTATTTTTTGGTAACTCAAACCTAGGGCACCTAGTGTTTTTTAGCTTCATACATAGAAAATGACATCTCATTCTTCTTAGGTAGGAGTTCACTTATTATAGATAATAACTCAGAAATGCTTGAATTACTCCATCTAAATCTAACCTTTAGGTTATCCAATCTCACAAGGGCTAACAACTTTGTGAATCTTTTACATTCCTGGTATAATGACTTTTTAGCATCATCAAACATAGTTTCAAACATATTCGGTGCACCAGAAAATTGATCATGAGCAATTTGAACCATGTCAATTACATTAAACAAATTGTTCTCATCTTCATAGTTTTCATTTAACGTATGCTCTGAATTAGTGTTAACGTTGTGTGTGGCTAAATCTTCCCCATGCCAAAGCCATACCATATAACTTTGATCAATTCCATTGACATACAAATGATCCTAACTATCGAAACATCCTTAGATATACGATTTTCACATTTTAAACACGAGCATTGGATGAAATTGGAACCATCGCCATGAGCAAACCAAATTCAATGAAAGTTTCAACTCCCAACTCATATTCTCTAGATAATCTACTTTTGACCATCCATGATTTGTCCATCGCATAATATTAGGGAATTAAGAACTTGTTAATTTTTCCCTCCCCCAAAGAAAGAAACCTGATGATAAGGTCATAATTTAAGGTGGTTAATTCGAAGTTCCAATAAGATCATTCCTATCATAGAAAAGTATAAATGGTAATCTAATTGTAGCACAAAATATACTATATCTAGGCACAATAAAAGATAAGTAGTAAGCCAAATAATGAAGATAGACACTTTGTCTCTCAAAGTTACTAAAAAACACACCTAATTGTGACTTCTAAACTCAAAACAAACACAAAAAGCGCATACGTCACATTACCAACCTCAACACATTTTAGAGAGTGTATACAAAGTGACAAGACACTATTCCACAAATTAAATGACTTAAGTTAGCTATTTAGCATGCTTTCCATATGCACAACCAAGTAAAAAGACACTATGAATTGGGTAGATAGACACTTTGCCTCTCAAAGTTACTAAAAAAACACCTAAGTATGACTTCTAAGCTTAAAACAAACACAAAAATCACATACATCACATTCTCAACCTCAACACATCTTAGAGAGTTCATACAAAGTGACCGACACACTATTCCACAAATTAAACGACTTAAGTTAGCTATCTAACATGCTTTCAATATGCACAACCAAGTAAAATTACTATACCGAACATACATGTACACCATTGTTGCACCAAAACAAAAGGAAAAAAAAAACATTAAACCTGCTAACACAATAATGATAATGCACCTAATATCATTTTTGTTTTCTAGTTTAACTTCATTATATATTCAATTGATTAAGTTTTTACCTTCCTACCGAAGAACGACAATGGACCACCGTCGGATGCTACAGATGACCTGTGGTATAGTGGAGTAGCAGACGATGGGTTGAGGATTGAAGCAGCGGACGACGATGATGGACCACTGGCGAATGACGCAGACGACAGACAACGATGAGGTATAGTGGAGCGGAAGACGACAATGGACCATCAGTGAACACGGTTGACAGACACTGCAGATGACCTGTGGAGATGTTTTCGGGTTAGGGATTTGGGGAATTATTTTGGCAAACAGGAAAAGGAACCAAAAATCGTGGGTTTCTTTCTTTTTTTTCTTAAAAAAAAAAAAAAAAAAAAAAAAAAAAAAAAAAAAAAAAAAAAA
>QLSR01000253.1:910351-976083 GCA_031780015.1 Citrullus colocynthis
AAAAAAAAAAAAAAAAAAAAAAAAAAAAAAAAAAAAAAAAAAAAAAAAAAAAAACCTCTTTTGTTTTCAAAAGTTATTATAAAAGTGATTTAAAAATTTAAAAAATATATTTTATATAACTAATTGTTTGAAGAAAAAAATCTGAGTTAAAAAATTTAAATTGAAACGAAATAAAACTTATCTTTTATTTTTGCACAAGCAATTGCCTGAACAACCTCATGTCAATCTCTCCACTTTACTCCCAATCTTCCCACTTTTACAAGTCCATGTTCATATATATACTCTCTCACAATTCCTAAATTTTCCAATGTGGGACAAAGGTGACTTGAGTCATTCTCAACAAGTTTTTTGAAAAACATTTTTTTCTCAAGTCAATTTATCTAACACTATAGATATATAACTAATTTTTTTCTGGGTAATTCTTTTTGATGATAATTAATACGAGTCATAGATTGACAACAAAAAAAAAATAATAATAAAATAGTCATAAAAGTTGAAATATTAGCAGAATTTTAATGACTGAAAAAAAATTGTTGCGATTTAATGATTGTAAATTTTAGTCATAATTTGGTGACACAAAAAATTGTCAAAGTAGTGGGAAAAATCCGAAAATTCGCGTCTTTTCCCTCCAAAATCGCGCCTTTTACGTTTAATCACATTCGATGATTGTTTTTTTCAATCATAAATTAATGACACAAAAAAACAGTCATGTATTCTAACAAATTTGAAAAAGTCCGTTTTTCCCAAAAAACGCATAATTTTGGATTTAATAACTCTTTTTTCACTTTCTTCTCTATTTCTGACACTGTTCATGAGTCATTGAAGGTAGAATTTGTTGTAGTGTAAATTATCAAAACTTGTGAATATAACGACCAAACTTAGCTAAACTTTAAATATATAAACAATAAGAATAATTAAACTCACCAAATTAATACAAACCACTTAAATATAGGCCTAGAAACATAGTAAATATGAGGTCCATGACCAATGTCATTAAAAACTATACTTAGACCAATTTCAAGCAACATAGAGATTTTTAAGGAATATACAAAAGGTGATTGAAGGATTTGTGCATTGAGAGAGAACTTTGGTAAATCACTTACCTTTCTACTTGCTTAATAAAATTGCCCCGCAATAGCTAGAGCAGCATAGTGTCACGGGGTCACAATTTTCCTATAACCTTCGTGGGGCACTTGGTGCTAAGGAATCAACCAAGTAAGCCTTTTGAGGTTTGTCGGGACAAAGAAGGCTATAAGGAGGCATTAAGAGAGCAAGAAGAGTCAAGAGAGTCGAGCGTTGAGAAGATTTAGCCTTGTATTGTGTGTGCTGAGAATTTTCCGAAGTGCTTTTCAAATGAGGGGGCCTCGCCTATTTATAGAGGCCCCGCACCGACTTTCTATGACCGACTTATTATGTCGGTTATGGAGGTTTCTGCACAATTTAATATTAAAATATTATTTACAAGTAGTTAGGGCGTTGGGAGGAACTTTCGAGAGAGGTCTAGGTCGTCTCTAGTACAATCGGGGTCTTTCCAGCCCCTTTCAGAGAGTGTCCGTCCGTCATGGAAACTTTTAGAAGCGTCCGGTCTTCTCCAGGGGAATCACGACCCCTCCCAGGGTGGTCGGGAGCCTTCCAGGGCTGTCGAGGCTCTTCCAAGCCATTCGCGCCCCTTAGAGTATTCTTCAGACTTATCGACGCCTATCTCGATTGTTTCGAACTTTTCCAGGTCTTTCGGTCATGCGTTCACGGACATTTGTCTTGCGGTGCGCTCAGCGATGCGTTGGACGCAGCCTTGTCTAGCGATGCGTTGGACGCAGCCTTGCCCAGCGATGCATCGAGCGCAGCCTTGCTCAGCAATGCGTCGGGCGCAACGTTGCCTAGTGATGCGTCCAGTGTGCAATTGACTGGGGTCGACACATCCTTCTCCCACTCGTCCTCCCTTATGCGCTCAGCTCTTTATTGGGCGTCCTGGGCCATGCGTGCCGGTGGGGCGCGGCAGACACATAGGCCTTCTTATTGGCTGCGACTAGCATTTTTCCTATCCCTGCTTGGACATTAGAAAGGGATAGGCACATTAGTGCCACGAAATTTGTGGGTCAATTTTTTTCTGTGACAATAGACTACCTTAAAATGAGGGGGAAAAGTGTCCATTTGTTTTGACCTTTTGGAGCAACATATCATTTTTAGTAGCCGTATATAAAAAAAGACTAACATCGAAGATCATCTCTAACTTATTTTTCTTTAATCATTTCATCCTCATCGGTATGTTTAAAAATAACAGGTATGAAATAGTAAAATAGTCTCCTAGCAACGCAAAAATCAATTCTAAAAGTCTTAGGTGGAATTTTGACAATGGAAATCCATTAATCCAATGCCATAGAAGGATTCATTTCTGAAATATGTACTAATCTGAAATAAGAAATAAACCCACCGTTCTAAGCAACCAGCACAAATGGGTTGCAAGTAGAATTTGTTTTTAAAAATGGGTTGCAGCATAAGTGAGACCTCACACATTTTATACTACCTAGTACCTACTAAATTTAACAAATCATACACGTACAAAACATAGATAAACAAGGGACCCAGAACTCTATATTTGCAAATTTAGAAAGTGTAGGAAAAAATAATAAACTAGGTGGAATTATCTAGTTCCTTCTAACAATTTACCTGCAACAATGAAGAGCAAAAACAAGAACTAAAGATTAATCACTAACTCATAAAATTCGAGGACATTGTTTGGAAGGAGAAATCAAAAAGATAGAGGACAATATCAATCGTCGGCACCAATCTCTTCCACAAAGCATATTTCCATTCTCTAACCAAACAAAATCAAACTCAATATCTCATATACAAATTTCAAAAACAAAATGTTAATCACAAAATTACTTCCTAAATCTGAAGATTCTGCATGCCGAAAATACAACAAACTTCATATGGCGAGCTTTTCACTATTACAAATTTGGTATTTCTTGACGCACAATTTTTTTGTTTTCTTGATAGTCATCGAAAGAAACCATCAACAAAACCTTAATTTAGAGTTTTAAAATTATTATTAATTTTAAATTACTTTTCTTGCTGGTCTAAAAATATTAATAAATGTTTATATTTAACTCGTACATGTATGTCAAGAAAAATATTTTTCTTGACTCAAAAATTGTCATACCCCCTCCCAAGTTACCTTTTTAAATTCAAGAAAAGATGTGAAGACAACAAATCCTTACCCTTTTGTAATATCTACCATCCCTCCTCAATGTTTAACATACTTAAAACATACATACTTTTAAAGAATACTTTATTAATACATCAACTTAGGGTTTATACAATACAACTGTATCACGACCTCGCATTTCAACTCTATGTACAATAAACTATACTATGGCAGACCTCGACTTCGCACAACAATTGGAACTCTTCTACTACATGAAAAAGAAAACATAATAGAAAATGATGAGCTTCCAAAGCCCAGTGAATGGTTAAGTAAACAACTAGGGTACACACGACTGTTCATAACATCATAATATAGAAGCTATCATAATGATAAAATCAGTCATAACTGAGGTTATTTACTCAAACCTCACGTACAAAGTTTATCCCGATATTGTATTTTACGCTATTGGCTCCCTCTAGCTTAGCAATTGAATATGTTCCCTATATGCACATAGACTTACCTCCAATATATCAAAACTAGATCCGTCGGTCCTCTGACCATCCCACAAGAGATACTTCCCACAGGATCAGGAACTAGGTTCCGGTAACCTCTTGACCATCCCGTGAGGTTTTAACCCCAACACAGGATCAGAAACTAGATCCTCAAATCCTTTGACCATCCTATGCGGAGCTTCCTTTATCAAGCATTAGCATAGTCATGCTCATAACATATATATCAACTTGTAAAGAAATCACATGATTACTTAATGAAATAATAACTAATAACCACTCACAGTAAGCATAGTTCTCTTTTTAAATCTTCCTTCCCTTGCTTTGGTTTGCCCGTCTCCAAAGCCTAGTTTGGCTTGGGCTTTTCGGCACACCTCTAGGCTTCTGGACCCAAGGAAATGCCAACTGACAGTACTTTGAAGTCCCTGGAAACCTCCTTGGACACTTCGAAACACCTCTTGGACGCAGGGATGACTCAGTAGGACGCAAGGCAGCTTCTCTAGACATAGAACGACATTGTTGGACACAAGGCAGTAACTGTTGGACGCACAACAACTCCTTTGGATGTAAGGCAGTGCTTATTGGATGCCCGAGTAAAGCCTTGGACGCCTCCTTGATGGCTTTTGAATGCCCAATACTTCTTTCAATCCTCCAAGAATTCTCTTCTTCCTCTCCCAAACATTTGGAGTGGAACTTCTTAAACTTTTGATGTCTTTCAACATCTCAACTCAACCCTATTTATAGGAGTTGGATGACAAGCCTTGTCATCCAACCTTACTTCTTTGCTTGACACTTAGCCAAAAACATGGCCTCCAACATATTGCCCTACACATGCATGAAGAAACCTCCTCCTTTTGAGGTGTTCTTCCCTAGACGTGCCACCTCCTACACTATTTACACCTTGTCATGCATCCAACCTAGCTCGGATTATAGCCTATGCGTCCAACATCTCCCCTCCCATGCGTCAATCTTGGATAACTTAACCTTTAGTATGACTAAATTGAAGTCAAAATTGACAAATTAGTTGACAAATTTAAGGTTTATCATCCTTAAAGTCATGTTGAGGGATGTTGACAAGGATTGTTAGGTCAAAATCATAAACTCAAGATAAACTTTTCATATTGTGTCTCAATTTGGATTTGTAGATTTTCTTAACGGGATAAAACTCATAGGATATGGCTATCTACAAAAGAGACTTACATGTGCAGATAAGAAGATTTAGATCTTCAAAGTAAGACTTATGACAAAAGGGTAAAACCTATAGAAAGAAATTAGACAATGGGTTTGTCACTCAATGTCATAATTGAGTCTTTTGAGCATTATTCATTGTTGCACATGAGATATGTAATGAACGTTTAGATTCTTTTATGAAAAGAATTTAAAGAATGTATCTACACAAACAAACTAAGGAGTTCGACTTTCAAAGATCAAATGGAAAGAGTTTGCAAAATTGTATAGGTTCATTTGAGAGATGAATTTGACAATTAGATAATTGAATATAACGTTTGATAAGAGTTGTCATAACCTATGATTTTAAACAAATATTAATTATCTTGTATAGACAAGAGAGTCATTAATTGACAAGTGGATATTTCTCATGTTTTATGTTAATGGTGTATTACTCATTATGAATGATGTAATATAACATAAAAATTTGACTACCTAACTAATTAAGGATATAATGTTAAGTTTGTCTCAAGTATCTTACATTTACAAAATGTTTGTCAAATATTTGATGCACAACTTCAAAAAAAGATAATGTATCATTCAAAAGTGAAGTTAAGTCTAAGGAAGAGTATCCTAAGACACCTCAAGTGTTGAGGACATATGATTAATTATCTTCTCTTAGTATGAGATACTTAATCCATAAATGAGACTTAACATGCAATTTGTTGGTTATATTGGTTATATCAATGGTGTGACCATTGAGTAGAAAATTAAAAGTTTTCTCAAAGTATCTATAGATAATGAAAAATTTTGTTCATGATGTTAAGATTTGATCTTTCACAAGATACACTAGGTCTTATAAAGATTTAGAGAAATTTATGGTAAGATCAAGTTTTTATCCTATGTGGTGGAGATTGGTACACAAGACAAAATTTCGGATTGACCAGTATTCCATCGAACAGTAACCCAAGATTCTAGGCTTTCGACTAGATCCCCCTAAAAACCGTACGTGCGGGTCAAAAAATCTGATTCGTGCAGTTTCTTCCCCCAACTAAAGAATAGATCTTGGCGGAATTGCCACATATGAAATTGAGCACAATTTTGCAAAGAAATAGCCTTTTTTTCAATGTTCCTTTTTCTTTCTCATGTGTTTTTGCTTGCGAAGCAAGACTTTGTGTAATCATATAATATCCTTATAATTCTAAAAGTGTTTCAGTTAGTCTATCACTTTTTATGAGATAATGGTGGTGCAAAGGCTAACTAAGGATATTAGTAGACACCAACTTTTAGGATAAAGCATATTGAGAGAAAGTATTATGGTAATGACTAAGATGACAATGAATGACATATGGTTTGATTTATATAAAAAGACTCTCTAGGCTAAAGTGTGTGAAAGTCACCTAGAATGTCTAAGACTAGGAGACATATCTCTTCTTTGCTAAGGCAAGTGGGAAATCATCTTGGGTATAGAGTATGCCTTAGGATACATGTCTCACCGACTTTAGTGCAAATGGGAGATTGTTGGGATTTGTGCCCTAAAGCCTCGTAATTGATTAGTTAATTAATTTAATTACTAATCATGCAATATTAATTTATCCATTAACAGAAACATTCGAGGTTATTGCATAAAGCCTTGAACATGTATTTAGTTGACATACGGGTAGATCATGTTCAAAAAATAACCTAAAGGTCTATAGTATATGGATAAGGTTGGGTGCCTTATCCTAGTGACACTATAGATACAACCCACTTTGTAATAGTTACAAATGGTTTGATCCAAACCGTTCATGTGGAGACATGTGAGTGGGGGTATCCTATACAAAGAGTTTGTATAAGACCGCACTGCGAAATATTTAATCTCTCTTTGTAAATTCGTTAATTGATGAGATTAATATTTTGTAAGATGATCATGTTTGACTCGATCGTAATCCAGAGTGACTTATAAACTCCTGTCTGTGAGGTTGGTCCTTTGATTTGCATGGGTGATAGTGGCCCAAGTTGCCGACTCAATAAACCTACCATTTTTGGGATTTGACTAAATGGGGAGTTCGGAACATAACTTCACAAGATAGAATTCATTCCTTCCCAGATAGGGTAAATAGATGAGTAGTTTCCCTTAAGTGTTGATTTCGAGTCTTGAACAAGGGGCCCCACCTTCTTACTGGGCCGAAAGGGACTTAGTTTATGGTGGACCATAAACAAATTGTTCGTAAGAGAAATCAGTGGTAGAACATTTCATGTCACACCCCCTCCCAGGTACCCTCTTATCCTAAGAGAAAGCGTGAGGACAACAGACACCAACTCTCTTACAGCATCCACTGCCAATCTTATACCTTGACCATCACGTAATAAGCAGATATACACAATGATTGAACAACATACTTTAAACATCGTTAAGCTATCATACAGACATTGATTTTCACTCAAACCATATATTTACATAAGTTCCTCAAAATCGCCCTTAACCCTCATTATGTACAACACATGTTTAAGATCAAATATTTACAATTCTCAAAATTCTAGACATTGATGGTAGGCCCAGATGAGTTGCTGTGTAGGCTAGCACCCCGGACTCGCTCGCTACCTGAAAAATAGAAAAACAGGGAAAGCATGAGCTAGGTTGCCCACTGAGTGACTTATTTTTTAAAAACCTTCCTTTAGCTCGGAAACTAATCAAAATGTAATCATTCTAAAACAATGTGTAAATAACATCAATTTAGAGTCATATCCATGCAAAACATGCTCAAGTGGCATTGTCATACCATATATGTTCATTACAGAAAAAGATACACGAAAATTTAGTTTATTTCAAAAACATTTTCCTTTGTTGAGGCGAAGCGATGCTCAACACTACTCAACGTCGAAAACATCCTTAGTTGGAGCGGAGTAATCTCGACACACTCAACGTTGAATATCCTTAGCTGTGTGGAGTAATCTCAACACAACAGCATCTATCATCCCTCTATGTGCACATAGATATCATATCCTGGGTTACCCGAATACCTTCTCCGAGTCATTTAGTGCGGGTCCCATATATGAGATTTAGGCCACCCACATGCCTTCTTTGAGTCATTCAGCATTGGGGGCTATTTCTATACTCAGGTTACCCACATGCCTTCTTCAGCATTGGGAACCATTTCTATATCCTGGCTACCCACATGCCTTCTCCGTGTCCTTCAGCATTGGGAGCCTTTTCAAAAACATTATTTAAAAACAACATGCTTCAAAAATAGCATAATATAAATTCACGAGTCATAACATTTCAAATATTCACAATTTCATTAACAAGCATCAATGCTTTCCTTTAAATCATAAGTTTATAAATAGCATGCCTTTCGTAAAACTCGTTTATCAACCAGCATGCTTCAAATAATTTCCAATGTAAAACACATAATATGCACGCTAAAACCCATGAAAGCACAAACATATAAACATATTTCCAAACATAATCTTATAACAATAAAACTTTGTTGAAAGTAGACACATTTTAAATAAAATTATCACTCACAATTCGTTCCGGGCCTTTAGTGGGTTATACGCCTTTCCTAGCTCCTCTTGGTCTGAAATAGTACATTTCCCTTTATTAGATTTCCTTAAAATTCCTTTTTACATAGCAAATATGCCTTAGACATTTCTAATATTCACCACTAAGACTCTACTTCATGAAGAAAACCATCACCGAGACTATACTCCACAAAGAAATACTTAATCGAGTTACATTTCATAAAAGAGTTCATTAATGAGCGAGATTCAGGCCACTAGCGGGACTAAACCAACAAATTCATGCAAAAGACCCAACTGTACCAGCAATACTGTGATCCAATGAGACTTACTTGATTAGTGAGACTAGCGATACCCAACGATACCGAGCGATATCCAACGATACTGAGCGAGAGTTGTGAGACAAAAAGCCTTTAGTGACACTCGTCTCGCTGCTCACCCTTGTACCTTTAGTGTCGCTACTTCCTTTAGCGATAGCCATCTCATTCTGCTTCCATCTTCGCTTTTGTTTTCATTTCTATCTGTTAAAAGTCGTATTTCCGCCTCGAATTAAAACTGTTTTCCTTCTACAAACTTGTACAGAAATGTGCTTTCTAGCTTACCACAAAATTTTAAAGCTTAACTCCTCTTCATTCGACAGATATTCTCAATTTACTTCGCACTGCTCCAGATCACTCAAGAAATCCGTATTAGTCGCTTCCACCTAAAATTTAACACATCTCTCTTCATATTCAGCTCAACTATACTTCACAAGAGTTGTTAAGAATTGAGTTAACTTACTAAACTCAAATTTTCAATCCTAAACTCGATCTCTATAGCTCGCTATCCTCCAATATTAGACCTTGCTCATATTGTACTACAGCAACTGGACGTTCTATTTCAGCTTCAATTACACCACGAAACCGACCAGAATTCTACACGAATTTTTCCTAGACTCCTTCTTCTACCTCCCTTCGTCACTCAGCTGAAAGATGAAGTTGGTTGAAGCTTTTAAAAATGTAGAAAATGATTGAAAACTCAGCTTCCACACTTAAACGGGCTGCCGACTTACTTCTACTTCCTCTCTTCTATTTTATTTTATTTTATTTTCAAAT
Organism: Citrullus colocynthis; assembly: GCA_031780015.1. Classification (NCBI taxonomy): domain Eukaryota; kingdom Viridiplantae; phylum Streptophyta; class Magnoliopsida; order Cucurbitales; family Cucurbitaceae; genus Citrullus; species Citrullus colocynthis. The sequence continues at coordinate 919,771 of QLSR01000253.1, forward strand.
AAATAAAGTAACTTCTTCAATATATGCACACAACCCCTTGGCAAACTTGGACACCTAGCTTGGATGCATAGCACCATGTGTCAGTCCCATAAGCCCTCTTGGACGCATGCCTCACCAACGCATCCCCCTTACTATCCTCAACAAATGCATAGCCACTTGCCCAACACACCAACCATCACCCATGCTCACCCTCACGGATGCATGTCTCACCAAGCCAACGCATCAACCCTCATGCTTGGGGCTCAGCTACCCAAAGTCTTCACCTAGCCAACCTTCTTGCCAGCCACACACACCACTCATGCCAAAGGCTCTTGGCCATCTCTCTCTCAACCACCTGCCTACTTTGCTTGCCATCTTCCAAAGATAAAAGTAGGGCTTACAATTTACCACCTCCTTACAAGAATTTCGTCCTCGAAATTCAGTAATTGCTAATTCCTCGAAAATTTAGATCTTCAAAGTACGACTTATAGCAAAAGGGTAAAATCTATTGAAAGAAATCAAACTATGTGTCAATTTTCTCACTCGTTGCCATAATTTAGTCTTTTAAGCATTGTTCATTGTTGCATATGAGATATGTAAAATGAACATTTAGATTCTTTTATGAACAGAATTTAAAGAATGCATCTACACAAACAAACTAAGGAGTTCGACTTTCAAAGATCAAATGCAAAAAGTTTGCAACATTGTATAGGTTCATTTGAGAGATGAATCTGACAGTTAGATTTTTGAATATAAGGTTTAATAAGAGTTGCAATAAGCTATGACTTTGAACAAATATTAATGATCTTGTATAGACAAGAGAGTCATTAATTTATAAGTGGATATTTCTCATGTTTTATGTTAATGGTGTATTACTCATTATGAATGAAATATAATATAAAAATTTGAGTACCTAACCAATTAAAGACATAATCTTAAGTTTGTCTCAAACATCTTATATTTACAATGTTTGTTAAATATTTGATACACCACTTCAAAAGAATGATAACGTATCATTCCAATGTGAAGTTAAGTCTAAGGAAGAGTATCCTAAGACACCTCAAGTGTTGAGGACATATGATTAATTATCTTCTCTCAGTATGAGATAATTAATGGATAAACAAAACTTTTTTGGCTTTTTGGCCCTTAATCTCAAATTAATTAATTTTAATTGATTGATTAATTAGTGTTTTGATGATAACAAACCTGATTTTATTTATTGATCATTTGAGTGTTTTGAAGTATCTATTGTGTGGAGCTTGGAACAATGGTTCCAATGCAATTTGAATCACTCAAATCGGAGTTCAAACGAAGAAGATATGGCCGAAACAAGTTTGACGGAAAAATCCCCAGCTGATGACGTGGCAGATTTTTTTAATCAAAGTGGGAAATTGAAAGGTGCCACTTGGAGCAATGGAGAAGTGACAATTGGTGGATTTTTTATTTTTGGATTGATGTTAAAAAGAAAATGATCTTAAAAAGAAAATGAATTTAAAAAGAAGATGAATTTGATATTATTATATGTTTGTGTCTAACGGCTAACGGCTAGTTGTTTTTTTTTAAAAGATTAATTTAATATTACTATATTTTTGTGCCTACGGCTAGTTGAGTTTAAATCTCCACCATTCAATTTTCTTTTACAAAGATCTAATGGTCCAAATTAATTTGGTTTTCACCACTTTCATTTCTTTTTAAACACTTCATCTTCTCCAAAATTTTACAACAACTCTTATTATTTTCAATCCTCCATAATTCACCAAGCCACCATTGTTGCTCTCTCTCCAAGCTTCAATTTTCTTCTTTTCATCTTATTCTTGAGAGAGATATATTGTATTGTGAGGATTTATTTGTGAAGTGCTTAAACTTGTAAATCTACTCTATTTAGAGAGTTTGTCAAGTGTGCTCTTTGTTTTTTCAAACTTTTGTATGGGTTGGCTCTTGACCCTGAGAAAAAGAGTTGTTGTAATGGTTTGATCCTCAACCGTGTAAGGATCGAGTTTGTTCTTGGGCCCGAAAAAAAGAACGTTGTAGCGGTTCGACTCTGAGCTGTGGAAAGAGTCAAAGACTTCTAGTGAAGTACCCAAGAAGAGCTTGGGAAGTAGATGTAGGTTGGTTGTGTCAAACCACTATAAAATTCACGGTGTCATTTTCTCTATCCCTCTCCTAATTTATTTTTGCAATTAATTTTTGTTATTATATTTTATTGTATGAAATTAATTGCATTTTTTATTTCTTGAGATTAATTGCTCATCTTTGTATATTTTGATTGGTCGTTATTAATTTTCTATATTAATTACCAATCTTTTTATAAGAATTAAATAGAGTGCTTTAAAGGTGTGATTGTTAATTTCTTATTTAATTCAAGGTGAATTTATTTGCATAAAAATATTGTTTAAACTACTTATTTGCAAAGAGTTTGTTAATTTGCTTAATTGAGCCCACATTAGTAAAAAGTTTTAATTAGTTTTAATAAACCCTATTCACCCCCCTCAGGGTTGCCATACTGATCTACAGACTTAACATGCAATTTGTTGGTTATATTGATTATATCATTGGTGTGACCATTGAGTAGAAAATTAAAAGTTTTCTTAAAGTATCTATAGATAATGAGAAATTCTGTGTATGGTGTTAAGATTTGATCTTTCACAAGATACACTAGGTCTTACAAAGATGTAGAGAAATTTATGGTAAGATCAAGTTTTTATCCTATGTAGTGGAGATTGGTACACAAGACATTTGTTTTTGCTTTGAAGGAAGACTTTGTGTAGCCATAAAATATCCTTAGAGTTCAGAAAGTGTTTCAGTTCTGAGTTAGTCTATCACTTTTTATGAGATAATGGTGGTGCAAAGGCTAAGATTAAGGATATTAGTAGACACCAACTTCCAGGATAAGGCATATTGAGAGAAAGTATTATGGTAGTGACCAAGATGACATTGGATGACATATAGTTTGATTTATATAAAAAGACTCTCTAGGTTAAAGAATCACCTAGAATGTCTAAGATTACGAGACATATCTCTTCTTTACTTGGGCAAGTGAGAAATCATGTTGGGTATAGAGTATGCCCTAGGATACATATGTCACCGGCTGTAATGCAAATGGGATATTGTTGAGATTTGTGCCCTAAAGCCTCGTAATTGATTAGTTAATTAATTTAATTACTAATTATGCAATATTAATTTATCCATTAATGAAAAAATTCAAGGTTATTGCATGAAGCCTTGAACATGTATGTAGTTGACATACGGGTGGATCATGTTCAAGAAATAACCTAAAGGTCTATAGTATATGGATAAGGTTGGGTGTCTTATCCTGGTGCATTATGAATACAACCCATTTTGTAATAGTTACAAATGGTTTGATCCAAACCGTTATGTGGAGACATGTGAGTGGAGGTATCCTATACAAAAATTTTGTATAAGACCACACCTCAAAATATTTAATCTCTCTTTGTAAATCCGTTAATTGATGAGATTAATATTTCATAGGATGATCATGTTCGACATCGTAATCTTGAGTCACTTATGAACTCCTGTCTGTGAGGTAAGTCCTTTGATTTGCATAGGTGAGAGTGGTCCGAGTTTCCGACTCAATAAGCCTACCATTTTTGGGATTTGACTAAATGGGAGTTGGGAACATAACTTCACAAGATGGGATTCATTCCTTCCCAAATACGGTAAGTAGATTAGTAGTTCCCTAAAGTGCTGATTTCGGGTCTTAAACAAGGGGCTCTACCTTCTCACTGGCCCGACAGGGACTTAGTTTATGGTTGGACCAAAAATAAATTGATCATTAGAGAAATCAGTGGTACTTAAGGATTATAGGGGTAGAATGGATATTTGACCTAGCTATAATTATGAACAACTCATGAAGGATCGACTTGCTTATACTAATTATATCCATGGACACAACTTGTCCTACAGTGCATAAGAATTCATCTGTAGGTCAATAGTTGTTTGCCTTGTAGTTAATGAATGAAGATTAATTTAATTAAAGAGTTTAATTAATTAATCTTGGATCATTGGAGCTTATAATCTATAGGTCAGAAGGTTCCGTTACTAGCTCACCACGGACCAACAAGAATCAACTATGTTGAAAGAAAAATTTGAAATGTTCAAATTTATGAGACAAAATATTAATTTTATTGGACACAATTAATTACATGATTTATTATAAAGTTTATTTGAATAAGATTCAACTATAACTTTATTATATGGAGAATTAATTCATTTGAATATGATTCAAATAATTAATTATTTATTTGAATGAAATCCATATAAATAAATAGAGGAAGAATTAATTAATTAATTTGAATTGGATTCAAATAATTAATTATTTAATTTGGATGAGATTCAAATTAAAGATTCTGCAGAATAAATATTTAAACAAGATTTAAATATTTAAACCATTTAATATAAGTATTATTTGGATAAATATTTTTTAATATTGGATATTATTAAATATTTAATTTAAATATCTCTGCAGAGAGGTTATCCTAATAGGATTAGGAGTAACTCATAGAGTTTTATAAATAGGGCCCTGGGGAACCCTTATAGAAAAGACACACACTCCTTACAAGAATAATCTCTACGGTTACCCTAAAACTCTTCTTCTAGAAATAAGAAAAGTTCTAAGAAGATTCTTCTCATTCTTTGAAGAAGTAGTTCCCACAAACTGGATCGTTACCAGAGTCAGCAATGAAGATCTCTTGGAAAAGGAAGACTACAAGGAGAAGACTGTCAGTTCGAGGAGAGATTTTGCTGAAATTATGGAACGGCAAAGGTATGTTGCTTAACCTTCTTTATTTGTATTTTTTAATTCTTTCAAGAAATTAAATAACGCAATGACATGCTTCTGTCGGGATTCAATTCCCTTCAGTAACTTGGGAAGGGGTGTGACATTTCTAATGTTAAAAGTTTTTTCTTATGCTCTTAGATTTTTGTATGTATCTAACCCAAGTAGCTTAGAGGAGTATGCAATCATTCACCCTACACAAATTTCAACTGGTTCAGGCACTGAGGAACAACGCTCTCGATTCTTGTACAACATGTTAATCTCGAGAAAGAATAAGTCGTTGATATTTCATGTAATCCTAGGTAGGTTTAAAAAATGAGTATTTTAGTAATTTTTATCGATATTGTTTTATCTAACTTTATTGAGTTATTTCTTTTATTTAGATATCATTGGAAAGTGTTTTTCATCAACTTTTCGAACTAATACAGTGTATTCAATTGATTCATTGTTGAGTATAAGTTTAATTTTAGAAGACTGCTGAGATTTGAGTAACGAACCTTGCATAATTGAGCGAGCATGATCTTTTGTGCGACTGTGTGTTTTGTTCTACCTTGCTCAAGGACAATCAAGAATTAAGTTGGGGGTGTTTGATAGCACCCAAAATGTGTCATCTTACTCTGCTTAGTTCGGGATTGTTCATGTATTTTACGTGTTTATTTGGTTGTTTTGTAGGTTTTGAGCATTTAATGGGTAGAAGAGGGCATTGGTGATGAAATGGAGCTAAAACGAGCCAAAATGGAGTTTAATTGCATCAATAAAGAAAGAGAAGGTCAAAATTACCATTTGGCCCCTTCAAGGATAGTGTTGCAACGTTGTCCATAGAAGCGTGAGATTTGGAGAAATACACATAGAGCCGCGACACTCCTAAGAAAAAATACGGGCATTTTCGCCACTGCGGCACAACACTTCTATTATCTATAAATAGGGAATGTTGAATTTTAGGTCAAATATTCGGCGGTCATTTTGATTACAATCGATTTTGCAATAGTTTTCTTTCATCTCTCCCTCTGTTTTCTGATCCTTTAATGTACCAATACCCTTCCCATTAATCAGAATGTCGATAATGGGCTAAGGTATCTCATTCTAGCTTGAGTTTTAGGAATTTTCTGCTACTTTGATGTACTTATGAGTTTTTAAATCAAATACTATTGTATATAATTTCAAGTTTTATTGTATTACGATCATTTTACTGGACGTTTATGAATATTATGATCATTACTTTAGATTAATATGTTTCGTGACACTTGATTGGTATGTTGATTCGTATGAAGTGATAGGTTAGATTAGCTTGCAAATCTAATAAGTTAAATAGTGTTCTAATCGACCTAGGATTGAGTCAACATAATATTTAATCTTGGCCTTTTCAGTTGAATATTCTGCCTAATTTTTCATAGAATTCAATGTAATTAGGATGAACTTGAATTCGCATACCTTTCATCAATTCGATTTGTGCTAATTAGATGTTTAGGATAAACTTAACTGGTCTTTCCAATTAAATTGATTAGGTGCAAGCAATATTAAGCTTGGTGATGATGATTCGATGATTAAGTATATTGAATGAAGAAAATTCCACAATAACCCAAGCTAGGCATTTTTCTCATTGTAATCACACTCTTTCTCTTTATTTCATGCTATTTATTTTCTTGCAATAAAACACCCTTCAATTACCTCGAATTGTTAACTACTTAATTGGGAAATTTCATTGCTCCCTATGTTTGACATGATCCTGCCAAATAACCTAAAAGGTTTGCAGAAGGTTAAGTGCCTTATCCTAGTGATATTATGTATACAACCCACTTTGTAAATGTTACAAGAGTCGTAAGTGTTACAAACGATTTGATCCAAATTGTTGTGTGGAGACATGCGAGTGGGGGTTTCCTATACAAAGGGTTTGTGTAAGACCGAACCGTCAAATAATTAATCTCTCTTCATAATACCATTGACGAAAGAGATTAACATTTCATAGGATGGCTGAATGTAACTCAATCTCAATCTTAAGTGAGTTATGAACTCCTAAGGGCAAACTTATTGAGTCGGCGATTCAGGTCGCTCTCACCCATACAAATCAAAGCACTGTAATCATAGATAGGAGTTCATAACTCACTCAGGATTGAGGTCGAGTTACCAATGGTCATCTTATGAAATGTTAATCTCTTCGGTCAACAGTGTTATAAAGAGAGATTAATCATTTTGTGGTCCGGTCTTATATCTTTGTATAGTATACCTCCACTCGTATGTCTCCATATGAACGATTTTGGATCAAATCGTTTGTAACACTTTCAACACTTGTAACAATTAAAAAATATGTCGTATCCATAGTGTCACCAAGATAAGACACCCAAGTCATAAACTACAAACCATTTAGATTATTACTTAAATATGATCCACTTGCATGTCAACCACATACATATTTAAGTTACATAAAATAACTTCAGATCTTTGTTGATGGATAATGACATAAAAATAATCAACCATGATTTCAAATAACTTCTTAACTCCAACGCTTTAGGGCATACGCTTCAACATGCCAGAAAATAGCAGGGAAGATCTTATGGTGGTATCCTATTAGAGATCGAAGAGGAAGTTGATGAGATCGTGATCACAACAAAGATTTGGAGAAAATTGAAGATCTGCCCTTAAAGGTTATTTTTTTTCTCCTCGGATTTTCTCTTTTTAGCATGATATTTTTTTTTTTTTTAAAGTTCATTGTTTCCTCTATTTTTTCAAGTTTTTTCAGATCAAATTTCAACGGCACAAGCTATTTCGCGCACCGCAGCATTGGGATTGGATTCCACAGTCGAAACTGGGTGTTAGAGGTGGTCTTCGCTAGAGTTGACCATCAAAATTATCAGCAAAGGTGGTTGTTAAAGGTGGCTATCAAAGTTGGTCACCGATAGGTGGAATTATTGGAAACATTTGAGAGAGAATTGGTTGTTATAGCCATTGAGTTGTAAATAGTTTTATTGTAGCAAAATGTGGGTTAAAATAACATTTACTCTCAATTATTTTAACACACGCCCCAAACCCAAACATCGAGAAAACTATTATAGTCCACTCAACCCACCCTTTGTTGGAGCCCCCAAACACCCTTTAAAGGTTCCAAGATGAATCCCAACTTGAAATCCTAATAGTCTAAATTGATTGAATCATGAAAATTTAAAAATTAAATTCACAAAATGATTAATTTGAAGGTTAATTGATACTACCCAAAATTTACGGGGTAAAAATTAATTTTGGTTAAAATACCATTTTTCTTGCTATATTTTGAAGTTTGTCCAAATTTAGTCAATTTACTTTCAATAGTTCAATTTTGGTCACCACGTTTTCAATAAATCTTAGATTTAGTCAGTTTATTGCTGTGTTATCTATCAACATTTTTATCATAAATTCTGAAAGATGTATCCACCAATTGTATTTCCTTACCTGAAAATTATTATTCGTAAAAATAAACTTTGAGGGACTAAATTTAAAATTTATTGAATGTACAAAAGCTAGACAATCGAGAATAGGAATGTTTTCAAAAATAGAAAAACTGGTGAAAATAATTACAAAATAGCAAATTTACTTCCTATTATAATAGACCATAATAAACCCAACTTAGGTAATAATTTTCCTTGAGAATATAAGGACTAAAATTGAACAAACTTGAAAGTATAGAGACCAAAATTTAACCAACATTATTTATTTATTTATTTATTTCTCTTGATCATTACGTAATAGTCATGTCTGATCGTCACTAAGTTGGTAATCTACTACCATTCTAATCTATAATCCCATGGTTAAATCAGTATACAAGAAACTAATAACAAAAAACTTTATCACATAATCTAAGTTAATAAAAGCTTAAATTTAAAAGTTGTCAAAGTTATGAATCACCCGTTAAGAATTGATGTCCAGTCCAACCAATGTTTTTCACAACATAAATGCATGGAATATCGATGTCCAAATAGTTACTCAATTACAATCTTGTAGATAATGAAACGGACACTACAAAATATCAAACTTTACAAGCACCTTCAAACTGTACATTTAATAATGTTGGAAGCTAAACTCCACTGCATTGTGGACGTTAAACGTACATCAATCAAATTCCAGCCAACCACAACCAAAAGAACACACAATGGAAATTGTTCAACACCAAACCAAAGCCAATACCACACCATATTCATACTACTGAGGCATTTTCTCCAGCAACCCTTTAAATTTTGGATCTGCTTAGGAAGTTAGCTGAAGTCTTCTAATGCTCAATTTATCACTTCAGCCCTGCCAGTCCTTTGGGACTTATGTATCTTTTAGCCTCTGGTTGAGGATGATTTTGGAGCATCACCATGATGAAAAGCGAATCTGTGTGGCCGACCAATTGATGTCTAAACAAGGTAACATATATCAAAGATATCAAACTGTCCGCAAAAAGCCACGAACTTCGATTAGGAAATTGTATAAATTTTTCCGAAATCTCTGGGAATTTATACGATCAAGCACTGAAGAAAGCTGGTTTGCACTGGTCAGAGTATGTAAGGCATTCCCCATCCTTGACTTGAATGTTGGATTATCCTGCCTCTCTATTAACTCTGTAGCTAGTTTCTGTGACAGGAGAAAATTACCACAGAAATCATTGGTTGAAGAAATAATTAATGCCCCCATTTTTGTATGACATAACCAACATCAATATTTGCATAGTTCAGCCAAAAAGAAAAGGCAACCATACTTATACCACATTTTCATAGCTAAAAGAAAAATCAAGACTTGTGAAATGTCATTATACACATTTCAAAGTTCATAAAAAGGCATGGGACGCTATATTAACGCAAATACCTGGTATAGTCCTTGATCACAGAGAATTAGAGGAAAGAGCGCATCGGCTGCATTCCCCACCAAGTCAGGGCTGGGATAACACAAAATGAAAAAGAAAAACTATCAGTCAGTTAATTATAATTAACCTGATGTGATTATGGGGGTGGGAGGCAACATAAAAGCCTTCTTAGAAGTGATATTCTGGCTTTAATTGATTGCCTGAAGAGGTTCATTCGCTTGGGTCAAGTTTGTAATAATTTTTCTGCACTTACTATGGGTGTCCGGCTACTTTAGTAATTTCAGAGCAGTTCTGAGTAAAATAGTAATTTTCCTAATGTTGATCTTATTTCAAAATACTAAAATTCAAACTCCATCTCCGTAAATTTCATTATAAATCTTTTAGTATTTGGTAGAAGTTACGCATTTTGTGAGACCTCGGATGAAATTATTGACCTGCAGGTATCCTTATGATCTGAAAAATATCATCAAGATTACACTTAATCGCTTGAATGATCAGAAATGTCGAAGTGTCTATTTACCTGTAATCTTCAAAAAGAAGCAACTGCAAAAGAGACTTGAGGAATCCGCTAAGAACACCTTCCTGCACAGCTTTACTTTCACCTACATCCTTTCTGGTAATTAGTTGAGAGCCCAATCCAAGCTTACCTGAAGTAATTTCCTTCAAGTGGTATGAAGCAAGAGCTTTTAGGGCCTTGAGACACATATCAACAACTTCTGTATCCTGTAAATTCAGGGAAACCGTTAGAGAAATGGACCAGCGCTTGAAAACTCAAGGACGTTTGGTGCTAGAATTTACTGCAGTTTAGAGTTTAAGGTTTAGTGAATCAATTCGTGACACTGAATTCAAACAATAGAAAAATAAAACTGAAATTATTATCCTTTTTCCAATATACATTCGCCCTGCATGAAAGAGAATCATTACACCGACTTGGATAGAAAAAAGATTCTGGTTGGTACCCGATGGGAGTCTCATTTGGGTCATCACTACATTTGTACAACTCTATTTGCTTGATTAATGTTAATATCAAAGCTTCTCACATAATCAAGATTTCAACTTAAGTTCGAGTTCAGCAACCAAAAACCAAAGATGGAAGTTCAAACATTTATCTACCTGGTGGTGGAGACCAAAGTCAAGAGTCCTAAGCACTTGGGCAAAAGCATCATGATTGAGTTTTGCAACTGTTTCAGGATAAACCTCCAGCAAATGCGACAACAAAGAGAAGTACTGCAAAGGAGCAGAGTATACATCATCCTTATGAACCAATGATGTAGATTGTCGTTGTTTTAACAGACTAAGAATAACTTACATCCTGACAAAGCTTTGGGTATTTCAGCAAATCCAAAGATATCAAAGGACTAATAATGTGGAGACCAAAGTACACGACCTGTGAGAACAGAATGTTGAAAACTCAGTAAAAAAGCTTATCATTAAATGCATTAATTCAACTCATACTCACACGCTGTAAATCAACTTACCTGAGAAATATCTGTTGCCGGCACATCAGAATTATCGGATGAAAAATCAACCTAAAATATCCAACTTCTGATTGTCAACAAAATCTTAATAGATATATACCATACACATACAATCCGGTAGAGAAATCTCTTACCAAATCTTTTGAACAAAGATTCGATAGAAGTTGAAGAAGTGCACGCAAATCCTTGTACTTCTCATTTTTTGCCTCGTTAAGTAAGCTGCTTGAAAGACTTAACGATATCTGTCAACATAAGGATTAAATATATAGACAAATAATCAACCACTCTATGATATACAGTACATGGAAGGATAATAGAGCTCTAGAAGCAATGTGACCTTTAGGTCATGGAAGGATTGTAAAGATCTTGAAGCAATTTGATCCTTATCTCCAAGATCAAAATGAAAATTTACTGGTTGTCACAATCCACAATGTGTGCAACTCTAGTTAACTGGTCTAAATTTTAACTAAGAATATTTACAAACTAAGTAGAAACTTTACCTTGCCAATGTTATGTGATGAATACAGCTGGAGCAGACGCATGCAAAAATCAACAACAGTAGCTGTTTCTTGAGCCTCTAAATAATTAATTTGTCCATCCACCCAGTGAACCACAAATTTCAGTAGCATATAAACAACTGCAGACTAATAAAACATACTTCATCAGAATATATAAAATAAATTGTAGAATCAACAAACACACCTTTTTCAAGGCATCTAGCGTTTCTCTTGGGGTAGATCTTTCTATCTAAATGGACCTTTACAAACAAAAAAGAACCCCTGAAAAGATTCTGATTGAATATCATTTAAAAGGTACCCCAACATAGTTTGACATGACTTCTAAGTTAGCCCTGACACAGCCCAAAAACAATTATCTGTTCTTACATAATAAATATAAATTGCAAGATATATGCAACTTTTAAGTACACCATTCTCTAACACTGAAAAACTTTCATGGCATATAAAATGTTGTTCAATTCAAATTATGTTTTAAACTTTAACCCTCTATAACACCATTATTTTATTTACCCTCCACCGCCAACTAGAAGGATACTTAATATAGGAAACAAAATAATGGATGGTTAGAATAAATTATGAAATAAATCAAATTTAAGCATTATCACAAAAAATGTAAAGGTTAATATAATTAAAATTTTTAACTTAAAATGACTATTCAAATTTTCACCACTTATCTAAAATCATTTAACCATTCACATATAATGTTAAAAAAACATTTTGAGAAAGACTTTAGGATGAATATGGAACAATTTTCTATATATGACATTCCTCGATCCCCCTCCCAACTTTTTCTAAAAGAAGAATATATATTTTCAAACTATCACTCAACACAGCCCCTTTATTTTTATCTTCTATGGTAGAGAACTCAGCAGTGTTTATCCATGCATGAAACTATTATGTATGCAGAAATTTGTGTACCTCGTCTTTGTAAACCGCAAGTAGAACCAAAACAGGGTTCATGACAGAAAATCCCAACTCATAAATTGATCTCTGAGTCCGAGGTTCTAAAGCACAAGCCGCTCCACGAAGCCGTTCCAACAAACAACTTATCTGCAAATATAATGTGTAATGTTTTTAATTTTTTTTAATAAGAAAAATAATGTGTAATGTTAACTGAGATCCTTCTCCATCATTAGACCTATTAAACTTTAGGAAACAGATTCCAGACTTCTTTACCAAAAAATTTACCAGTATCATTTTTTTTATATACATAAGGGGCTGGAAACTTCCCATGCAGTGGTCATTAAATTTTTTCTTTTAAAATTATTATTACCATCATCATAACATCAGGTTGTTGAGCAATACTTGTTAAATCCTTCCTGCTAGCCATTTCCACCAGATGTGTCGCTGTATGGCCCATAAGGTCCCTTACATACCTTACAAAATGAAAAACCATGATCATCGAAAGGATCTACATGAAGAACAAAGCAATTGAGAAAGTAGCGGAGAATTATAGCGCTCACTGATTTGATGATTCGATATTTCTCACCCCAGAAGCTGAACGCACTAATGTTTGGGCAAGTGAACGCTGAAGAGAAGAGTTAATGACAATGTATTAAAGTGGGAAGGCATAGGTAAGCTGGAGAGTCGGTATACAAAGGCATATTACCTGGTGAGCAGAATCTATCAAGAACAGTTTTTTTTCATTATCAAAAGCATTTGTTAAATTACGCCAGGAATCCTGTAGTATAAAACAACATAGATCTTTTAGAAATTAGTTTCAAGTTGCATACTCTATTAACAGCTCGAATGGAAAAAATTTAAATGTCAGCTAAAAGAATTAAAAGCTAGTAAAAAAATTGCACTGATGCTATCAATTAATACAGGGTGAAATGCTCTTCCAAAAGGCATTAAATCTGTGATAGTACTCAAGTTTATACATTCACTATTTTGGCAAATGCCAAGGAAGCTTGAGATCTTCCTCCTCCCCTCTATGCTCAACGTGCTACAAAACATATATGGCAAAAGATAAAAACATCTGTACATCCCTACCTCTACTTAAAAAGAAAAATCAGATAACAGAATTGTCCCCATAGGCCGACACAATCCCATTCCCACTCTCACGTAACAACTTTCTCAATCATTATTAATTACATCATTTGGCGTATTTTGCCCTCCCCTCTTATTTCTTCTTCGAGTATAGACATTCATGATTTGGGACCTATCAATTTACAAGCAAAGCTAAGTTACAATTCTGTTAGTTATTGAAACAAAGGGAAAGCAAAATTTAACCTCTATAGGTACACCCAATGTTTCAACCTTTAAGTTTACCTGGAAAATTTTCCCCCGTTAGCACTCCATCTTTAATGAATTTAACATTTTCAGTTCCGATTTAGTGGACTCATCAAGAGAACAGAGAAGATTGTCATTTACGAGTTGTCTCTGACCAAAAGCCTTGAATAAGACTCTTTTCTAGCAAATAGCTCAAATAATCTGTTAGGTTCCTGAATCCCCAGATGCAGTAAACCCAACAAAGAACGCACAAATTTCAGAAAAACAGAGTATAACCTCTGATTATATATTAACAAATCTGGAAAATAGCTCAAGTTCACAAGACTTCAAAAACATTCATCAAATTAAGAACAGTACAAGATGAAATTAATTAAAACCTAGCACATTCGAGAGAGCTAGGGAATTCTCTCCAAGAAGATGCTTCTTCACCAAAATCTTCAGTCTGCTGTCCAAAACCCCTTCATAAACCCTTCAGCCTCTCCTGACCCTACTCTTTTCATGGTCCCCTCCCTAGGATTAAGCATCATCTAGCACATAATAGAAAAGATGTTGCTCCATGTAGAAAAGTTTCAGATGAGGTACGAGATATTTTCAAGAGTTTGTTGAATGAAAATAAAAGAAATAAAGATGGAGATGATTTTCATGATGAAGATGATACTGATAGTAAAAAATTTTGATGAGTGCTTTTGGTAAAAGCATACAAAAATCTAGTTCTGTTACCCGTAATAGTATGTGGAAGAAAGGTGACAGAGAGAGTGTTTGTAGAGATATACTTTTGTATGCAAATGCACTTTCTTTTAATTTGGTCAAAGATCCCTACTTCAAAATTATTTTAGATTCAGTTGTTTCATTTGGTCCTGGATTGAAACCTCCCTCATATATGAGGTTAGATGTACTTTTTTGAAGAGAGGTGCAAAGAATCAACATGGAGTTGTTTGAGAAGTATAGAGCCGAATGGAAAACATCAGGATGCACATTGTCGTCTGATGGTTGGACAAATGGGAAGAATTTATCAATTACAAACTTTTTAGTAAATAGTCCCAAAGGCACTGTATTTCTAAAAAGTGTGGATACATTTGGAATATACAAAAGTGCTAATAATCTGTTTGAACTACTAGATTCAATGTAATGTAGTTCAAGTGGTAACAGATAGTGCATGTGCTTATGTCAAAGTTGGAGAAATGTTAATGGCTGAACGTAAACAACTATTTTGGTCTCCTTGTACCACACATTGCCTAGACTTGATTTTATCTGATATTGGTGATATGCCTTTACATAATGATATAGTGTCTAAGGCAAGGAAAGTTACTGTTTATATTTATAGACATTCTTGGGTTTTTAACCTTATGAGGAAGTATATTAAAGGGAGAGAATTAATATAGGCAGGTGTGACGCGATCTGCAACTTCTTACTTGACTTTACAAAGCATAGCAGAAAATAAAGTAGGTTTGAGAGCAATGTTTGGATCTGAAGATCGGCAAAGAAGCAATTACGCAAAGAAGTTTGATGGGGTTGCAGTAATAAAAATTATTCTTGCTGATTCAAACTTTTGGTCTTCAATAAAGTATTGTTTAAAACCTTAGGTAAAAGTTTTAAGACTCAATGATGGTGATGCGAGACCTGCAATGGGCTATATTGAAGCAATGGACAGGGCAATGGAACAGATTGAGAAAAATTTCAACATTTAGAAACATTATAAACCTATTTGGGATATAATTGATAAGAGATGAACAATGCAACTTCACAGACCCCTATATGCAGCACCATATTATCTTAACCCAATGTCAAATTTCATTTCTAATTTTTAGAATTAGTATTTTCAATTTATTATTATTATTTCCTTTGGTTACTAATTAGGTTATAAAAATTAAACCATAGGTCCCATTATGCTCCTGAATGTCGACTATGAGGTCAAGATGGGACTTTATCAAACTATTTAAAGAATGTGTCCTTCACCAATGGTTAGAGAAAGAATTGATAAGCAACTAAACCTATTCCATAATGCAGAAAATATGTTTGGAATCGATATGGAGTACAAATGCACCTCAAGCAACCAGGTACTAGCTTAAATGCTAGAAAGAAAGACATTAGTTAGAGTTGCAATTTTCTAAGATATTATGACTAAAATGAATGTGAATTGTATTCAAACATTATGGTGGGAATCCTTTGGAGGAGGCTTGCAAAGAGCTCCAAGATCTTGCTATTAGAATTCTTAGCTTGACTTGTAGTGCACAGGATGTGAGAGAAGTACATTTGATCAGGTATGGTATTATGGAAATTAAATTTCATAAAAATTAGAACTAATGTTAAAATATTAACATGAATTATTTTTAGGTGCATTAAAGAGAAGAAATCGTTTGGAACAACAATGGTTAAGTGCACTTGTGTTTGTAAAATATAATTTTCAGTTGGAAGCAAAACAAAAGAAGAGAATCTTAGAAAGAGAATCATATGATCCTATTTGTCTATCGAATTTACAATCTAAGGATGAATGGATTACAGAGAAAGAAGATCCGACATTACCAAATGATGACTCATGTAAATGATTGTTTTGACATTCGAGAAATTGAGAGTAACAAAAAAGAAAGTGAGGTAATGATTTTTTTATATCTTAGTTATTATTATTTTTTTTGGTAAGTAATAACCTTTCCTATTTATTTTTTGATTTAGGACCAAGAGATCTATAAAAAAACTATAGGAGTGACAAAGGGAAGAAAGTTGCTGAATTAGTAGAAGAAGAAAGCAATGGTGAAGAGACATATGAACAAGACACTGACGAGCTATTATCTGATATTGATTTTGAAGATATTGAAGTCAATAGTTGAACATTGAAACTTGGAAACAAAGAAATTCTCTTATTTAACATTTTTTCACACTTATTTTGAAGTTAGTTGGATGTTTTCTTTTTTAGCTATTTTGAACTTTAAAGTTAGTTTCCGTTTTTGTTCTGAACTAATTTAATGCATAACTATTTATTTCTCTATTTTAAGCTTTTATATTTATATGTATATGTTAATTATTACGATATACGATACACTAAAATTAAATTTTGATACATGTTGCGTTTTACGATTTAACAACCTTGAGCTTGAGCTAGGCGTTGAGGGAAGTGTTGGTTGACAATGAGCTTAAGGGGAAAAGGGGTTGAACTCTAGTGAGAAAGTACTCCAAGTGGGCTTGTAAAGAAGGTCTAGGCGTTGAAGAGGTAGTAGCCGAGAGTTGGAGATACTTAATTCCTTAAGTTTGGAAATTAATTTTTTTTTTTTTTTTTTCATATTCTAATGTGTGATTAGGTGGAAAATTAAGAAAAAGTTTGGCAAGTTAGTGGGAGGAGCTGTCAATTATTAAGAAAGCATGGTTGGGCTGCCGAGGGATATAAATAAAGATTGAGAAGATGTAGTCGGTTTGCCCATTTTACTAGAGCAAAGAGAGTAATCCTTCAACCAGAATCTTCAAGAATCCGTGTAGAAGCTAAGTGAGGACTGCCATGGAGAAAATCAATTGGAAAAATGTTAAAAATTGAAGGGATGCTGAGGTTGTTTTAGATTTCGAGCATAGCCGAGCAAGGGTAGAAGTTCAGTGGATTCTGAGCTGTTGAGCGAGTTTTAGAAGACCAAATTTGGAGGTGTGCATCAGGTGGCTACCGGCTGGAGGTTGAAGGAGATAGGCGGGGAAGGCTGGTGGGCTTAGGCAGCTGAGTGCCGCTTGAAAGGTTAGAGGCTGAGTTGCATGATTTGTGCTCCAACTCTTAATTTTCCTTGCTTAAGTTCAAGTTAAAAACAAATGGTCAAATGATGGCTTGCGATGGCTTGTGTGAACCTAAATTCAAACGGGAATTTTAGTGATTGCTTAAGTAAGCATAATTTTCATTTAGCCTTTAATAAAGGGAAAAGGAATGTAGCATGGTGTGGACGCCTAGTACGCGAGCAGGGATCTCTGTATTGCACACCTAGTGGGTGAGCAAAAGTGCTTGTCGCAGCCCCACACGCCTGCTCAATGCCGCACGGTATCAACGCCTAGCAACATAAATGTGCCGCTCAACGCTTCTCATGTGTGCGTAAAACCCTGCCTATTGCCTGTGTGTGTTTTCAAGTGTCGTGTGCGTGTTCTAGCGCCCACACCCAACTGTGTTGCGCGCTCAACCGCCCATTCATCTATACCAAGACATTGCTTGGATTTATTAGTGTTGGACAAAGGGAGATCATATTAGTATATAACCCAATAGAAGCCCATCAATAACTATAGCGGAAGAGTTCCTGGTGCTTAGCCTACCCAACCACGTATGCTTTTGCTACAAGTCTTCAATAGCCTAGTTTCATAATATTTTGTATGATCTTAGTTTTGGTCTTATTATCATGTACATATAAATCTGTCAATGGGAAGTGATGTAGTTGAGAGCTTATGAATGTACATGATATTTGGTTGTAAATATTTAATGGTTGGTTTCGTTTGCATACTCTCGAGGTTGTTGTAAGCTAGCTGTATTTGGGAAATGGAAATGTTTTTATTACAGGACTTGTTATAACTATTTATCAGGTGTTCAAGTTAAGCAAGGTAAGGTGGTGAGTAGGTATTGTAAAAGGATCGATATTTACTATTCTCACATTCTTTCTCGGGTTAAGAGGGTAATCTAGGAGGGGATGTGATAGAAAAAGTGCTTTGCTCTATATACCTAGGAATCTGGACTTTTTCCTGGGAAGATCGACATCTCAAGCCTATTGTATTTGTTAAGGCCCGTTCCCCCTTCTTTCCTCTCTTAAGATGATTCTCCTTCCCCCGTCTCTGCTACATTCTTCCCTTTTTGCAAAACTCCGGTAATCGCGGAGCCACTCTTATCCTTGTTGATCGTCAGCTCCTTCACTATTCCATTAAGTTGATCCATGCTACGACTTACCTCGATCATCCACTCTCTCAGTGACGATATCTCCCTTTCGGTTTTCTCCACTCGTTTATCCATCTCCTTCTGCTTTGGACTCTGAGTTCTTCCCAGATTGGACCGAGCTCTAATACCAACTTGTAAGGTTCCTGAATCCCTGAATGCAGTAAACCCAACAAGGAACACACAAATTCCAGAAAAACAGAGTAAAACCTCTAATTATCTATTAACAAATCTGGAAAATAGCTCAACATCACAAGACTTCACGAACATTCATCAAACTAAGATCAGTACAAGATGAAATTAAAACCCTAGCACATTCGAGAGAGCTAGGAAATTCTCTTCAAGAAGATCACTCTTCACCAAAATCTTCACACTGTCTTTGCTGTCCAAAACCCCTTCATAAACCTTCAACCTCTCCCGACCATATTCTTTTTGTGGTCCCCTGCCTCACAACTGTAGCCATCTTCCACTAACGGTTTGTCCCCTCCTCCATGACCTTTTTACCCCTTCTCCCAAATGTGTGAATTATCAGGGGTCTTACATAATCAACAGCCATGGAACTTAAGCTCACCATTTTAGTACATCTCATCACATAGATGGAGGCTGGATCAAGGATACAAGACCCACCACATCATATCACATATTCCTTTCCCATCCTAGGTTTTTATTCAACTGAAAAAAAGGCTGTGAAATTATGTTATGACAGGAACTTCTCAACTCAAGCACATCTAGCAGTGATCCTTGTCAAATTGATTTGTATCAATCAGAAAAACCTTTTAAAGGAAAATCAATCAGAGAAACCAGTTGATAGAATACAACCATGGTAACAACCCACCTTTAGGTGGTTTAAGAGATCAATTGCATAGTTAGTAATGATGAAACCTAAAAGTCATTCATCAAACCAGTCCCAATGAAAATGAAAATTAACAAAGACTATAAAGTTTAATAATTTCTCCTAAGAGGATGACCTTTGAGTCGCAATATAATTGTATGAGAGAGAATACAAAAATTGGAATAATAAAATGTTAACTACAACCTTTTTTTAGTACAACATATGAGAGTGGAAATTTGAACCACCAACATCAAAGGAAGAAGTAAATGTCTTACCCGTTGAGTTATGCCAATGTCGGTATGTTTTACTAAGATTTTAAGCAATATGCATCCTTTTAGAATCAGTAATCTTTAATTGAGTTAAGCAATAATCATTAACTCATAAGAATATTGGTAAATAGATTATTGTTCAATAATTTGGGTGCTTTTATAGATCTCAAGTGTTTTACTTCTTTTTATACTTTTTTTTTCTTCCCGTTACTTCAATGAAAAGTATCATTTCTGGTTAAAAATTCAAGAATTCAAGGTCAATTTATTTATTCAAGCATCAGAAACAATGGTGCACTTGTAAGAATTATTAAGACCATGACAGGAAGGTTCAAACTAGCAAAGAGATTTATATCTTCATGTCTATGGACAACCACCTTAATTAGATAGATAATTATTTGACATATCAGACACTAACTCACCAGTGCAACAAGCTGCTTGCAAATATGTTTCTGACGAACAAGTGCATGAAGTAGTTGGTTACATGTGAGTGCCTGTTAAATTCAAAAAATTATTATACAACAAACGTCCTAAACAATAAATGCTAAAACAATAGCCATATTTAATAACTAAATCAATGTATTCTAGCCCCTTTGCCCTTTTACTTGCTACGGTCTTAACAAAATAATTGGACAAATGACCAACAGAAAGCAACTTCACAATAGGACCAATCAAGAAAGACGACTATACTTGAAACGGCATGCTAGCATGCCTTGCTTCAATCTTTCATTCAAAATTATGTGACCAATATTCAGTACGATTTCTTCATTTTTTTTTTCTTTTTTTTTTTAAAAAAGGAAACTATCTCTTTCATTGATATAATCAAATGAGATACTATCTCATACTACAAGAGAGAAAACAAGATAATAAGCAACTACAGATCAGGGAGTGCACCCGAACATCTCAACTAGTTTGACACCCCCTTAGCACTCTCATCACTTCCGATCAAAAACCAAACTCTTGAATTTCAAAAGTTAGTACAAACAGAAAAAAGATACACCCCGGATACAATGGGATAAACAAAATATTCACTAATAATAATATACTCAATTAACAATAAATCGTTAGGTGCTACAGTGGTGGAAAAATGAGCGGCTTCCAATTCAGACAAAGATCTTGAATGGAGAAATCTTCAAAGGTCTTTGATAAGGTACACCAAGATGAAGCATTCGAACGAATCATCTCCAACCGGTTCATCGACATCATTTTGCTGTCATAAAAAACCCTTTGGTTTCGCTCAAACCAAATCTCAGCTAATGTCGCCTTTACTGTGTTAGCCCAAATCAACCTAGGTCCCTTTTTAAGAGCTGGCCCAATCAGAATTTGTTGAACGTTTTCACAAAAATCATTTTTGAATACCCAATCAACTTCAAAGAAAGAGAATAAACTCCACCAACATTTCGTAGCATAAGGGCATTGAAAGAATAAGTGCAACATATTCTCTCCTTCTTGTTCACAAAGAGGACGGATAGAAGGAGATAAGTAATGGGATGGGAGCTTATGCTGCAAATTCGATGAACAATTTAAATGCCCAAAAATCATTATCCATACTAGAATGTTCACTCTCGAGGGCTTTTAGTTTTCTATAAGGCATTAAAAAGCCTTTTATCTAAAGGCAATGATGGTGATAAATGAGCTGAAAGTGATTCACTAAAAACTTCCTTGATGCTTCTAAAGACAACATCCTTCTATCATAATTATCCGATGGTCTGCTAGCTAAAATCTGCCCAAGCAAATTTTGGAAATCTATGATCTCATCAGCCCTTAATAGTCTATGAAAAACACTAGACCAAGAACAGAGTACTCATCCCAATGTTCTGCCACCGACCCTTTAGGAAGCAAAGCAATTATAAACAATCTTGGATAGCTACTAATCAGAGAATCTAGACCATCCCACGAGTATAGCCAAAAAGAAACTTTAGCACCATTACCAAGTTTAAATGTGGCCAAAGCGTCCACTTTCAACCAAGTTCTAGAAATACTAATCCAAGGACTTCTCAAACTGCTACCGTACTTTCCCGCTGTGTTGCCAGTTATAGGAATCTTTACCATGAATACTTCTAACAACTTGCCACCATAAGGAATTTTCGTCATCCATGTATCTCCACCCCCATTTAGCTAAGAGTGCTAAGTTTTTTGCTCTTTAAGCCCCCAAAACCGAGGCCCCCATCAGCTTGTTGCTTGATGACCGAATCCCATTTTACCAAGTGGTTAATCTTGCTTCCTTTATGGCCTTCCTAGAAGAAGTTTCTCATAATTTTTTCCAGCATAGAGATTACTTTCTTAAGCATAAGAAATATAGACATATAACCCCCTAGCGGTTAGTCATATCAGGTGTTTGAAGGGGGAAGGTTGGAGAGAACGGGCTTACATAAAGTGGCCCTCCAACCTTTAGATAGGTTGAATCTTCTCCATTGGTCAAGTTATGCATGGATTTTGTCAATCATTGGCTGCCAAAAAGAAACTTTCTTGGGATAACCTCCTAATGGTAAACCGAGATAAGTGACAGACATTTCAACTTTGCATTTTAGTCTTGAGGCAGTAGACAGCAGCTTGTATTCATCAATATTGACTCCATACAATGCTGATTTTTCCCAAATTATTTTCTGACCCAAACACCATTCGAATAACTCAAGGGTTTGTCGTAGTTTGTTGAGCATCCCATCATCATACTTACAAGAGAGGAGGGTATCGTCAGCAAATTGGATAATGGATACATGAATCCTCTCTTTTCCCACCACAAAGCCTTCAAACAACACGTTACCGCCCAAAACCTCACTTATTAATAGAAAAAGGAAAGGTGAAAGAGGGTCGCCTTGCCTAATTCCCCTTGATGCAAAAATCCTTCCTCTCGGTCTTCCATTAATGAATACTAAGAATCTAGGGTTCTTAATGCAACCAATAATCCAAGAGATCCAACAATCATCAAAGTTTTTGCAGCACATAATATTTTTAAGAAAAACCCAATCCACACGATCAAATGCTTTTTCTAGGTAAGGATCCAACCTTTTTTCTTCTTAGCTCGGTAATCTTCTACTACTTCATTAGCTATTAGAACTAGATCAAGAATTTGTCTTTCCTCTATAAAAGCATTTTGAGATGGAGCAATAATACTAGGCATTATCTTCTTCAATCTTTCAGTTAGGACTTTTGCAATTACCTTGTAAACTGGAGTAGTGAGACTTATTGGCCTAAAGTCTTTAACATGGACAACATCTTCCTTTTTCTGAATCAAACAAATGAAGTTCTCTTGAATGCAAGCATTAAGTCTTCCATTTTCATAAAATTGCTCCAATAAGGTCCAAAAGTCCTCCTTCACCATATCCCAATATTGGAGGAAAAAGTTCAACTGTGAATCCATCGAGCCTTGGAGCTTTACTCTTACCAAGAGACTTTAATGCATTTTTAATTTCCTTTGCTGAAAAATGAGAAAAGAGCATCGAATTTTGGTTTGAAATGACACACGACCAATCAAAATTAGGGGGAGTATAGCGTATTCCTAAGGATTTTGTATATAATGATTCATAGAAGTTCAATATTAGGCTTTCAATTCCCTGAAATGAACCGGTCGGCTCTCCTTGAACATTCACTAATTCTGTAATCAGGTTCCTTCTTTTCTTTGTTGCTAAAAAACGATGAAAGAATCTGGTATTTTCATCTCCCAATTTAATCCAATTTAATTTTCTTTTTTGGATTAAATTCGTTCTTCCACACGGTATATATTTAATAACTCGGCCTTTAAAGA
The DNA here is from genome assembly GCA_031780015.1 of Citrullus colocynthis. NCBI lineage: Eukaryota > Viridiplantae > Streptophyta > Magnoliopsida > Cucurbitales > Cucurbitaceae > Citrullus > Citrullus colocynthis. The sequence continues at coordinate 943,308 of QLSR01000253.1, forward strand.
ATATCTTCTGCCCATCTCAAATGGTAAGATGTTCAAAGTTTCAACCTTTTCGTCATATTTTTCAATTTCTTCAAGTAGCTTTAGTTTCTGCCTTTCTACAAACTCATTGTGCCATGCCTTTATAGCAGATGTTATATTTTTCAGCTTCATACTAAGGACAAAACCAGCCCATCCATTTACCCTCCTGTCACACAGTGCTCCTTTGATGATGCTAGCACAATCTTTGTTTAACAACCAGCTGCTACAAAATATGAAGGGTGATTGACCCCAGCACACCGAACCCGCTTCAAGAAGCAAACGAAAGTGATTTGAAAACATACAAGTTTTCTGGCTGACTCTTGTGTTTTCAAAAATTTCATCCCAATCCTTGTTGATGAAGAAACGATCAACGACTGATCTAGGCACCACAGTACCTTCACGTGACCAGGTAAAACTTCCATTGAGAGCGGTATTTCCATGAGATTAGTTCTTTTTTTTTTTTTTTTTTCTCAAAAAGGAAACGAGCCTCTTCATTCAGATAATGGAAAGAGACATACAAGATACAATAAATAGAGGCCGACAGATCAGCGAGTGCACCCGGACATCTCAACTAGATTGACACCCCCTTAGCACTCTGCTCATATCCTATACATGTTATCAAAAATTCCTACTAACAAAATAACCAATTACTAGTACATGAACAATGTCATAATTGGGCTAGAAACAACCAATCTAACCAAAATGCACCAAACAACCAATCTGTCCCAAATCTAACAAAATACTAAAAGGGGGCAAATATAAAAGTCTTCCAATTAATGCTAATGTCTTGAATGGAGAAGTTTTCAAAGGTCTTGGACAGAGAGCACCATGAACAAGCATTTAACTGGGCCGTCTCAAATCTAACCAACCACGGGGAAGCTTTATTGTGGACACCCTCTGATTTCTATCAAACTAAATTTATGATAAAATTACTTTGACAACATTTGTCCAAATCAGTTTAGGTTTTGATTTCACCCTAGGACTGATCAGCAGCGGTAGACATTTTCCTTAAACACCATATCAAGCACCCTACTCAGATTGAAGATATCAAACAACTGAAACCAGGGCATATTCACAGTTGAAGAATAGGTGCTCTAAGTCTTCGTAATCCGCCAGGCAAAGATGACAAGCATGGGGGAGAGGCTATGAGATGGAAGTTTTGATTGTACCACCAAAGCACAATTTAAAAGCCCCTTTAGCACTATCCAAACAATGATATTAACCCTCCGGGGACTTTTGAATTTCCAAATAGAATCATCTAATAGTTTATCGCTAGGGGAGGCCTTAGAAAGGTGCTTGACTAGAGATTTTACCAAAAAGTTCCCATTAGCTTCTAGCTCCCAAAAGCGCTTATCTTTGTTTGTTGTAATGGAAAAGGCTGAAACAAGACCAAGAAGAGCTTGAAAATTAGCAATCTCTCTTCCTCAAGTGCTCTCCTAAATTTGATAGACCAAGATGAATGAAAGGGGTCTCAAAAGTCTGAAATTGCACCACTTGTATTCAATGAAATTCTGAAAAGTCTTAGGAATAAGACATTAAGTGGTGTCTTGTCTACCCAAGGGTCAAGCCAAAAGCAACTCTCCTTCCATTTCCAACCTTGTAAGCAGCCAAAGCCTCAACCTTTAGCCAAGTCCTTGATATGCTAATCCATGGACTACGGAGACTACACTTGACTTCTCCACTTGTGTGCCAACCGAACAAGCTTCTCCCATGAATGCTTCATACTACTTGACACCAAAGGAAATCCTCTTCTTTAATGAACCGCCAGCCTCATTTGGCTAAAACGGCAGTGTTCTTTAATCTCAAACCACCAATTCCGAGACCACTGTCAGGCCGATTCCTAGTGAACAAATCCCATTTAACTAAATGGTTAACCTTTCCCCCTTTGTGGCCTTCCCAAAAGAAGTTCCTCATCACTCGTTCGATATTTGAAATCACTTTCTCTGGCATTAAGAAGGTGGACATATAGTAAGTGGGGAGATGAAAGGACTAATTTGCAAAGAGTTACGCGATTCCCTCTTGACAAATTGTATCTCTTCCACTTATCCAATTTGTCTTGAATCTCCCCAATGACCGGCTGCCAAAATGCTTCTTTTTTGGGGTACCCTCCTAGAGGTAAACCAAGGTACATTATAGGGAGATAATCTACCTTGCAATTGAGCTTAGCTGCCACTGAAATCAGTTTGTTGTCTTCAATATTGATCCCGCAAAGTGTAGATTTTTCTCAAGCACCACTCAAAAAGATCAACAGTCTTTCTTAAGTTTTCTAGCATATCATCATCATATTTGCTAAATAACAAAGGGTCATCTGCCAATTGGAGTAAGGAAACGTGGACAGCATCCTTTCCCACAACAAAACCTTCATATTTGCCCTTTTCATTCAACATCGGCAGTAATCCGCTAAGCACCTCGCTAACACGAGATTAGTTGAAACAATAAAATTATTAAACTTCCTCATCCCTTTTGTAACTCTTCCTATGGGAAAATGTTCAAGGGCCCAACGGGTAATGTTAACATCTCCACCACACCACGGCTCCAGACAATAATCAGAGAGGGAAGATAATTATCAGGTGGTGACCATATCTGTCTAACAGCAAATAGTGTTACTATGGTCATGCCCTTTTTCCACCAAAGTTTGAGCAGTTTTGGGATTTTGGTTAGCCATTGTTCAGAAGTTGAGTAGTTTCAAGAATTTCAGAGGTCACTTTGAGCCCCCTGTTCAGGAGACCGTCAGATTCTTTGAGAAATGTTGATTCTGTGATAGTTTTACAGTTTATTTTGCTGGAAAGAAATAGAAGAGTTTCTGGTCCACTCACGACTGAAGAGCATTGCCTTCCAAGTTCCACATGAATTAGACCTTGCTTTAGTGGTGTGTAAGGGCCCCAATTTTCAGCATGTTGGCACCAGGTTGAGGGTTCAAATCTTGAGAATACACATTTTCATTAAAATAAAAAAAAAAAAAAAAAAAAAAAAAAAGAAAAACATTGCCTTCCGCATATTTCTTGGTCTACATATTTAGGTATATACCTAAATATGTAGACCAAGAAATATGCGGAAGGCAATGTTTTTCTTGGTCTACATATTTAGGTATATACCTAAATATGTAGACCAAGAAATATGCGGAAGGCAATGTTTTTCTTGGTCTACATATTTAGGTATATACCTAAATATGTAGACCAAGAAATATGCGGAAGGCAATGTTTTTCTTGGTCTACATATTTAGGTATATACCTAAATATGTAGACCAAGAAATATGCGGAAGGCAATGTTTTTCTTGGTCTACATATTTAGGTATATACCTAAATATGTAGACCAAGAAATATGCGGAAGGCAATGTTTTTCTTGGTCTACATATTTAGGTATATACCTAAATATGTAGACCAAGAAATATGCGGAAGGCAATGTTTTTCTTGGTCTACATATTTAGGTATATACCTAAATATGTAGACCAAGAAAAACATTGCCTTCCGCATATTTCTTGGTCTACATATTTAGGTATATAGATGGTTTACTGTCTGCTCATGAACTTGTGTAGTTGCTGATGATGATAACTTGTCTTGGTACAGACTTTGTAGTTAAATCTTATCAAATTGATCTTGGTAGACATGTCTTCAACTTTATTTTATAATAGGTGTAGCAAAACCCTTCTCCTTTGGGTCTATTTAAAGGAGGTTAGGTTAGTTACTTAATTAGGTGTGTACAAACCCTTTCCCTTTGGGTCTATTTAAAGGGAACTTATCATTCATTTTACATCATTAATAAAACTTCTACTCCAAGATTTCAACATATTGGTATTAGAGTGACCTCGTGAAGGGACCTCATGAGGAGTAAAGGGCTCGGTGACCTCCCCACTTTTCCTTCTCTCCATCCTAATCAAGCGGAAGCAAACTTATCCACCTCTCCTCAAACCACAACCGAAGATTAGACTAATATGACGAATATGATTGCTATGCAAACTTCTATGGCGGGATTACAACAAGCAATCGAGAAGCTGACTTTGGATGTGAGTCGAATGGTTGAAAATCAACCAAGAACTCATCAAGAAGCTTTGGTGGGGAACCAAACGGCGGGTAACCAAAATTTAGAGCAAGAAGTTAAACAAAGGCTTGAAAACCAACAGTAAATGCTTCAAATGAATCAAGGTTTGAATGGATGGGAAAAAAGGTGATCCTTGTACCTATTGATTCGAACAAGGAGAAGCACAAGGCCAACTTATTTTCTATCATGCCTTACAAACAAGCATGGACAAATGCAAATACATTCAAACTAGCATTATTTGTCCATGACAAATTTGAGGCCTTGTTACCAACCCCAATGGACAACAAGGTGTAGAACCTTTTAGCCAAATTTCCTTCCATTACCAAGGTCCCAAATGACCTACCTCCATTCCCAGACATCCAGCATAACATAGATTTCATCCCCATATCGTCTTTACGTCACTTGCCCCACTATCGACGAGCCTTAGTGAGTACCAAGCCCTCCAAGCTATTATCCAAGATCTTTTACAAAAGAAACATATCCAACCTAGCCTTAGCCCTAGACCTTCTCGTTTGATATTGTATATACTAGACCTTCTCATTTGACTTTTAATCTCACAACTCTTCCTTCTAATGTAGATATTAGTGAAGAAGTTGAACAACTTGTTGAACGCATTCAAAAGTTACATTCAAAAGTCATTGAAGACCTAGAGAAAACAATCTCTAATACAAAGCTCAAGCGGATGTTCATAAACGACGTGTTTTATTCAAACCTGGAGACCCTGTAATGATATAACTTCCCAAAGACAGATTACCTAAAGGAACATACAACAAACTCAACAACAAAACGTTTGGACCGTTCAATATCCTTGAGAAATTCAATGATAATGCTTACAAGATGGATCTCCCAACTTTATTCAACATAAGCAATGCCTTCAATGTAGCCGACATCTTCCCTTATCAAGCCCCAGACGAGTTCAACCTAAAACTCGAGAACGAGCCTAATCCTAAGGGGGCTGAATTGATGTAGAGATATCAAGGGTAGTTTGGGTATTCCTTGTAAAATGAGGGCATTTTGGCTATTTCTTGTAAAATGACAGATTGTATTCTCTTTTTAATTCAATTTAATTTTAGAATAGGTGTAGCAAAACCCTTCTCCTTAGGTTAGTTAGTTAATTAGGTGTATACAAACGCTTTCCCTTTGGGTCTATTTAAAGAGAACTTATCATTCACTTTACATCATTACCAAAACTTCTACTCCAAGACTCTTAGTCTTCACCAGAAAAGCTTCTGAGACTTGAGAGGTGATATTTAAAATGTTGGAATATACGAAAGTCTTCTTATCTTTTTGGAAAGTTATTTTCTCTTGAAGTACTATTCCGTTTCCTGTTATTTCTATCCTATCTTTCTCCTCTCCTTGTTACCGTTAGTGTATTGCCTGAAAAATTCTCTCCCTTTATATCTATGGTTGTACATTTGTATAGAGATCAATGAGAAGTATCTAAGTCTTGTAAAATCAATAATAAATAATTGCACATAACGATTATCACTAATCATGAAAAGTTCAATCGAATTGAAGCAGCACTGAAAATTGAAGAGGAAACCCATACATGCAAGTCTTTTTCCCCAGGATAAGACAAAAGTGTAGTTGCTGATATGCGAATTATAATATCAAGTATAGGAATTCCTTGGCCGTGTTCTCCAAAAAAGCTGTAAATGACTTTCCTGGTATGCTGTGACTGGAACTCATTATCATGTTCTTTACCATAGCAGTTAGTAGTGATGATTTCTTCAGGGTGAAGTAAATATGTTGATGACCATCTTGATAGAAACCATACAACTGACTGCACCAAAACATTGTCTCAAATAAACAAACTGATACAGCAAAAAAACTATTAGACGTAGAAATAACAATTATTCTGTAAACTATAAGCTTGTGAGGACCTCTTTTTGATTTCTTAAGATAGAAAAAGTAACAGTGAACAAACTCTTCAATAGTATGGCTAGATCTATAGATAGTCTTCTGGACCATAATCTTATGATTGGGTTTGCCTGGGGTAAATTTTATGCTCTTACCAAACCTTGCACCCTAACTTTTTCTGTGCTAATTGGAAAAGGTTTTTGTAAATTCCTTGGCTAGGGGTTTGGATTTCCTCCCCTTTTTTCTGTAATTTCTATGATCTAAGAAATGAGATGTGTTTCTAGTAAATTTGGTTCAGAATCTTGTAATTTAGTTTTTTCTGTTTGATGCTAATTGCTATTATGTAATTTTTCAATTCATCCATGAAAAGTGATGTTTCTTTTTTTAATCTAATAGTGTTTATTTTAAAAAAAATAAATAAATAAGAAGCAAAAGGAAAGATATCCATGTACCATGATAAATAAACCTAAAGAAAGAAAGGAAGAAAAAAAGAAAAAAAAGAAAAAAAAAAAAACTTCCTTAAAATTATTCAGCAAAAGCAAATACAATTTTTTCCTCCATGCCCTTTTGTTCTATCCGACATCCTTTCATTACAGTGATGCGGGCAGTGTGTGCCATATAGAAAGGTCAAAGAGCAGCAATCATCTTTTTGTCTGTTGTTCTACTGTGTCACCGCTTTAACCAAGACAACCAAGAGAGACAAACAGTCGATTCTTTCATCAAGTTTTGTGTTAACATCCTTTTGAGAAAAATGCTAAAATATTATGGCCAAATGACTTCAGAGATTTTCTTTCAGGAAACCTACTTAAAAGGAATAGAAGCCTTTCCAAGAGACAAATAGATATATTTTAGTAAAATTAGAATATAAAGAAATCCAAGATGTAAAATAATTCTACCCTTGGACTTTTTTACATTCTAATTTTTGTAATTATTCTACGTCAACACCTTGTTCCAGTATTGTTATATGTAGACTTGCATTTCTTTAAGATTTCATCTCATTCTACATACTGTTTAATCAATGAATCTTTTCCCAATAATATACTTACATCTCACATAGGCAAACTCTGCTAGCTTTAAAACCATCAGAGGCATATTTGTAGATCTTCAAACAGGCATTTTAGGATGGTAGTTTTTCGTCCTTTTGATGGTTTGCTTTACACACCTTTTCTTACTTTTATATTTCTAAGTGGAAGCTTTGAGCGGTTTTATGGCTTGGTGTATTGTACTTCTACACAACACCATCCATTTTGTTGAGTGTCATAAAAAGTGGAGAAATAGAGTGAAGGCCCATGATAGCAAAAGCAATAAACTCTACCTCCATAAGTCGAGGGCTGAAAATTGTTTCCCTTGTTTGTAGATCCAAACATTGCTCGCAAAACCTAATAATTAAGCTGTACGAGAAGACAAATGCATTAAGATCATTTCATAAGAAACAATATTGTTGCCAATCATAGTTCTCATATAGTTAATGCATCATGCATCAATCCTAAAACTTCACATTGTTACATTATTGAACTAGAAAAAGAAAATGAACCCTTATTGATGAATGTATAAGAAGATAGTCAGAACCAAAGGAAGGATAACATTACTAGATAAATGAAGAATCTAGACTAATCATGCCCATCCAAACCACCAACATCAAATTATAAAAATTACAATCACACAAGAAAAGTCTTAGATTTCCTTTTATCTCCCATAATGGATATTTATTTTGTTTATATTTATCATTTATGCCTTTGTAAGATTGTTTTGTTATTTGTAGTTGGTCGTTTTTTTTTTTTTTTTTAAATATCCGGAAGTGTTCAGACTAGCTTACGCAAACCTCGACTAATCCCACAGGACAGCCTACATGACCCTACAACATTTGAGTGTCAAGGAAACTCATAGAATATTAATTCCTGTATAGGTGGTCATCATGGATTGAACTCGTGACCTCTTAGCTATTTATTGAGCCTATATCTCCTTTTTTACCACTACACCAACCCATGATGGTTTATTTGTAGTTGGTTTTTCTTCTATATAAGAAGACCTTGTATTTGATTCATACTTAAGAAGAATAATATGACACTATTTTCTTCCAATTTCAACTGAAAAACCGTAAATATAACATGTCCATCATGTGTTTCAAAATTAAATAAGGGAAACCTCAACACAAATGATTACAACAAAGATTTCCAGTTGGGGAGGAGAAAAAAAAATCCTTTCATTGTAAAAGTTTTACATTCACCACATTGTACTTTACCACTACCACAACGACAATTCTTTCTTCCCTCCTTTACATTCTCTCTCCCTACATTTCCATACAGGTCAATTTCTTGATATAAAGTATGCAAAGAGTTTTTTCTTTTTCTTTTTTTTTATTTTTTTATTTTTTGTTTTTTTATTAAGAAACAAAACTTCATTGAGAAAAAATAGACAAACCGAACTCTTTTTTTCTCCAAGACTTTATCGAGGAAGTTCTAGTCCACATGTCAATCAAAGGCTCTCTTTTTCATTTTACGAGAAAATGGTCAAAGGTTTTCTCAAAGTTGACTTTAATGAAAGTGTGGTATCCTTTTTGAAAAAAATTGACATTAAAAATAACCCCTTCCTTTCTTTGCCAGTAGCCTTCAAAGGCTACATTAGCAATCAACACTTAGCCGTTTGTGAATTGAACATACTACTAGGAAGGATAATTCTCAATCTATCACCAAGGTTTTGGCAATAATCATATAAACTTGTAAACTGATTGATGGGCCTAAATTCCTTGGCTTAGTTAGTCTTATCTTTCTAAGAGATAAGACACAATATTAAACCACCAATCAACCCAAAAACTAAAGTTAATGGATAGCAAATTTAATGATATCAATACTTTAAGAGATCAAGCACAATATTAAATCACCGATCAACAAAAAAACTAAAGTTGATCGATAGTAAATTTAATGGTATTAATACTCTAACACTCCCCACTTGTGTTCTACTTGAGTGTGTGTTGTGTTGTGGGATATTTGGGAGGAAAGGAACAATAGAGTGGTCTGGTTTTGCTTTTAAGTTCGATATTGGACATGTTGGTTTGCCATTAAGGAAAAGAAAAAAAAAAAAAAAAATCAGTTTGATTTGGTTGTCGATTGGAAAAACCATGGAAACTGAATCAATACTTCAAAAGCACACATATCATTATATGATGGGGGTGCTATGGGGGTGTCACCCTAGTTAAGATGTCAAGGTGCACTTACTAATCCTCATTTACTTTTTTGGATATTGTGTTTCTTTGTAATTGAGTTATTGCTCTTTTCATTATATCAATTAAAAGTTCCATTTCCGTTTCAAAGAAAAAAAAAAACACACATATCGTAATGGGTCAGACCACGTTTCGATTCAGTTTCTATGGTTTTTTCGATCAAAAACTGAATTGAACAGAATTTATTTTATTTTCCTTGATGGCAAACTGACATGTCCAATATTGAACTCAAAACCAAAACCAAACCACTAATTTGGTTCGGTTCTCCAGTTTTCAGGTTTTCCTGCTGCGCCCCTAATACATAGGGGATCAATTTGGCTCAGATCCTCTCTAGTTCCATCCCAAAATCCCCCATTTTCTCCCACGTAGGAGAAACTCAACTAACTGAGCCCATTGGGAGAAAATGTGTGTTTCCATTTAATTTAAGAAATTGTTTTCTTCTGACCATAAACATGAACTTTTCATAAGTATTTGAGAAGTTACAAGTTACCAAACTCCAATAACAAGCCTAACAAGGCAGAACCCTGAATTAACAACTATAAACATTACATTCTTTTTTTTCTTTTTTTCTTTTTCTTTCTTTCTTTTTTTTTTTTTTCATTTTTTTTCCTCCAGTTTCTTTCTTCCTCTCCTTTCTTTAAACATCAATAATCCTTAAATTATTATTGAAATAAATGAAATCTGAAACTTAAACTGAATATGTTTTATATATATATATATTTATTTTCTTTATTTATCCACAAACTAATATGTAATGTTTTTCCCCATTTACTTCCATACATCAATAATAGTAGTAACACAAGTAGTTACGATAATCCTCCACTTTGGTTCAAATGTTGTTCTATCAAAGTAGGTTTCAAGTTTGATTTATTCCCGGCTTAGAATTCAACTTACCAAAAATATTCTCGGCTTCCCTTCATTTCTTCCTTCTATCTACATGAGAGAAAGCAAATAAGTCCACAACAATACTATGTACTTAACTTTAGTACTTACAAAATTTTAATTTATGATAAAACTCTATTTTTATCTTAATAAAATTTTAATTTTGAGATTATTATTTGTGATCTGGATGTAACTTATAATCTTGTACTTGGTTGAGTTGTGAAAGAAGTTAAGTTGACAGTAGATGTCATAAAGGGTCGATGTTTACTGTCTTCACGCCTCTTTTCGGGTTAAGAGTGTAACTCGGGAGGGGGTGTGACAATAAACATCTAAAACAATTTGACTGTTATTGGTTGGGTTCTAAATGTATACTAATTTGTTTGTGATATTTAATTGTATATTCATACAGTTTGGAGTATACAATTCCTTGTACATATCTTGTTATTTAAATATAGTTGAATATGATGATCATGTTAGATGTATATTTCAAATTAGGTTTGGTTGCACAAATAGCAATCAAGCCCAAAANCACTGGCCTAATCTCTTCCAAAGTCGATCATCTCCACAGACAAGTCGCTCTCTCATACAAGCATTGGACATGGAAGTAGTAAGCTGCAAAATTAATGGAATTTTTTTCTCATTAATTTTTTTCTGCACATGGTTCGAATATGGTCATTTCGTTGTTGAAGATATGGAAGTTCGAAAAGCAATCCACTTATCGGAGTCGCATATGCATTGGATGGTAAAGCAAATTGCAGACCCACTCAATGGTTCTAGTGTTCGATTTTTCTTAAGGGAAATGTGAGACACCTCATGAGCAATGAGGAGTGGAGCTTGAGGTGTGTGGTTTGGCCATCTACCGATGGTCATTTCTTCATTCATATACCTGAAGGGTCTGCGCAACAAGGTTGGACAGAGTTCATGAAAATGCTTAATAGCTCCATCTACCAATTTAGGACCTATAGTGAAAAGTTAGAGAGAAAACAGAAGCCTCAAGAAGGATTGAGTTACCCAGACTTGTTGAAAAAAGCCACAGTTTTTCAGCCCTCTGTTCCAACACATGCAAAACAGAGCAAGCCTCTACACTCGATTTGTAAGAAAAACCAAGACTCTGTTTTTGAGTTAGGAAAGCAGAGTGAGCAAATTTCATGGTTGCAACAGAATCAAGATGTTTTTAAGGAAGATTGAACAATCTTTGGGTTATTACTAGGCTCTTTTCGTTTAATAAATGGAGAGATATCGCCAACGCTTTGGAAGCTCATTTTAGTGTTAAATTCATTTTTAACCCTTTGTGTGCTGAAAAAGCTTTGATTAGAACTGATCATGAGAAGATTGAAGATTTAATCGAAGCACCGGGTAAATGGCAAACCTTTGGGCAATTTCATTTACTTGTAGAGAAATGGAATACATAACGACATAGTAAACCATCGGTAATAAAAGGACTTGGTGGTTGGATCAATATAAAAAATCTTCCTTTAGAATATTGGAGTAGATGCACGTTCGAAGCAATTGGTGCACACTTTGGTGGATTGGAAAGCATAGCTATTGAAACTCTTAATCTTCTTAATGTTTCAGAAGCCAAAATTCAAGTAAGAAAAAACCTTTGTGGATTTATGCCAACATCAATCGAGATTAAGGATGAGAGAAGAGGTAACATATTCTTGAACTTTGGTGATATTGAACTTACTGAAGCTTCTCAGGAAATTCAAGCTGCCTTATGTCTCAAGGACTTCTCTAATCCAATTGATTTAATTCGATTAAAGATGGTAGCACAAGATGAAGGTCTCGATATTAACTATCCAATTCAAGATTGGGATTTCCTTTTACAAAATAAGCCAAGCTTCTCATGAAACCCTACCATAAATGGTTCTTCACAAGGGTTGAAGCATCCATCGGAGTTCAACCATCCCTCACCGAAAAGCAAATCGCTCCCTTTGGCCATTGATATTTCCAAGAATCCAAAGAAAGGACAGTAGAATAGAGTGAACACACTACATTTAAATTTATCAGATGAATTCGAAAAGTCCAACTTATTGAGGAAAGAGAATGCAGCAGACTTCATCATTCCCATCAGTTATCCTCCTTTAAAGGAAGCCCAACGGGTCCCAACCACCAAGGATGTTGTTCCAACTCCCAAGACTTCCAGCCCCACGCCCTTAATTGTCTCCAATCCCTTCAGTTATCCAGCCAATGATAGCTTCTCTCTCACCACTTCAGAAGTAAATGCTGCCAATGGAAGCTTCCCTGCCTTAATGAAGAAAGAGAAGCCGCTAGCTCACCCAATGGGAGATTACCTTACCATCATTTTAATCGAGAATATTAATGATTTTAATGAGCCTTATTCTAAACAATTGCCCTTCGATATTTCCAGGAAGATTTTTAAAAAAAGGCGCCCCCTCGAAGCTGCCACTTCCTCTTGTTTTAACCTCTCAACGTTTTCAAAAGACCCTTTGGCAATTCCCCTTATTAATCTCCATTTTCCATCGCCAAATTCCAGAAAGGTTTCACCTCTAACCTTCCGAATAAAGGCGCCGTCAAGCAGCTATTTATCCCGAGTCGGTTGTCCTCCCACTCCCTATTCAACAAAAAATCCTCAAGGCTGTTGAAACTTTTTCCCAAGCATTTTTCCAGAAAAAAGAATTCAATCCACAACTGGAGCTTAATTTAAACTGGAGACATTTATTTTCCCTCCCCTTTGAATCAAAAACCTATTGTAGTAGTTCTTTTAAATTTGTTTTTTGTCTTTGCTCTTGTGCAACCCTAGAGGATTTTGTCCCTTATATTGGATATTTCGGCTTTTAAGTTCTAGATTGTACACTCCTTGGATATGATGAGGGTGCTATGGAGGTGTCAACCTAGTTGAGATGTCTGGGTGCACCTCCTGATCCTATCTAAGTTCTTGTTTGTAGTGTCAATTTTGTACTATGAGCTTTGTCTCACTTCATTAATTCAATGACAGAGATCATTTCTTTTTCAAAAAAAAGTAAGTGCTAGTAGCGAAGAGTTAGAAAACCTTGGGGAAGAATTAGAAAATGTGGAAGAAGAAGCTAGTCAAGACTCCTCAAACCAAGTGATCAATTTTTCGGAGGAGCTGAATTCTCTTTTCTAAACAGAAGAAAAGAGTGAAGCAGAGGAAGAGGGTTGGAGATCTCATCTCAAGCCTTTGCCTCCTTCGAAAATTCCCGAGCATTTAAGGTCCTTTGTTGCGGAATGTGGACTTGTTTTGGCCTAATCATTCTCTCCTCAATTCTTGTTGGCATGTCCTTTGGCCTTCTAAGTTAAAGTACAGCATGGGATTTAGTATAATATTTCTCAATGTCAGTTTTTGAAGCAGGGTTTTTTCTCCAGCTGCGGTTTTTTAGCATTGTTCTGGTCTGGCAACCTTTTGTGCTGTTATTCTTTAGCATTTGGTTTATAGTTTTTGGTCTTTGTTTACCAATTGTTCCTCTTTGTTTGTTTTGCTTCAATTTCGATCTAGTACTTTACGATGGATGCTCTCTTTGTGTCTGTAAATTGTCTCCTACATTATACTCTGGGATTATATCTCATTTCATTATATTAATGAAAGAGATCGTTTCCTTTTAAAAAAAAACCAATGAACTTCTATCACAGGTTTAAAATAATGGTCTTTTTCATATGAAACCAATCTTCCAATAAAAAGGGGAAGAATATACCGGCATAAAAAAATAATAATAATATTAATAGATATTTTATCACCTTACTTGATTTCATATTGTATCTTGAGGACTAGTTTCATTTCATTAACTTAATGAAGTGGCTTGTTTCTTGTTTCAAAAAAATAGATATTTCATCAATCGAACAGATATTACCTAGATAGTGCAACAACAGGATGTTTATCTGCTTCCATCACATCAGTAAACTGGGACTGTATAGCATTTGGAACCTAGGTTTAACACAGCATAAACAAGTTAATCTTCAACCCTGAACCATAATTCATATTTTTTTTATTTTAAATAAAACAAGACTTTTCATTGATAAAATGAAAAGAGACTAGTGTTCACAATACAATGAAACAAAAATAATGCAAAATAAAGCAATTACAGCTATTACAGCCAAATACAAACCAAAAATAGCACTCAAAGAAGAGATGTTGAAGCCTTTCATTATCGACCAACAAAGAGAACAAATAGTACATGACAAGCAATGAGAGGGAACCTTCCTTTGAAGGATGGAGGAGCAGCTTCGGGACCCATAAAGCATAATCCGTATGAGAATACTAACTCGTCCAGGGCATTTGGATTTCAATAAGTCCTTATAAACAAGCTTATCCAAAATACAAAAGCAACCAAATGCTTAGAAAGTAAATTTTTAGAAGGATCTAAGCTCCAATTTCGATGATCTGGATGCAAAGCCACTCATTTACTGGATAAAGAACTCAGTAAAGACTTTGCATCCCAATGACTTACCAATGGAGAATGGTTACGGCTAAAAGGTAAAATTAAAGACATCTCTAAAGCACCAAGATTCAACACAATAATTTGACAAAGACGTCAAATCAGGCCACAAAAATCTTCTTCCATGTAATCACTCAAACCATAGCCATTAAACCTAACAAACGATACACTTCAAGCCTCAAGGATAAAGAAAGCTTAACAAAGAACCATCCAATTAAAAGGCCTCCTGATTTACAAAAGGTCTCCACAAAAGACCATCCAGGATCCCCTTTAAGATTTTGTAGAACTGTCAGCTTGCTTTCAACCCATATTACTGAAAGACCTCCTGAATTTTCAAATGTCATTTTGACAACATACCAAATTTCCTTTGAACTCCTAGAATTTAAAAAATGAATGTTGAAATCCTCTCTTTTTGTCCCCTGAATTAAAACCAACTCCGCGTTCTGACTCTGAAAAAACGTTTTAAAGCAACATGCTTAGCTTTGTCTCCACGACCTTGAGCATTCCATAAAATAATTTTCATTCTTACAAAATCAGCTTACACTCAGAGATGAATGGTAAGTAGGCTTTACATAACTGTAGATCACAAACTTCAACAATGGAAGAGAAAGGAATTTGAACTGGAGACAAGGGAGTAGAACTTACATTTGGAATCTGATCATCCTTTCCCTCATTAGACCTTTGAAACAAGTGTGCAAAAGCTACTCCATGATCATCATCATAAAACTTTTCCTTTTGATTTTTTTTTTTAAACGGAAACAAACTTTTCATTGATATAATGGAAAGAGGTTAGTGCTCTGAGTACAAAGAGACATAAGAATCATACAACTCAAATAGAACTAGAACTATGGGTCAGAAGATGCACCAGACTATCTCAACTAGGTTGACACAACCTTAGCATCCTCATCATTACCCATTACAAAATACAACCTTAAGGTCGTACATATAGTTTGTAGTGCAAAGTATCATACAGAATTAAGACATACTAACAAAAACAACAATATTAAACCGTAGAAATGAAAGCATTCCAATTGAGGCATATGTCTTGTACGGAATAATTTGCAAAGAACTTGGATTGTGAACTTCATGAAAAAGCTAGAAGTCGTGTTGAGGCAAAATGGCTAGACCATTCAATGTGCTTGTCATGAAACACTCTTTCATTTCGCTCGAGCCAAAGCTTTGAAAGTATGGCTTTAACTGCATTTGACCATAAAACTTGTGTTTTGGATGAGAGTGAAGGGCCACTCAATAGTTGAGATACATTATCTTGGAAAGAATTTCCAAAAGTCCAAGACAAATTCAAATATGAGAAGAGTTTTTTCACCAGCAATTAGTAGAAAATGGACACTCAAAAAATGTGCGGTAATTCCTCACTATAAGCTAAGCATAGGGGGCAATAGAGGGAGATAAGGAGTGACCTTGCAACTTATGCTGTAACGTGGCAGCACAGTTAAGAGTGCCAAAAATTATAGTCCAAACCAGAATGTTGACTCTTTTGGGGCACTTAGACTTCCATAATGCTTGCAAAATTATCTTATCTATAGGAGTGGAAGCAATTAAATGTTTAGAAAGAGATTTGACTGAGTTTTCCAGAGGATTTCAAAAACCAAATTCTTGCATTAGGAGTATGGGATAATCTCTTGCCTTCCTTCCAGACTAATTAACAGCTGCTGGAACTCAGATATTTCTTCTTCTTTTAAAGGCCGACAGAAAGAAAAACTCCATGAAGAAGTTAGTGGGTCCCAGTGGTCATTTAGGGTATCATTTGGGGTGGAGGCTACCCGAAATAGATGAGGGAAAGATAACTTAAAAGGGCTGATCCATGCACCAAGAGTCACTCCAAAAGGATATATTCCTTCCATTTCCCAACTTGTATGCTGCAAATTGTTAAAACTGTTCCAAATTTTTGAGATACTAATCCAATGGTTGCGTAGACTCAAACCATATTTTTCAGCTGTGTGCCAATGGTAAGTGTCAATACCATGAATACTTTGCACAATTTTGTTCCAAAATGCACCAGGTTCTTTCAAAAATCTCCAATTCCATTTGGAAAGCAATGCCACATTTTTATTTTTCAGATTTTCAACCCCTAAGACCACCATCTGATTGAGCTTTTGAAGTTGTATCCCATGTTACAAGATGATTTATCATGCTGCCACTTTGCCCTTCCCAGAAAAAATTACACATATTTTCTCTATTTCAGCAATGACCAAGCTAGACGTTTGGAAGATGGACATGTAGTAAGTTGGAAGGTTTACCGGCATTACAAAGTGTTAAACGGCCCCTCCGAGACAGATTGTATCTCTTCCAACGATCAAGCTTCAAATGGATTTTGTCAATAATAGGCTGCCAGAATGCATGTTTTTTGGATATCCCTCTAGAGGCAGCCCCAAATAAATGAATGGAAGAGATCCAGCCTTACAACCAAAACGACCAGCAGTAGAAATCAGTATAGATTCATCAATATTGACTCCATAAAGAGCTGATTTCTCCCAATTTACTTTCGGCCCCGAACACCATTCATAAAAGCCAACTGTTTGTATAAGTAAATCCAACATTGAATCATCATATTTACAAAACAAAAGGGAATCATATGCAAATTGTAGAATGGAGAGTTGAATTTTATCTTTTCCAATCAAAAACCCTTCAAACAGCCCCTTCTCGAGATAAACATACTAAGAACCTCACTAACAATAAGGAATAAAAATGGTGAAAGTGGATCCCCTTGGCATATTCCTCTAGAGGCTGAAATGCGACCTTTAGGCCTTCCATTAATATAGATTGAATATTTTGGATTTCCGATGCAACCTCTTATCCATTCTACCCATTTTGGGTGAAATCCCATAAGATTAAGAATGTTTTCCAGGTAGTTCCAGTTTACTCGATCAAAAGCTTTTTCCATATCCAATTTGAGTATCCATCCCTTCCTTTTTGTTAAAGACCAATAACAGGAAGGAGAACAACCATATGTTGACGAACAAATACTAAAAATTGAAAACTGAATATTCCTTTCTTCAATACTCAAGCTGAACATCTCGAAATAATAAAGATAGGGAATAGCGAGAATGTATACAAAATGGGGTTCTATGGCAAATATTATAAGAAGTACTAAAGAAATTTTCTAAATAGACCGAAACAAAAAGAGAAACAAAAAGAGAAACCGTACGACTAATATAATAACTAGTCCAAAAAGAGGCTTACCAATGGTGTTTCCCCCTCAACTTCATCAGCAAGCACGTGCCCAATTATTAACAGAAGTGAGTAAATTTCTTCCAGTGTTTCAGTTGGATCAATGATGCCCCTTCCCTACAAACACCATGGACAAAAATAAATAAATCTTCACATCATGTGGAGACAGTAAAAAATACTAAAAGTTAGTTGAGAAACAAGGCTTATTGTCACAGACATGGAGGATACCTAAAGGGATGAATATTTATGGATATTAATTAATAGAACTAGAACCACAAAAAGTTTTTCAAGTGAATGATTCACATTAGAATAGAACAAGCTCCCTAGAAATTGATAAGTCTCGAATTATATATTTACTAATTTGGCAAAGCCAAGGGAGTTTCAGGAGTCACAGAGCTACAAATTCAGCATATGCCAAAGACGATGCCTTCCCCTTCTAACAATCATATACAAACAACATATAACTACCCGAAGCTAATCCCCACAAAATTACAACACTAGCATCCTCCCCAAAGACAGCCCTCCCCTTTACGTATTTACATTTCCTGACCCTTGCTTTCTCCCTTGCTTACGCAAGTACAACTTAGTAATTTGGGGTCTATCAAAAATATATATTGATTGGTACAATGTCACCCTGTTTCAAATATTCTTTTCATGTGCAACATAAATACGGCATTCTTCTCTTTGTTAGTTTAAATGAAGATACTGAACACAAGCATCCAAGTAGCACCTTCCAAAAAGACATTTCGTTTCTTCTAATAAAAAGTTGATTAATAAAAGCATGTACAGCTTAGACAGGTTGATTTAAAACTAAAATCTTAAAACAAGCATCTTCCGAATAGCCATTTCATTTCTTCTTGAGGGCATCGAAATCAGTTTGACTCTCACACTTGGGACATTTTCTATCACCTAGTTACATTTTGAGGGTTTCACCATTACAACTTGAAGACGTGTGGCTAATTTAATCAAACAGTTTTTTTAGGGAAAAAATATACACACGCATACACGTCAAGTAGTTAGTTAAACATTGTATAAGGATAAGAACCTTTTGAATGGCCATTGTACTTTGTCTAATAGATATCAAATAGTTTATTTAGACTTTATCAGTTGCTCATGCTTGGGACACTTGTTTCCCGTGAGCTAGATGGGCCAAATGATTGACAACCTCGAGCTACAAATCAAGTTAACCCTGAATCCACCAAGGGCTAATCCGTTTTTTTTTTTTTTTTTTTTTTTTTTTCACGTTCCAAATGTTGAAACCAAATAACAAACCCTTTATTCAAGCAGTTAAGATCATAGAATGTTCCACAAATATATCCTTAGTGCTTGGAAATGGGAACCTGATTAAGCTTAGAGAGACGCTCTGAAAACAATCGTATGAGGAAGGGAACAGTGACATTTATTGCTGCCCTTGCAATAAGAGCATAAGCACTTAATCTTTCATCCATGGCTGTAGAAGCAAGAAAATGCAAATAATGACATACAGTAGCAGGGAGACCATTAGAAATTACAATAATTATTCTGAAAACTAGTTGTTTACTATAATTCTCTCTCACCAGAAACGGAAGCTTGAAAATATTCAGACTCGATATTGTCATCTAATGCTGAGGCAGATGCAGCTGCAACCATATCACCATTAGTTAATAATATAAATTAAGAAAGGATTTCTCAAATATAGAAGGAAGCTCTAACCACCTTTTAGCTCAGATTCCACAATTAGAGTAAACAGGTTAGCTGCAGCGCTGATACCTTCATGTGGAAGCAATGAACTCTGACCACGCCTCTCTAATGGCTGAAGAGGGTAAGGGAAAAGAAATCTAAGATTACTAATTGCAATCATTAGTTCCAAAATCATACAATGTTAGAAATATTTAAAATATAAAAATAAATATTTGTCGAATTAAGAACAACTCATCTTCAACCAAGCGCAAGCAATAGTGTTTCTGGAAGCTAATAGTCGACAAAACCTTTTAGCATTAAAGGCACTACCTGAGAGGCATAAGATAGCCAAGACAGGCCACAGTCATCTAAAAACTAGGGCAAACAATCTAAAGATAACATTTTTTAGAATGACGTGTACTAGTGTTTGGAAGAAGAAGGGAAGAAGAATCAAGGCAGCATAACTATATGGTTCTCCTTTGTGAAGAAGATTGACTAGTCAAACTTTATCCAATCACAGCATAACTGCATTGTTCTTGGTGATGAAGATTGACTAGTTCAAACTTAATACAACTACAAGATAATGAACAATTGAAAACTCAAGAAAAGGTAAGTATGCTCTCTCCTCTCTCCTCTCTCCACTCCCCCTCCTCTGATCTAACTCTGGCAACCCCTTAATCCATTCCCTTCTCTCTCTGATCATCTCTCCTCCATTCACTCTACTCAAGCCTAGAGGCCGTCTCCACATAGTCATGGAAATTAAAAGCGATAAGGTTGATAATCATTGTTTTTGCATCTGGCAAGCGGGTCTTAATTTTACAATTGAAAACCTGGAAAGAAATCAAAAGGTGTCAATTCCTACACTTTCATTCCAGTGGCTTGATAGAGAGTTTCAAGACCTCCTGAAAGATCAAGAACACGTTTTCTTCTCTAGAAAGACCAAGATGGAACAAGGTCTAATCCGATTGGCAAAGTTCAGATCTAAAGAAGATTCGTGGAAATTGCATTTTGGCCATCCTCAAGTGGACGAAGAAACATTCATATTCCAATTGGATTAGACAAAGCTGCTGGCAGACCTTTGCTTCTATGTTGAGAGAAAGTGTTACTCTTGAGAATAATCAAACCCTTCATATTACTTGCCCAGAAGAAAGATCGAATGCCTCACAAGTTCAATCTCCCAAAAGAACATACGCTGAAATTATCAAAGAACAAGATGATGCAAGATCTCAGATGATGCTTCATACCAAAAAAGATAACTCATGCCTCCTCTTCTTTTTGGATCAAGAAAGAAAAAGAAATGCTGGACCTAAATCTTGATTCATGATTCGAGGTGACAAAGTTAATGGAGTATTACTCATGGTCTGAAGTTAAGGAAACGTTAAAAGATTTTTTTTAAATCCCAATCTCAATTAACCCAATTTTTTATGACAAAGCTCTAATTAGGATTAATAATAAGATCGATTCAGAATTCATTTATGGCAAATGGTTTGAGTTTGGAGAGATGCACTTAAAAATCGAGCAATGGTAAAAAAGCTTCACTATCTTCCACAATTCATCAAATGGTGGTGGATTTCAATCAAGAATCTTCCCCTAGCATTTTAGAAAAATTCTGTTTTGGAAGCAATCGGCCTTTATTTGGGTGAATTAGTGGAAGTCTCTTCAAAAACTTTAAATGGTTTAGAGTGCTTCAGCATTGATCGAAATTGGAAAAGAAAAATTGTGGATTTATCCCAGCCTCTTTGCCTAGTAAAGATTCAGTTCTAGGGAATTTTGAGATTTTTTTTTTTTTTATGTAAGAATCCTTTGATCACCCAAAGTTGTATGTCATCCATCAAAAGGTGTCTTTTCGGTTGATGAATTTTCGAATTTTCTGGATATTGAATGTATTAAAGAAGTATTGTCCGATGAAGGGTTTTTTTTTTTTTTGACGCATTAGTAGCTACAGAAATCGGTTTGAAATGTAGCTCATTGGTCATTAATTCGGTGAGAGAAGATTATTGTTTGGAAGCTGGGAAGTCTAATGCGTTGGTAATCCCACTCTTAAAGAATCTCACTCAGCTAGAATCTGAATTAAAGAAGGCGCCAACTTGCATTAAAGACAATGTAAATCGGCCTTTTAATGTTCAAGGAGAAAGCTGAAAGGCCACAAAGTTACGTGAAGGAAGTCAGCCACTTGAAGACAATTTGAATCTGCTTTGCTTGGGAACTCCAACAGGCATATTACATCCACAGTTGAAACAAGATACAGAGATGGCTACTGAAGAGACGTTTGAGCAGACATATTAAAGACCACTCTCTCGCCTACAACAACTCCTCATATATCAAACTCTCCTAGGAACTCCAACAATTCAGCAATTATTACTTCATCATCAGGAACAAGAATATTGAATACCCCTATGCGAGGAATGGAAGAGGCAGCCGCCCCTTTCCTCTCAAACCCCCAAGCAGTCGTCTTTTCCTCCAGCCCTTTGAGAAGAAAAGTGCATTTTCCAACTTACCCAAAATATTATTCCAGAAAGAGAGCAATCACTTCCAAATTTGAAGCACTGAATCCAGATGTTATTGAAGAAAGATGTGTTTATGCACAAGCTCCGGCATTGCTTTCAAAGGCATATGGGATTTGGTTCTCAAAATCTCAGTCATTTCAAGCACTCTCTCAGTCTACATTGCCACTCCCTAACTCAAATAAATTATTTATCAAGGAAACACCGAATCAAGTTCCCTATGCAGTAACTTCACATCAGGATGAATCAAACAATGAGTCTAATGTCAGTATAAGCAGTGATGAATTTGACTTTATTGTCACCAACACAGATGAGGTCGAAACAGTGAAGGAGGATACTTCAGGACTCTTTAAACAGTCAGAAACCTTGAATGTTGATCCAAATTTGCAAGCAAAATTTGCTTTGCTAGATGCCTCACAAATACCAGCAAAGTTCTCCTCAATCATTGAAGATTATAGAATTGATATTGGGGTTGCATCTCATCTCTTAAAGTCATGCTAATTTCTGTAACTCATTAATAATGAAAATTATTTCCTAGAATACTAGGGGGCTAGCAGATAAATCAAAACAAGTTGCCCTTAAAAGATTTCTTCAAACACATCATCTAGCTGTGGTGTTAATCCAGGAGTCAGAAAAAGAAGAAGTGGACCTATCCTTAATCAAGGCAATTTGGAGTTCAAAAGACATTGGTTGGGCTTTTGTGGAATCTTGCAAAAATTCGGGTGAACTATGTGGAGATCAAAGCAAAGTACAGATGATTGAAGTACTAAAAGGCGGATTCACCATATCAGTGCATTTCTCTACCCCGAGCAAAGATAAGCATTGGATTTCAAATATCTATGGTCCATGTGATTACAAGAGAGGAAGCTTTTATGGCCAGAACCTATGTTAGTATGAAGCTACTATGAAGGCCCTTGGTGCATGGGTGGAGATTTCAACATCACTAGATGGGCTCATGAACGTTTTCTAATTGGGTAGATCCACAAGAGGTTTACTTGGTCAAGGGGAGAAGGAGACTCTACTCACTCGCTCATTGACAGATTTTTTATTTTGAAAGAATGGGATGATATTTTTGACAACACTAGAGCGGCAAGGCAAGCACGTATTTTCTCAGACCATTTTCCTATCCTTATGGAGGCTGGTGTTCTTCAGTGGGGTCCCTCCCCTTTTAGATTTTTCAATAGCTGGTTACTAGAGGCTGACTGTTGCAAGAAGATTGAATTTACATACACTATAAACAAGTTAAATGGTTGGGCTGGGTTTGTCTTCTTTTCAAAACTAAGAAAGGTCAAGGAAGCTGTAAAAGAATGGATTAGATCAGTAAATGAGAAGAAAAGAGCAAAGCCTGCCGAATGAACTTGACTTCCTTGACTCCAAGGCTGAAGATGCAGATTTATCCTAAATGGATCTTGATATTTGTTTAGCGGTTAAAGGGGATCTGATGGAGCTTTATCTATTGGAGGAATGAAACAATATTCAGAAGAGTAAACTTAATTGGCTGCGGATGGGTGATGAAAACACCTGTTTCTTTCATAAATTTTTGGCTGCCAAAAGAAGATGAAATCATTACTGAACTACGCTCCAGCCAAGGTGATTCCTCGACTTCCTTCAGAGAAATTGAGAAGGAAGTTTTGTCATTCTTCTCCGGATTATATCAACAAATTCCGGAAGTTCGTGCCATTCCTTTTAACTTTTGTCTCTCCATGGTTTCAGCAACCCAAAACTCAGAGACATCTACCCCATTCTTAGACATGGACATGTGCTATCAAGGCTCTTGGGAAAAATAAAACGCCCGGTCCAGATGGATTTACAATAGATTTTTTCCTTAAATTTTGGAAAATTTTGAAGGTTGATTTTCATATTCTATTTGCAGAATTTTACAAGAATGGGAAATTGAATGCATGCGTTAAAGAAAACTTTATTTGCTTAATTCAAAAGAAAGAATCAGCAGCCTTTGTCAAAGATTTCCGACCCATCAGCCTCACTACATCGGTTATAAAATCATCACAAAGGTGTTAGTAGAAAGACTAAAGAAGGTAATGCTTGATATCATCTCTCCATCTCAAAGTGCCTTTATTGGGGGAAGACAAATTACCAATCTTGTGCTCATGGCTAATGAAATAGTAGAAGAATATTGGTCCAAGAAAAAGAAGGGATGGATTCTCAAACTTGACTTAGAGAAAGCTTTTGATAGAGTGGACTGGAACTTTCTTGAAGAAATTCTCATGATAAAACGATTCAACTCAAAATGGATCTCATGGATCAATGGTATATTAGAAATCCTAAATATTCAGTTTTTATTAATGGTAGACCAAGAGTGAGGATTGAATCATCTAGAGGAATAAGGCAAAGGGATCAGATCTCTCCTTTTCTTTTTCTTCTGGTAAGCGAAGTTTTACATGCTGTCATCAGCCTCTTATTCATGAAAAAGGAGCTTATAAGGTTTTGTAGTGGGAAAGGATAAAGTGCATGTCTCAATACTCCAATTTGCTGACGGTACTCTCATTTTCTGCAGATATGATGACAATATGTTGAATGAACTTAATAGAGCTCTTTGAATGCTGCTCGGGTCAAAAGGGGAGAAATCAGCTCTGTGTAGCATAAATATTGATGATGACAAGCTGCTGTCCACTTCAGATCGTTTGCACTGTAAGGTTGAATCACTTCTTTTTCTTTATCTTGGTGTCCTTTGGGCAGTTATCCAAAGCAAGTTAACTTCTGGCAGCCTGTTATTGATAAAGTCCAAAAAAAGTTAGATCGTAGGAAGCGTTTTATCTATCTTGCAGTGGAAGATTAACTTTGTGCAAAGCAGTTTTAAAAAACCTCCCCACTTACTGTATGTCTTTATTCCTAATGCCCTCGAACGTTGTTTCATCCATTGAAAGAATCATGAAGAATTTCTTTTGGGAAGGCCATAAAGGAAGCAAAGTCAACCACCTTGTTAAATGGGAAACAGGTTCAAAAGCCATAAAGAATGGTGGCCTCCGGTTGGGGAGATTAAGAAACCGAAATGCAGCACTTTTGACAAAATGGGGGTGGAGATTCTTTAATGAACCAGATTCCCTCTAAACTAAAGTGGTCCAAAGTATGCAAAGATCAATTCTACGGCACATGTCTAGAAAATTTTGCAAAAGCCTTCGTAGCCCATGGATCAGTATTTCTAAAGCTTCATTGCAAGTAGAAGCATTCACGCAGTTCAAGTTGGGTAATGGTAAAAGAATCTCCTTTTGGCAAGATTCGTGGCTTGATAATTATGCTTTAAGTCTTCATTTCCTTTCACTATTTAGGCTTGCTCTTAAGCCCAAAGGGTCCATTTTTTAGTATTGGGATATGGAAACTAGATCATAGAATATTACTTTTCAACGATTGTTGAAAGATTCAGAAATTGTGGAAGTTTCTCAACTTCTACAGTGCTTGAATGAAAAGAAGGTGGCAGATCACGATGACACACGAATTTGGGCCTTGAATTCTTCAGGAAGATTCTCAATGAAATCTTTGTTAAAACTCTTTGTTGCTTCAGAGGCCCTTGATCATACTATCTACAAGAATTTGTGGAGACCAATCAACATTCTTGTTTGGATTATGGTGTTCGGAACGCTTAATTGCTCCTCGGTTCTCCAAAAGAAAATGCCAACACATTGCTTAACCCCCTCAGTTTGTCCACTTTGCCTTTCTGCAGGTGAAACTCTTCAACACCTATTCTTTGATTGCAGCTATTCTTTGGCATGCTGGCAGAAGCTCCTTGGCATCTTCCATTTGCAGTGGGCGTTTATCGATTCTTTCAAAGACAATGTCATCCAAATCCTAGTCGGCCCAAGTTGAAAAAACAAGCTTATCTCATATGGGTAAATGCGGTGAAGGCCTTGCTTGCCGGAATTTGGTTCGAGAGAAACCAAAGGATCTTTCATGAAAAATTCTTATCATGGATAAGTCGTTTTGAAGCTACTAAACTTCATTCATCCACTTGGTGTTCACTCTTCAAGACTTTCTCAAGCTTCTCCGTGCAAGATATTTGTTGCTCTTAATTGGAATGCCTTTACTTCTTTAGCTTAGAAGCTTTTTATTTCTTTGGTGTATTAGAACATTACAAGCTGTATGCTTTACCTTCTTACATTAATTTTTTACTTCTCTTTTGTAACTATTGGGTGCTAAGGTAGTGTCAACCTAGTTGAGATGACCGAGTGCGCCTGCTGATCCCCATATCTTGTTTTTTATTTGCTTGGACTACTATGTTTCCTTGTAATCTAAACATTTGCCTCTTTTCATTAAATCAATAAAAAGTTTGTTTCCCTCTCGAAAACAAATAAAATTACAAGATAATTTATTAAACATTGTTTGTTACATAC
Source organism: Citrullus colocynthis (assembly GCA_031780015.1). Classification (NCBI taxonomy): domain Eukaryota; kingdom Viridiplantae; phylum Streptophyta; class Magnoliopsida; order Cucurbitales; family Cucurbitaceae; genus Citrullus; species Citrullus colocynthis. The sequence continues at coordinate 969,439 of QLSR01000253.1, forward strand.
TATGAGGAGGACAGTCCAGGAATCTAGTAATATATCACGGGCCTGCCAACTCCACGTCTCCTCGTCGCTGTTATGAGTCATAAGCACCTTTACAACTTCACCCATTAAACTAGATAACAGTTGAAGGGTGCCAAATGGCCTGGAATATCAATGGAAAAGAATCCGATAAAATTCGACCTACCTTATAAATTAGAAATTTCGAAGCATGACTATAAATGTGTTACTGAATCACAAAGAACGTTCTTTTACTGACCTGATTGATTTAAGTAGTTGGTCAAACACAAAGGGAGTTGTTACAGTTGCAATGGATAGCAATGCACGACAACCATCAAGCATTTCACTTAACCCAAGAAAGAAATATTGTACATTAGAAAAAGAGACTAAATATCGAACAGAAGGATCATCAAGAAATCAAGAGTGCAAGTTAACCTTTCACATTTTCCACTTTCAATTGCTCTCGAAACAGCATCTGGAGGATCAATCCACTGTATTATCCCCAGAAGGAGCTGTAATAGATGATTTTCATGCATCTGCCCATTATCTGATCATTAAACAATTTTCTTACTACAACAGAAACTTTTTATTAACAATAATATTTAGTCAGTGGAAGATAAAAACGAAGTCAAATAACATAATTTTGTCAATAGAAGACAAAATTCTCGTTATCAACTGAGGACATGCAAAATCCAACATGCAAGGGAGATAAGATATCCACACGAAGCCCCAAGATTGGAAAATACTCCCAAGTGGCATGATTCACAATATATCATTCAAAACAGAATTTTCAAAGCACGGGGCACACCACAAGTGGCAAATCCCTTTATTGCGTCAAGATGTTGGCAACAAAAGGCTGCCTGGCTATATTACAAGTAGACTATCTTTGCTTCTTTTAAACTTGGAAATGGCAGCAGGATTTCACTTCGGCATGATCCTTGGCTGATAATAACTCTTCTTTTAGTTCTCTTTTCCCAATTTTAATCAGACTTTGCATTTTCAAAAAAAAAAAAAAAAAGAAAAAGAAAAAAAAAAGAAAAAAGAAAAGAAAAAAACAGAAAGAAAGAAAAAAGAAATTGTATTTAGTCAAGTAAAGGTGGTGACAAAACAGTAGACATTGGGGATTTAGATATAGGAAATTTAAAGGCCCTTCACAACGTGAGTCTAACAAGAAGCACAAATACGGACACAGTATACGGACACAACAACACATTAATTTCTACAAAAGTAGGAGTCGAACCGTTAGGGACACATTTGTTTTATAAAATATGTGGACATATTGATATATTTTTTTGAGACGGAAACAAGACTTTTTCATTGAATTAATGAAATGAGTCTAGTGCTCAAATTACAATGAAACAAACAAAGAAAAGAGAAAATACGACATAGAAAATGGAGCAACAAGAAAAAAAAATGAAAGATAAAGGAGACCAATCCTTAATACAACATCCAATAAACAAAAATTTTCAAACTGCCAGTTTTCTAGCAAAGTACAAAACTTGAGACTTGAATGCCATAAAGCTTTGAAAGTAGAGGAAACTTGAAAAGGAGCTGCCCACTGCCAACCCAGAAACCTAGCCCGCCAAATAAAAACTACCAAAACCACCAACCAACAATGGAGAAGAGCACCTGTTTCCAAGAAATAAAATAATGCGTTGAAGACTTGCACCACATAACCAAAATACTATAAAACCTCCACAGCTGAAACTGAACACTATATGAGCATCCCCAAACCAAACAAAATAACCTTACAAGAATCGGAAGCCCTCCTAACCAAACATTTCTTCTTTCAATGCTTGTATCACTCGATCTTGGCCCAAAGAAATTGATGAGTCAAACTCAATCAGCTTAACAGGTTTGAATACTTCGAATCCAATCCTCCTAAATGTTGCCGGATTGAATCAAAAGCCAAGCTTTTCCAGTAACAAGAGACATCCACACAAATAGTTCAAATCCTAGACAAGAACCACCAAACTATGCTTTAATTGAAGGAGATTGAGGAGGAATTGTTTCCATCTGAAAACCACATCTTTCAATCAAAGCGAAGAACGTGCAGAGATAATGGGAGACAATTTTGCTTGAACATTTTCACCATTCTCAAACAAAGTATCAAAACCATCTGCAAAACAAACCTTTGGAGTTCCTCAACAAAATCATCTTGTGCTAGAGAATCCATAATATCCTTACCTGCTTAAACTAGCATCGGAATCACCACCAGAATCATAACCAGAAGGAGTGTCTTTAGGAGATGGATGACTATAAACCCCTTTTACAGAAGTAATATTTGATCTTGAACCTTTAATAGCTGACTGACTGAAATTTGAACTATGAGGCAAAGGATGTGGATTGTCTGCCGATTGTGAATTAGCTAATAGGAGACGTTTTACAGGACTCCTCCAAAACATTTGAATTGAACTCAAAATGTTCCTTTGCAGATGATTGCTTCTTTTTTAACCGACAGTAAGAAATAGGACAACAAGAAAATGGAGAACTTTCAATGTTCACAACCTCTTTACTGTTCTTTAAGACGACAAACCGTGGAGTACTAACTACGGTATCCTTAGGACAATTAAGGCTCCCTAGAGGAAGCGGATCCGTCTCATTCGGAACTGAATCAAACCTAGTTTCCTTGCCTAACTGAATGGGAAAATCCTCTCCAACAAAATCGGATACCTCAAACATTTCTTCATCCCGCTTAACTTCAATCAATCTTGCAATATCCAAAGAGTTAGAAAAATCATTGAAAAATAACTCACCTTGAAGGATACTAGGAGTATCTAATGGATAAATATTACCAAATCTAAGGTGAAAATTACTTTTAACTTCAATGCGAGTTTCAAAGCAAATCAAGAAATTCAAAGTTTGAGAAGAAATACTAACCAGGCCCCCAAGATTTTCTCCAATGGCTTCAAAGGTAGGACGAGTCCAAAAAGGCAAAGATAAATTTTTTATCGAAAGCCAACCACCATAACTCACAATGAACTTTGGATGAGAATGTGCTTTGTAAGACCAATTTTCAACCACCAAATGCAAGGATCCAATTTCTCACCATTTTCCATCAAAGTCCATATCAGCAAAACTATCATCATGTTTTATTAATGCTTTATCAGCCATGAAAGGATTGATTAGAACTTTTGCCTGAAAATAGTCTTGCAAAGCAAGACGAATATCCTTCCAAGAATAGTAGGCAAATAATCGAGAAACAACAAACAAATTGTTTCTTTTTCTTCTTTTTAAGGAAACGATCTCTATCATTGATATAATGAAGTGAGATAAAATCTCAATGTACAATAATCGAAACAGAAGGAAAATACTACCTAGGATCAAGGAGTGCACCCAAGCATCTCAACTAGGTTAACACCCCCTTAGCACTCTCATCATATCCACAACTTTGAATTGTATAAAAGTGAAAAGGAACATAAAGATAAGGTCACAACCGACCACAATAGGCGACAATGTTGTACGGTCCAAATACAAAGACCAAACAAAAAGTGCAAAATCTGGAAAATTAACGAAATACATAACACTGCCCTCGGCAGAAAAGAAGCAAGACTCATGGAAGTCTAATAATCATTTGATATGAAAGCTTGCCAATTGAGATTAATGTCTTGGATGGAGTAATCTAGGAAGGGCTTCAGAAAGAGAACACTAAGAGGGAGCGCTTAAGCGAGCTGATTCCAAGCGGCTGATCCACAAAGTTTCCTTGTCATGGAAAACTCTTTGATTTCTTTCAAACCATAGATCTGATAGTAAAGCTTTCACTGCATTCGTCTAAAGCAATATTGATTTATTTTTGAATTTTGGTCCCATGAGCAGCTGTAAAACATTGTCTCTAAAATTCTTTCCAAAAACCCAACGGATCTTAAAGCATTCGAACAAGGAAAACCAACATTTTTCTGCATACCTACAATCGAAAAATAAATGCTGCAGCTCTTCCTCATTTAATTTACACGGGGCTAATTGATGGAGATAAATTGTGTTAAGGGCAGTTATTTTTTTGGACTGATGAGCAGTTTAAATGACCAAAAAGCACAATTCAGCTTGTGATATTCACCCTTTTGGGACTTTTTGTCTTCCATAGAGCTTGCTGTAGTCTACCTTCTAAGGAAGATGCCGGCTGAAGGTGTGTAACTAATGATTTAACTGAAAAGTTTCCATTTGCTTCAAGAGACCATACTCTTCTATCTCGGGCGTTATTCACTTGGATGGCAGAAATTTTGCTTAACAATCTTTGGAACTCCTCAATTTCTTCCTCCTTTAGAAGTCTCCTACAAGAAATTGACCACAAGGAGGTGCTTTGATCCCAATGCTCCGAGGCTGCTAAATAAATTTGGGAAGCTGGATTTTAGAGGCACTTTATCCAGCCAAGGATCTATCCAAAATCCAATACGATTGCCATTTCCAAGCTTAAATACTGCCAGTGCTTCAACTTTGAGCCATGTTCTTGAGATACTAATCTAGGGACTTCTAAGACTAAGGCTTGAAATTCCAGAAGTATGCCAATTAAACACATTTCTCCTATGAATGCTCATTACCACTTGGCCCCAAAGGGAGTTTTCATCCTATATTAATCTCCATCCCCACTTGGCTAAGAGTGCCATGTTCCTTGCTTTTAATCCGCCCAAGCCAAGCCCTCCATCTTCTTGGGTCTTAGATGCTTGTTCCCATTTTACTAGATGATTCAGTTTTCCTCCATTATGCCCTTCCCAAAAGAATCTCCTCATATTATTTCAATGGATGAGTGGACTTTTTCTGGCATCAAAAACAAAGACATGTAGTGAATAGGCAAGTTAGAGAGGGACTGACTTACGTAGAGTTGCCCTTCATCCTCTTGATAGATTATATCTTTTCCATTTGTCTAATTTCCTTTGGATTTTATCTATGACCGGTTGCCAAGAAGCAGCTTTCTTTGCATAGCGTCCCAAAGGTAATCCAAGGTACATAAATGGAAGGCGTTCAATTCTGCACTGAAGCTTTGCCGCCATAGATTGCAACTAACAACAAACAGATTGTTAACAGTTCCTTATCTTTTCTAACCCAATAAAAGGAAATAGTTCCAATTTGTTTTAACAACAAACAGAATGTTAAAGTTCATTGAAAACAATTCCTTATCTTTTCTAACCCAATAAGAGGAAACAGAGTCAGACAGCTAAGAAACTACCTAAAGTTTTCTATCCACCTTCGAATCATCGAGAGAATTGGAGCTAAAGGCTCACCAACACCAAATCGATGGGGAGACAACAAAAAAGATTCCGCTTTGTCCAAAAAAATTATAATCATTCCCTAGAAAACCAGCCAACCTTTCTTCAAGAAACGAACCAGAACATGTAGATTTTTCCTACCACCAGTAGGCGGCCAAATAGCACATTCGAAAAATCATTCATTGAACGATTTGAATTTAGCCAAACGAATGAATCCAGCGCGATCCCGATCTTTTTTGGAAAAGATCACAAACCTGATCTTGTAATAACTCTACCAAAAATAGTTCAAACCAATACAAATGAGAGATTGAAAGGAAAATCTTCTGATTATTACTTGAATTCTCAATAGGAAATATGATCCTCTACAATTAATCCAAACGTAGGTCTTCCGAATACAAGAACTCATCACCTCCAAAGTGTTCGAAGACATCTTAAATGAAGAAGAAACATTGCAGGTACCAGACCGGTGACCGGAGACACGACCGAAGAGGCTGAAAGGGTGGGGTAAAAACAATGGGTGAATGGAGTAGTAGCCTAACATGGATAGCAAGGGAAGACGAAAGGAGGTAGGGTGAGGCACCAGGCAAATAGGATTTTTTTCAGGGAGGGAGAAACATGGCTAGAAAGGGTGAAGAAGGGAAATGTGGCTAGGGTTTCAGGAAGAAAGGAGCAGACAAAAACGGCATAGGGGGAAGGCCGATCAACGTTGATATATTAACAATTCTCTATTGATAGAACATGTAAACTTAATGTAAACAGAATATACTTCACTACAAATTTAATTGTCATCATAAAAGATATAAAAGGATTTAGTTGGCTACGACTAGAGAAAGAAGACATCATCCTAATGCTTTTCTTGTGAAAAGGAAACGAACTAAGAGTCCTCGGCGCGTTAATACAGTATGGATCATGATTTTTGGCCTTTTGAACTGTGGATCGGTTATGCAAAGGAAGCTACCAGCTCAGACATTGTCTCCCTAGGCTTGCCCCCATAGTGGAAAGCATTGGTTTGTGACTTTCATGATCATCATACTTCTTGTCTTGTGTCTTTTTATTAACAAAAAAAATCTCGGGTGACGGATGTTTTCACATATTTTTACAATATCATTGAAACCCAATTTTCAACTAAAATAGGTATCCTACATTCAGATAATCGAACTAAATATTTCAACGAACATTTGAGTGTGTTTTTTAAAAATGAAGGCATTGTTCACCAATCCACTTGTTGAGACACCCCTCAACAAAATGGTATTGCAGAACGTAAAAATAGACATTTACTAGAGGTTGCTCGAGCCATAATGTTTACTATGAACTTTCCTAAGTTCTTGTGGGGCGAAGTAATTCTTAACCCTATCTATCTAATAAATCGAATGCCTTCTAAAATTTTGAATTTTAAAACTCCATTTGTTGTTTTTTTTTTTTTTTTTTTTTTTTTTTTTTTTTTTTTTAA
>QLSR01000253.1:988114-1091827 GCA_031780015.1 Citrullus colocynthis
TCATTAATATAATGAAATGAGATAAAATCTCAGAGTACAATATATAGGTTTAAGTAGCAACTCTAGAACAACCAACAAATCAAAGATACAAAATGAAAATATTACATTGAATCAAAATGGAACCATTTCTAAATAAACAGCCAAGAGATTACTGCAACCCATAGACACAACTTCAGGAAGTGAAGGAAAATGGTCTGAAAATGATCTGAATTGGCAGCTTGCTCTATTAATTTCAAAATTTTCAACCCATTCTTTGATAATGAAACTCAAACAAACAAGGATCAAGCCACTGTAACCCCTTCTTTGATTGATAAGACTTCCAAATGATCTCTGAAACACCATGAATCCAAGCAGTAATTAGATAAGAGTGGCGAAAATAAACCCCAGCTTCAATGAAACTCAACTTTTCTCTTGAAGCGATCCACACAAGCTTTCCAAGTATATCCAAAATATCCGTGACTTGAACAAAAAGTATGGGGTAAAATTGCCAAACACACAAATCCTTCAAAAGCCTGGCAACCTAAAACATCAACAACCTTCGAAACACCAAGAGACCAAGCAGAAGACATAAGCATCCTAGGCTACTATCTCTAAGTTGGGTTGGAGTGAATTCCATCTTGCATATGTATGTCCCCAGCTATCTACCTGGTCTTATCCCTGAAATGGGAGGAATGTTGAGTAGCGTTATTGAGCTTACTCTCACCTATGCAGATCCAGGGATAATTTTGAATAAACAGGAGTTCATAAATAGCTCAAGATTCAGATCAAGTTATCTAGGTCATCCATAAGTGAAATTAATCAGTGTTAATCGTAAACGGTGTTAATACATAACAGTGATTATTTCAGGGTCAGTCTTACACAATCTTATTATATAGAATACCCCTGATCACATGTCTCTACATGAACAAATCAGGATCACTTCATTTATGACACCTTATAACATTTGTAACAATCATGAAACATGCCGTATTCAATAGTGTCTCCAAGAAGAGGTACCCAACCTAATCCATGTACTATAGACTTATTTAGGCTACTTACTCGAACTTGATCCTATTTATGTCTCCACATAAAGTCCAAGTACTCATGATAATAGCTAAGGGTTCGTAGTTTAATTGGATTTAGAGTTAATAAATAATTAATTCACTTGAATAACTTCATATATACTAAAATTCACTTATTTACAAAAACTACGAGTTTTAAGACATACAACCCAACACCTTAATGCCCAACCAGCTGTTGCAGAATCTGAATGGGGGGGGGGACCCCATTCAAAGGATCCGGCTTCTAACAAAATGGGAAAGTGATCTGAGAGTATTCACAATTGCCTTGTGACTCTAGTATTAGCAAAAAGATCATCCCAACTGCTTAAAATTAAAAACCTGTCTAGGAGAGATCTTGAAGTGACATTACTTTCTCGAGCCCAAGTGAATGTACCATTGCAAAGTGGGATTTCCAATAGTTGTGCGGAAATTATAAAGTTGTTGAACTTTCGCATACCCCGTGTGATTCTTCCTTAAGGGAATCTTTCTTGAATTCTCCTTGTAACATTGAAGTCTCCTCCGATGCACCAACCTTCAGTACAAAAGGCCGCCAAAGATTGCAATTTTGCCCAAAGATGTTTCCTTTCCCTGTAGTCATTAGGTCCATAAACGTTTGTTACCCAGCCACTCTTTTTATTGATAGTCAAGCATTTGGCCAATAGAGAGTAGCCACCCTTTAGAACTTCGATGATTGATAATTTGCTTTCATCCCATAATGTTAAAATTCCACCGGATCGACCAAGGGCATCAACAAAAGTCCAGCCAATATCTTTAGAACTCCAAATTTCTTTTACAAGGGCCGAATCGATACTGTCCTTTTTTGTTTCTTGTATTAAGACTAAGTCCGGATTTAGTCTCTTTATAATTCACTTTACTGCCATTCTTTTGGATTTATCTCCCAGACCTCTAGTATTCCACGATAATATCTTCATTGAGGTGGGAGAAAAGTGTCTTATTATCCGAAGATCAGATCGCAATCTTCTAGTAATGGCAGTAGGTGCTGGAGGATGGTCTTTTGATCAATCTGGTTGAATGTTGTCTCTTCTTTTTTGTTAAGAATTGGTCTCTCCTCTGATTGGAATAACAACTTCAGATCATTTTGAAGCAGCATATAGAATCTTGAGATATTTGATGGGAACTCTAGGAAAAGGTATATTGTTTATAAGACAACCATCTCCAGGTTGAAGTTTATACGCATGTTGATTGGGCAGGAAGTCTTACGGATAGAAGGTCTACTTCAGGCTATTGTTCGTTTCTTGGCGGTAACTTAGTCAGTTGGCGCAATAAAAAGCAAAATGTGGTGGCCAGGAGTAGTGTTTAAGCAGAGTTTAGAGCCCTAGCTCATGGCATATGTGAAGGGAGTGATAAAAAGATTACTAGAAGAATTGAAGGTCTCTTAAAAAACACCTGTACGTGTATAACTGTGACAACAAAGCTGCTACCTCTATACCCCATGACCCAATTCTACATGATAGGACAAAACATATTGAAATCGATAAACACTTCATAAAGGAGAAACTCAAAATTGGTGTAATTTGTATTTTGTATCTTCCCAATGCAGAACAGACTGCTGATGTGTTGGCTAAAGGACTACCAAAAGTACATTTTGATAGAATGGTTTCTAAGCTGGCAATGGAGAATATATTTAAACCAGCTTGAAGTGGAATGTTGGTCGTAAATAAGTAATTAGATGTAAAATCACCAAAGATTTTATTTTATTCTCATTGTAATTATTTCCTTTTATGTATTGAGTCTCTCCTATATAAGAAGGCTATGTATCTTAAGATTAATTTATTGGAATACAAAATATTTTATTCCATTTAAACCTTCAAGACCACTAACACAACCCAATCACAAACTTCATTACAAAGAAAGGATCACCAGCCACACTATAAGTCAAAAGGAGAGCTATTACGAACAGATTTGAAAAGAAAAGACCACGTGAATCTTGTTTTTTTATTCTTTTAAAGGAATCCAGACTTTCTTCCCATTGGGGACTTTCGTCTTCAAAAATACGAAGGATGGAATATGCAAGATACTGTAGAATGTTATTTTTTTTAAACTCAATAGATGGTTTTATTTTTTTATTTTTATTGTTTTTAAAGGAAACATATATTTCACTGATGTATGAAATTACCAAAGGAGGGGCAACAGCCAAGAACCCAAAAATGGAATTACAGAAAAGATAATTCATTAAGTATAGAAAGACTCACACCTAAATGTTGTAGGGTCAAGTGGGTGTCCTGTGAGATTAGTCGAGGTGTGTAAACTGGCCCGGACACTCACGGATATTAAAAAAATTAAAAGTTAAAAATTGAAAAAAAAAAAAAAAGTATAGAAAGTCTCCATCCTTGGTATTTTTTAAAATTATCGAGCTCCATTCAACAGAAAGGCACAGTGGTACAATCAATAGAATCAAGTTGATTTCTTTATCATATAGACAAAAAGAATATGTAAAGGATATCAGGGATAGAGAAACAGAACATGTGGCAACTTGAGACACATATCAAAAAAGATTTCTTTATCATACAGACAAAAAGAATATACAAAGAATATACAAAGAATATCAAAGACAGAAAGAAAAACAGGACATGTGGCAACTTGAGACACAGATAAGCAAAAAGGCAGCATTTACCAGAATGAAATATTGTCCCTGCCAAGGAGCAAAATTGTACGATTAGCTTTCGAGCAGATACGGCTATAGGGCAGTCAAGCCAAAAGGCTTGACATGAAAACTTCTGTCGAAGTGCGGCATATAAATTCAAAAGCCATGAAATATGGCCACTTGAAATCAAAACATCATGCCAAGCAGGACCAGGCTACAACACCAAAGAAGAGAATGAAGACGCTGCGAAAGACTATACAGCACAAAGCAATAGTTATGCAACGGACATCTTTATAACAAGAATTGTATGATAGAAAAACCTAACTTAAAAGCATTTAATAGATAAAAGAACAATGACTAACTTCAATCCAACAGATATTGTGTGATGGCAAACACTTGCTGGAGAGTGCAGGAAAAAAAAAATGTATCCTAACACATCAAAGAAGATGGCTTAAGTTTTAAATAAGAGAAACATAAACACAGAAAATCTAATTTCTAAAGAAGAATTATAAACTTATTGCGATTAGGTGATTACTCAACACCTAATTCAACATGGCTATGATGATTGCTGGTATGACCTTCTCAGCAGAGATATTGGATGCTACTGCCCCAAAGCCGAGCCACTTTTATTGATGGTAGTCCTTTTAATGAAAAAAACTTGATTTTCATGGAGAAGAAATGAAAGAACCTATGGACATACAAATCTTAGAAGGGTCTTCTTCATTATTGTTCTTTTGTTTTCAATAGCTTATATTTTGCTTTTCTAAGACAATTCATTTGACAACTTAAAAAACTAATTATAACAACACAGCACCAGCAGCAGAAATTTGGTCACCTGCACCAAGTTATACTCAGATCTCTTGTTTGTATCACCATGATCCTTGACTCCGGCAAAGTAAAAGCTTGCACTAGCCTTAGCACCAACAGCATTACAAAAATCCCAGTTCAAAATGTGAAACATCAGACGTAAAGCAGCCGTACAAACTTTGACTTCTGGAACCTCAGTCTGAGAATCAATTATTCTGTTGGTAACACTTACAGCAGCATCTTTTGCCCAACAGTAGAATGTCTATCATTCAAGTCATACAAAAAGATAACGATTGTTAGAATGTCAAATTGAAAACAAAAGAACAAAAGACATATTATGCAGGACTAAAGTAGGTCATTATAATTTAAAACGGCTTCCGAAAAAAAAAATTAATAAAATAACTTCAAGAACCTTCAGGTAGTTCAGCTCCAATGATCTCCTGCACTGCTCATGAAACTCCCTAGGAAGACCCATAGCGCTTGATGTAGAGGGTGAAAATTCTGACACCTGTTAAAGAGAAAATCAAATAATTAGATAAGATTAAATTTGGGCATAACATTATGAATCTAGTGTTAAAAATAATCCTTCAATAAATAAGGACCAATTTAGTAATTATTTTCCTTTTTCTTAATTGCCATTTTTTAAAATTAAACTTGTTAATAATAATTTCTTTGTTTAGTCTTCCACCTTTAAGTACCTTGGAATCTAAGCCAAATCTCAGAATAAAAAATAGATTCTTGAAAGAAAAGATAGTTTAAAAACTAAAACGAAAAATTTCAAAGTAAATTAGAAAAGGGAAAAACTATACCGGCATACATTATAAAGAAAACAAAGCAACCAGACAGAAAAAATCAATGTCAAAAGAGCCTTAAATGATTTAAGAAAATACATCTTACCAATGACTCCAGGAAGTTAACTCCACAAAATTGCACATCAGCACCATGAACACCATGAATAGACTGATTTATCTGTAAGTGCAAAACAATTCGTCATGCCATAAAAAATAGCGGTTTTCAAAATTCCAAACTCAAGACTTTTTGGGAACTAAGAAACATCAAAATTCCAAACCAAGAGAAAAAAATGAGAGCTAACTAGGTAACAATATCTTTGGATCATTGTGAAACGAAGATTCTACACGAAACCCTGAAATAGATTTTTTAAACAAGGAATAACTTCTCATTTATAGAATAGGAGTAAATGTTCAAAGGATATGAACTCCCAGAGGGAGTGAAAAAGCAAAAATAAAAACACAGCAAATACAACTGTATAGAGATAGCCAAGAAAATAAGCACACATATAATGAACTAAGAACTTTTCTAATATCTTCATTTCAAAGACTTCGAGAGATTGTGAATGAAAGATGAAGCTATGAATAAGGCCTCCACAAAACACTTAAAAACCAACCAATAGCTACTTTAAAACTTCCCAATAAAAACAAGAAGCCATCAGCAATCAACAAGAAAACCTTTTAAAGCCAACCCCAAGGCTACCTGTAGCAACAAAATGAGAAAGTTTCTCAATACCAAAAATATTAATTCCGTCAAACTCCCAAACCTCAAGCCAAATCTGCACGACTCCACAAAAAAATTCTTCAACTTTCAAGAACTAAAAGATTAAGAAAAATGAATAGAAAAAAATAATTTAAAAAAAATGATAGCTCCTAAAAATAGCTATCTTTCCCAACTTTGTTCGAGCTCGTTCTGTAATTTTATCATGCTATTTCCTGAAATTTGCAGGCTTTGAGCATTAAGGTAGTGAGACAGGCCATCAGGGTCAATTTGGTACAAAAACGTGCCAAAACGAAGTTCCGGAAGCATACACCAAATGAAGAGGTCAATATGACCAAAATATCCCTGGGAGTGTAGCTGCCCTACTTTACGCTCTGAACCCAAGAGTAAATTTTCTTACAGCGTCGCAACGCCCCAAGGGAGCACAGTGATGCTTCAAACATTGATGGAAATGCAACGCGCGCGCACTCCAAAGAGCAGCCCACAACATTACTACGGTCAAGACCAGCGCTACGATTTCTTTGCCGAGCGTAGCAACGCTGCTTATGAGTGCAGCGACGCGCCAGCCATTTTTATAAAAACTCGTGAATTTTAGGTCATTTTAGAGAGAAGGTGGTGTTGGTGGGCTTTCAGCAGGGAAAAAAAAAGTAGAAAGAAGATAAAAAAGATGAAGGAGAGAACAAATTAAATTGATAAGTCATTTTTTTAAAAAAAATAATTATATAATATTAGGTAATGATTACCTATTGACTAACCTATTGGTTTTCAAAAACCAGCAGAAGGTTTTGAGTGATGTGTGCAATGATTGGTCGGCTTTTGTCGGCCAACTCAGTTTTTCAGTGTGGTTTTCTCACCCCTACAAAGGAGTGAAAACTAAATAGTTGTTTTGAGGTAAGATAGGCAGTGGAAAGGGGACATTCTTGTTAGACAGTGCTAGAAGCTTTGTACAGATTTCTTCAATTGAATCTGAATTCAAAGAATTTTCCTTAAGCTATGGATGGAATGAAGAAAAAAAAAAAAAAGTCCTTTTTACGAGAATAATACAAATGATATGCTGGAATAAAACCCGTCATCCCCTTTTCTGACCTTGGGGCTTGGAAATTTCAAAATCCAAAAGAGAGATTTCTAAGGAGGCTCGGGAATCTCAATAGAAGCACGCCTAAGTGATATCAATCAAAATTTCATCTTTGAACTGATTGTTTGTAATTAATGAAGAATTAAATTTTTCATTACATTCTAGGGGAAAAAACAGACACCTTGGCAACTTGAAGTGTCTTAAATGAGTTGCAAGGTGGTCGAGAAGGAAGCACATGCAGACTATGTCTTATTTCCCTGGTTAGAACTTCGAAAATGGTGCAATAAATCTATCATTAAAACCCCTTACACTTAAGAGTAAAATTCCTAGACGACTCTTGAACTTCTTCAGCCTTAGGCAGCAGTTGTCTAAGGCAAAGAGGAAAATGCTAGACCCACAACTTCATCCTCAAGGAATTTAAAAAAAAATAATAATAAAATAAAAAATAAAAGAAAAAAAGTTTTAATTTATATGTTAGAAAACTGGTGACAAAAAACCCTAGCCACCTCCAATCTTTCTCACCGAAACCCTAACCACCTCTGACTGTCACCATTGTCACTATCACAGATATCCATTTATTCTCCAAGAATCTAATGAGAAATTTAATTATTCATTAGTAGCAAACAATTGGTTGGAAGCATCTACCGCAGTGGACCATTACAATGACAGTTGGAGTCACTAGGGTAAGCAAGAAAGGTCAAAAGTGGCTACGGTTTCGACGAGGGAGGGATTCGGTGAGAGAGGGAGAGGAGATGAGGTCAGAAGCATCCGCAGCAGACGACAACGACAACAATGATCGGAGGTGACTAGGGTTTCAAAAAGAGAGGTTGAAGGTGGCTAGAGTTTTAGCGAGTTTTTTCTTTCTTTTTCCGATTCTCATTTGTGACAATGCCTTCTTATGTAGGAGAAAAACCAATTACATAACAAGGAAAGAAAGTTAAAGATACTGGTAGATTCAATTATTACAACTATAAAATGCCTCAAAGTATGAAAAATTGTTTCTTGTTCAAAAATATATTAAGCTAATCTGAAAGAAAATATGGTGACATAATGAATACAACAATTATCCAACGCTATGAAATAAAAAAATTACTAAAAAAGAAAATATCCAATCCTAATCCTTAAGAAAGATAAAAGAATAAAATATTAACCAAGCTTGGCATGGGCATTGATACCTGATAAAAGAAAGACTCCTTCTCAGAGGCTTCAAAATCAAGCCTACACATTAAATATCTCAACGTTAATGATGATTTTGATCATTTCACTGGAAAACTTGAACTTCTCAGTGAAAATAATCAATTTGGCTGACATCTCCAAGTTTCTGAATTAACTATAGTAGAATTATTATTCTTATAAAAAAAAATAATAATAATAATAAAATAACAAAATTCGAAACGGAAACTGAAATTTTCATTGTATAATGAAAAATATTACAAAGAACAAAAATAATAATTGGATCAGCAGGTGCACCTGGACATCTCAACTAGGTTGACACGCCATAACACCTTCATCATGTCCCAATAATAGTATCCACTACAAGAAGTCCATAGTCTATATGACTGAGGGAACAAAAATGCCTTAATCTCCAGATGTACAAAGAGCAACTCCAACTGTAACTAAACTACCAAAATCCAGCTTTTAAACCCCAGGAGAAGATGAGAGAAAGAAAACATAACTAAATACATTAATACAATAAACACTCTTGAAGAGGTATCATCTCTCTCCTCTCTCCTCTCTCCTCTCTCCTCCCCCATTCCTCTCCCCTTCGACGAACCTTCTCCTCTTTTCAGATTTCTCCCACCCTCATCGGTAAAGCTTCCCCCAAAGTCGAGTATTCAAGCTAAGGACATGGAAATAGTTAGCTGCAAGATCAATGGATTCAACTTCTGCACTTCGTTTGAAGACGAGCATTTCGTTGTCGAAGATGTGGAAGCACAGAAATCAATTGACCTATCGGAGTCGCATATGCTTTGGACGGCAAAGCAGCTTTCAGATCTCATTAATGGTTCAAAGTGATCGTTTTTTCTTAAGAGAAATGCGCGACGAATCATGAGCTATGAGGTTGTCAAAACTCAAATGTAACTCGGACTGGAATTTAAGATGTGTACCGGAGGCCGCTTTTTCATCCACGTTCTAGAAGGGTTAGCGCAACAAGGTTGGAACGAGTTTCTGGAAATGGTTAATAGCTTCATCAATCGAATTGGACTCTCCAGAGACAAGACAAAGAATATCGACAAGAATCAGAAATATCTCCCTCATCCAAATATGCTTCAAATGAGTTATGCAAAGATTTTATCAAAAGGAATGAGCCAGCATACATCCTCTGCTCGGGTTCCACTAAAACAAAGCAGATTGGAGGTCATTAATGAGCAATCAAAATCCTCTGTTTTTACACCCGATAAACAGAGCACGTTCCAATGCTGCATTAGAAAGGAAAATAAAGTGTTCAAGGAAGATTTTGCCAACTTATGGGCTGTCTCAAGACTATTGCATTCAATGAATGGAAAGACATTGCCAGTTTTCTGGAAGAATTATATCAAATCAAAGTCAGCATCAACCATCTGTTCGCTGATAAGTCTCTGATTAAAGTAACACCAGTGTTTTCAAAGCGCAAGGCGCACCTTAAGGCAACAAACTCTTTAATCGCCTTAAGGTGAGAGGCAACAAAATGTGTCGCCTGATTGAAGCAAGGCGACTAAAAAAATAATTAAATAAATATTATTTTTTGACAATTATAGATTAAAAAAATACTTATATTCGTAGAATGTTAAAATACTTTAATAAAACTATGTAGATTTGAATAAAAATTAAATAAAATAATAGTGTGGAAAAATATATTAAAAAAAGAAATAGAAATATAAATGCTTCTTAAATAGGTAAAAAATAGTTCTTTGAGTAATGGGGTAGAAATTTTGCCATTTGGCAGTTTGGTTGGCATGCAGCCAACGTTACTTTAATGCTGGCAGCCAACCCTTCATTTCTCTTCTAGGAAATGCAATATTAAAAGAACGCTTCATCTTCCCTTCTTATTCCAACCCTTCTTCTTCTTCTTCCTTTTCTTCCAACTACTTGTGCTATTCATTTTCTTCATTTCTTCTTCCTTTCTTTGCTTCTTCTTCAATTCTTCTGGTTTAAACCTTGATTCTTCTTCCTAATCGATATTAAACAAGAAATGTTGAAGAAAACAGAGAACTTGAAGAATGATTAAAAAACAAGAAAAAGAAGGTGAGCGCCAGTGTTGCCTTGAACATATGTTCAAGGCGATAGAAAGGCAGAAACAGCGAGCGTGCTCATTGAAGGTGCTTGCCCAGGGTACTTGCAAGACGGTATGTGTCTCGCCTCTCGCCTTAGGCGAGCACCTGGTTACGCCTCAAGAACACTGAGTAACACAAGGAAATTTAGAAGAGATGATCGAAACGCCTGGAAAATGGTTTGACTACCGTAAATGCCATCTTCTATTTGAAAAATGGAACTCAATTCAGCATAGTAGGCCCACTTGTATCAAAGGTTTTGGTGGATGGCTGGTAATACGTAATTTACCATTGGAATACTAAAACAGAGCTACCTTTGAAGCCATCAGCTCCCACTTTGGGGGATTGGAAGAAATAGCATTAGAGAGACTTAATCTTTTGAATTTATCAAAAGCCAAGATCAAAGTCAAAAGAATGTGGATTTATGTCTGCATCAATTGAAGTTAAAAACGAAAAGAGAGGATCAATATTTTTAAATTTTGGAGATGTTGAAGCTAGGGATGCTCCCTCTTTTGTGCACAAAGGCTTATTTTTTTACCGATTTTATTAACCCAGTAGATCAATGCCGATTGAACAAAGTAGCAGAGGACGAAGACGTCAGTTATATTTTATCAAGTTGCCAAAGAAATGGCCGAAATATGATCCTATCGTCGAAGAAGTTACCGGAGGTGCCTGAGATGGATGAAGTTGCCGAACCTTCAACAAAGAAGCTCGAGGGTCTTTTCAAAATAAAAGCGCGTCAATCCTAGTCAGAAGTGATAAAGTCGAAATAGCCTTTTCGGACGCAAGAAAGGTAGTTGAAAAGTCAGGAGTTAATAGGAGAGAGATTTTTGGCGGCCAAAATTGCATTCTTCGAAACAACCAAAGCAAAATCGAACCAAATTCCCCCTTAATTAATTCCAGAGTGTCGTTGTCCTCTAGTATCCCTATAGAAGCAGACGCTTCCTCCAACAAACAATTAATGATGAAATCATTGATTCCTTCGGACCTTCTCTCTTAGGTTTCTCAAAAGTCACCAGCCCTTACAGGTATTCCGATTATAATTTCATTGATGAAGATCAACAGTTGTTTTTTTCTCAAGACAGACCAGTCAACACTCCTACTCGAACAGCCACACCGTCATCATTAAAAATGTGACCCCACATCTTCAAGCCATTTCCAAAATTTTATGTCAGACAAAGAAATCCCCTACATCACTAGTGGTCAGCATTAGCAAATACAGACCTACTAGAGGAAAGTTTTGCAAGAATTCTTGTTCTAGACACCTGCCCTTACAGGTTAGTGGTTCCTCAACCATCATCTCAAACCTTCAGTCAATCCTTAATCAATATCAATGGCTCAAATGTATCCTTCTTGCGAGGGACATGAAATCGCACTGATTCTCGACCAAATCCAGAGCATTTGGATGCAGAAGTTGAGTCAATAGTTAGTGCTGACAACATTCGATTCGTTTGGAAAAGACATTGTGAAATTATTCTAGATAGAATCTCCCCCGATAAAAAACAAGGTCGATGCCTCACTATTCTCTCCCTTTTGCAAACAAACAGTCCCCCAGAACCTATTATCAATCATGGAAGCCTGTGATATAACTCTTAGTTAGCTTAGAAGAAAGGAGCAGTAGAGACTCTTCGATCAACTCACTCAAGGATCAACTATGAAAATTCTATCGTGGAATACGAAAGGGCTTGGAGATCATTCAAAAAAAAATGACTTTAAAGAGAATGTTGCAAACTTTAAATCCGGATTTGGTCTTAGTCCAAGAGACAAAAAGGGACTCATTTGATCCTAACTTTATTAAACTGCTATGGAGTTCAAAGGAAGTGGGTTGGATCTTCATTGAAGCCTATGGAAAATCCGGAGGTATACTTACTATTTGGGATGAGAGCAAATTATCAGTTGTAGAAACATTAAAAGGGGGCTTCACTTTGTCAGTCAAATGTATATCAATTTGTAGAAAGAGCAGTTGGGTGACAAACGTGTACGGCCCCACTGATTACAAAGAAAGAAACAGAACTTGGCCAAAATTAGCTTCCCTCCCCGGTTATTGCTTAGGACCATGGTGCATTGGAGGAGATTTTAATATGACTAGAAGAATTCAGGAAAAATATCCTATGGGAAGACTTACAAAAGGAATGAAGAAGTTCAACAAGTTCATAGACGATTCAAAATTGATAGAAATTCCCCTTACAAACGGCAAGTTTACTTGGTCAAGAGAAGGAAGAGCGACTTCTAGATCTTTAATCGACCTGTTCGGATATTTTGTAAGTTGGCTATTTCTTCCTTGCGAGACTTTTCTATTATTATGAGAGATAGAAAAGTTGTTTTTGGCTGCCGCCTTTTGAGATTCTCTATGTTGATTGGTGAGAGCTTCTTCATTCAATGAATTTTCTTTGTCGATAATAAGGAGAGACGTTTGAGCTTCCGAATTTAGATGATCTCTGCTGCCAATAATGTTCCTCTTCCTCTCTTACTTAATAAATGTGACTCTTCAAATTCCTTGGGAGTGTTCACACTACCATCTAAAATATTCTGAATAATTTGATCGTCTAAAATCTTCTCCAGCTCCAATGAAACTATTAGAGGTTGGATTTTCTGATTTGTCTTGATCAAAGGATTTCTTGAGGGTGAAGGATTCGATTGAATGGACTTTAAATAATTCAAGCCTATCAGACTAAAGGACTCTTCTATTTCTTCATCAATCATGACTTGTTTTATCCTATGCAAATTGATTGGATTTGAGAAGTCTTTAACCAATCGTCGTCCTTTAGTGATTGATGGGGCTTCGAACAGCCCTATATCGCCAAAGTTCATAAAGATGTTGCCTTTGTTTGAATCTGAAATTTCAGTTGTAGCAAGCATAAAGCCACAGAGATCCCTCTTCACTTGTATTTTAGCTTCTGAAACATTAAGTAGATTAAGCGTTTCTGTTGCGATTTTTTCCAACCCTCCGAAATGAGCCCCTATTGCTTTGAAAGTATTTTTACACCAATAATCTAAAGGTAAAACCTCTAATTGACATTGGCCGACTATGAATAAATTTGTTCCATCTTTCAAACTTTAAATGGAACTATCCGAATTCCTTCCATTTTCCTGATTTTCCTGATTTTTCAATGTAATTCTCAATCAAGCCTTGGTCTAATTTGATCAACGCGTTTTCTTCAAACAATGGTTTAATGATTAATTTTGTATTGAACCATTCCTCCAAGGTTTGTTTAATTTCTCTCCAATCATCAAAAACGAATAATCTTGAGATAATCCACAAATTGTCGAAATCCTCTTGAAATACTTCCTCATTCTTTTGCACCCAGAATAAATGAGAGCTCTGTTTTTCAACTGTCGAAACAGGGGAATGTTGTTGACTTTTCCTCACGTCTTCTTCCATGTTTTGTTCTCCGAACCTTGAAGCAACAGAGGTGTATTGATGCTTTGACTTCAACACATCTGCATAGCTTGATCTCTGTGGATTGCCTGAGTAATAAGTATTGCCCTGTGGATGGGTGTTTATCCAAATCGAGCATTCATATTTCATTTGGAAACCTTTCAACATTTTCAGAAACGAATGCTACCCTTGTTGAGCTTTTCCAGAAGGAACGTGAATGAATGATCTACCGCCTGCGCTCGGCCAAACGAGTCTCAATATCCACTCTAAGCTTGCTTTAACTCTTGAAAGCCTTGTTCCTCCGGAGAAAAACTCAATTCTCTGGCTCTTGCGGTAACTTTGATATGTTTTTCGAGAACCATTTCAACTGAGAATCTTTTATTTTCAATATCTTCTACACTTCTACATCCTCGATTTGAAAAACACTATTCTCAAACCATATGCAATAGAAAGAATTCGAAATTTTGCAGCTTTCCACTTCCATAAGTGTCGTGATTGTATCGTTCACGTTTACTGGAGGGTCGCCGGAATTGGAGAGGTAGCAGAACGAAGTGAGCCGTCATTGTTTGAACTGAGAGTTTCGGCCTTCTTAATCTCGCGCCGACGAAGTCTTCTTATTCTTGCCGAAGGAGTCATCACCTGAACGAAGGGCTGCAGAGGAGTCTTGATCCACCGATTTAATGTTCTCCAATACTCGGTTATCCTTTTAAAATAAGATAGGAACTTTTCTTTGATAGACGAAAAGAAACAAAAATGTTCAATGAGAACAAAAAGGGAAAAGGAAGCCATCTAAGAATGAGATTCCAATTCAGAAAAAGAGAAAAGGAATCATCCTATCAAATCTTACTGCTAATAGGGAAAAAAAAATCAGCTAGTGGGTATCAATCATAACTCTTAATTCACTAGTTGACAGGTGTCTTCGTATCCATGTAGTTTAAAGGTGCATAAGGTACTTTGAGGTCTAGTTATGGAAATGGTGCAAAAGTGTCTACGTTCAGACAGAAATCCTCACAAGGGGTAGATTGACTTTTGACTTTTATTCAACAAACAAAGAAACACATAAAAAAATGAAGCTCACATAAAATAGGGAGATGACATGTTCCCACAAGTTTGAGGTAGATTGAATCTATTTTGGCCAATTTTGATTAGAATACCATTATTTTTTCACTTCTTTTAAGATCTTGAGATCTATTTCTGCCAAAGTAGAAGGGTCGATGAAGACTTATTCTCCATGGTGGTGTGAGAGGGGTTGGGGGGGGATAAGAAAGGTAGTAAAATTTAAGAGAGCCCAACACTAGAATATGATCCAAAAGATCATTGATAAGTCAAGTTGCAAACATGCAGAGTTAAAGATTCTTGCTTCATTCTATCAGAAGAAACCAAAACAAGTCCTCACTAGCTGCAGCAACAAAATATTATTTTCCTTGATGAAAGGATGTCCCTCGAGTAAAACATAAAGCAAAATGGGAGGGTGGGGAAGAAGAGAATAGATAATGGGCAGCTGGGAAGCAAAAGCAGAAGAGACAACCTTGGGATGCCATGCTACTACAACCCATGATGCACCAGCTTTAGTTAAGGAGATATAAGGATTTCCTCTCAATACATTTTCTTGAGTGTTTATACTTCCGTGAGAAAGAGGAGAAGCTTAGCTTTTTTGAAGAACTTGGCAGCTTCATCCTTGCAAGAGATGAAGGGTGGGACCACCCAAGTTTTCTGGTCTATACTAGCATTTTTCCTGAATGGCCGACTTTTTTCTTTTTAAGGAAACAGAAGTTTCATTGATATAAATGAAAAGAGACTAATTCTCCAAAATACAAAACCTCCAAATAGATGACAATATAAGAGACAAAAACAAGGCCGATTGTTTGTTGCAAATATTGGTAGGACACCTTTTAAGTGAAGAATTAAGATTTTATGAGCCAGTGCTATTATTGCTCCTTGTTGAATTCTTTGGAGGAATCATAGGATCCTATTTGTATTATGATAATTGATAACAGCTTCGCTACTTTTTTTACTCCCATAGATAAGAGTGAAATCCCACAGCACCCCATTCAATCATTGATGCTTGTGGTATTGTTCTTGGCTAATTTCTGTTCAAGGAGTTCGTACTTTTCTAAATTCGTTTTGGTTTAAATCCTCTTGGAAGAATTCTTTCATGGTTTTCAAGCGGCTTCGTCACATCATTGGAAGAATGTCTAGAATGGATGAGCAGATTCAGTTATTCGAAGGCTAGAGGGGTGTTTGGAGTGATGGAATTTTACATATTACAATAGGCCCGGAGGCATGGTTGAAAGCATATCTAGTTGGCCGTGCTGTTTCAGCTGCTGGGAAATTTGTAAGGGTTGGCTAGAGGTAGCTGCTTTCTAGGGTGTCTACAATTTCGAAGCCATTTCGTCAGATCTCACCAAGCTTACTAGGATCAGTCCTTCACTCATTCAGCTTGTTTTTTGGCTATTGTTCTTTAGCTCTTTAGTTGATTGTATTTTCTTCTCTTCAATGTTTTAGCTCTTTCAATTGTGTAATTGTCTTTGCTCAGTTTCTATTTTGTTAGTTTGATTGTTTTCCTTTTGTTTCCTTTGTACTTGGAGCTATCTTTTCATTTTATCAATGAAAAAGTCATGTTTCCTTTTAAAAAAAAAATATACCGTAGTTGTGTTCAAGTTATTTCATATGGTTAATTGCATACCATTACACGTAGCTTTACCCATTTCTGTCTAGGAAATGTAAATCCAAATATTGTAGGAAACAAAAAGATAAGAAAGCATACCAGCCCCTTTTCATCAATTGAGCAGCCACAGCAGAAACCTTTGCCTGTACATAGCGCTCTGGTGAGCTTGCATGTTGCATTACATAGCACAGACAGAAACTGCATGTTGAATGCAACATATTTGTCCATAAATCCTTGATTAAAAGAAGATGAGTATTTCCATAAAAATAAGTTGAAGTGCGTAAATTTAAGCACACAAAAAACAAGTTCATAATTGCTCCAACTAATGCACAAAAAGAAACAGTTGAATGGGTTTCTCGGAACAAAACGTGAAGCAAATGCTATTTTAAAAAAATAAATAATAAAAAAACAAAAACTCCACCTGACACAATTCACACAATCCATACAAAGCTATTGCTAAAAATATTTTTTTCTCTTACTCATCTTTGATAGAAAAGGTTTTCTTAAATAGAAGAAACACCCGTTACAAATAAGGAAATAAATATCCTGATCATGCTCATTCATATGGTTGAAGTTGGGGAAGGAATCAAAATGGTGAACTTGGTCTTGGTACCACTGAAGACTCACTTGTGCCGCAGAAAATCCAAGCATTCAAGGCCTCTCAACCTTGGGTAGATGAACTTTGATCATTCTCCTCTCTGGACTGATTTTGAACTAACCTACTGGCACATTTATATTTAAGAAGCACGACACCATTTTCTCTTGTGATTTCCCTCCAACAGTAAATTATGGAAATGGTAAGCTGTAAGGTGATCAAAGGTCCTACTGTATCTGGTCCGAATCTGGTATGTTTCACGTGGAAGATATGGAAGCAAACAAAATACTTTCACTATCTGAATCACATCTTCACTTGTTTGTAGAGCAAATTTCAGAACTTCAACAGGGCACAAGTGATCGTTTTCTCCCAAGAAATGTTCGGGATTACTCAGGGGCGACAAGGCTGGCAAGTTTAGAAACAAATCTGGTTGGGTTTTGAGGTGTGTGGCTTGGCCAATAGACGGTGGTCGCTTCTTCTTACATGTTTAGGAAGGGGTGGCACAACAGGGTTGGATTTCTTTTTGTGGAATGTTAAGGAATTTTATTCAGAAATATGAGTTTAAAGTTCAACACAGCCCAAAGAGTTTGAAATTTGATTACAACTACGTTGAAATCTCTCCACAAGAACTTTATTCTTCAAAGAGCCAAGAATTGAGCTTTGCGGATATGTTGAGAAAAGACACTGTTCTTAAGCTCCGTGTCCCTTCATCAACAAAACAGAGCAAAAGTTTACCTTCGATTCATCAGCAAATTCAAGATTCTGTTTTTGAGTTAGGAAAACAAAGCAAGCAAATTCCATGGTTGCAAAAGAATCAAAGACAATTTTAAGGAAGATTTTAATAACCTTTGGGTTATTTCAAGACTCTTCGTGTTTCATGAATGGAGAGAGATCGCTAGTGTTTTGGAAGCTCACTTTAGTGTTAAATTTATCTTTAACCCTCTGTGTGTTGAAGAAGCTCCGATTAGAAATGATCAAGGGAAGTTGGAAGATTTAATTGAAGCTCCGGGTAAATGGCAAGCATATGGACAGTTTCATTTACTTTTTGAGAAATGGAACACAATTCGACACAGTAGGCCTTCGGTGATTAAAGGATTTGGTGGTTGGATCAAAATAAAAATCTTCCATTAGAATATTGGAGTAGAAACACATTCAAAGCCAATGGTGCACACTTCGGGGAATTGGAAAGCATAGCTAATGAAACTCTTAATCTCCTCAATGTTTCAGAAGTCAAAATTCAAATAAGGAAAAGCCTGTGTGGATTTTTGCCAGCAATAATTGAGATTAAGGATGAGAAAAGAGGTAATATTTTCTTGAACTTCGGTGATATAGAACCTACCGAAGCTCCTAAAGAAATTCATGGTGCCTTATTCTTCAAGGATTTCTCTAATCCAATCGATTTAGTTCGATTGAAGTTGGTAGCACAAGATGAAGGCCTTGAAATTAACTTTCCAAACCAAAATTGGGAGTTTCTTTTGCAGAATAAAGCCAAGTTTTTCAAGAAATCCCAACATTAAAGGTTCTTCACAAATATTGAAGCATCCATCGAAGTTCAATCATCCCTTACCGAAAAGCAGAAAGCTCCCTCTGGCTGTTGATATTTTCGAGAGTCCAAAGAAAGGACAACAAACTAATGTGAACATACCACATTCCATTTTATTTTATTTTTGAGTTTGGTGTTCTTGGGTCTGTTGTCTAAGATATTTACTTAGATCTTAGGTCTTGGGTAGGTTCTGTCAGCAACTGTTAGTATTGTTTCTGTTCTTCTTCAACTTTGGTTCTTTTGGTTGTAATTGTTTCTTTTGTATCTATTCAACTAAGATCTTGTAATCTTTATTGTACCATGAGATTTTATCTATATCAATGAAAGAGACTTTCCTTTTCAAAAAAAAAATAAGGAAATAAATATACAATAAGGAAAAAATAAATACAACAAATACTCCACAATAAATACAATGAAAATATCAAGCTGATAAAGTGGTCAATCAAAATTAACATCAAGCTCATAAAGCAGCCAATCAAAATTAACTGCAACAGACAACAGAATTCTAATATAGTTAATTTTAGCAACTGGGGTAAATGTTTCTTGATAATCAACTCCATTAGTCTGAGTAAACCCCCTAGCAACCAATTTGGCATTGTACCTTTCAATACTACCATTTATATTACATTTTACAGCAAAAACCCACTTGCATCCCACTGTTTTCTTATCTTCTGGTAAATCAACTATGTCTCAAGTACCATTTTGTTTCAGTGCATTCATCTCTTCCATGATTGCTAATTTCCAATTCAAATCATTTGGGCCTCCTATATATTTCTTGGAATAAATAGGTTGGTTATTTTGAATGTGAAGGCTTTATGACTGTCAGACAATCTATGATAAGAAATATAGTTTGCAATGGAAAGTTTTGTGCATTGACAGGTACCTTTCCTATGGGAAAGTTTTGTGCATTGACAGGTACCTTTCCTATGGGAAATCGGCATATCAAGATCAGAGACATCAGGTAATATATTATGAGGAGGAAAGCTCGGAGAAATACCTGGATTTTCAAAATCGTTCATCGAAGCATCAAATTGGTCCTGTGATAGGTATTGATAATTTGTTTGAGAATGGTGAAAATGATCAAGCAAAATTGTCTCCAATTATCCCTGCCAAGTTCTCCGCTTTGATTGAAACATGTGGTTTTCAAATGAAAGTGATTCCTCCTCAATCTCCTTCAATTAAAGCATAGTTTGGTGGTTCTTGTCTAGGAATTGAACTAATTGTGTGGGTTTCTCATTTTCAAAATTTTACCTTTAGCTTACTGGAAAAGCTTGGGTTTTGATGCACTTGGGCAGCATTTATTTCTTGGAAAGATTTTTTTCTTTTTTTTTTTTTTTTTTGGGGATTTTTTTTTTTTTTTTTGGGGATTTTTTTTTTTTTTTTTGGGGATTTTTTTTTTTTTTTTTGGGGATTTTTTTTTTTTTTTTTGGGGATTTTTTTTTTTTTTTTTGGGGATTTTTTTTTTTTTTTTTTTTTTTTTGGTTTGGGCATGTATATATAGTGTTCGCTTGGAGATATTTTTTTCTTGGTTTCTGGGGTTGGCAGCAGGCAAGGCAGACTGGTTTTGGGATCCTTTCCAAGTTTCCTTTGCTTTCAAAGCTTTATGACATTCAAGGCTTGTTTTGTACTTTGTTAGAAGATTAACAATTTTGGAAATTTTTGTTTATTGGTTTTTGTATTAAGGATTGGTCTCCTTTATTTCTTTCATTTTGCTCTTGCTGTTCCTTTTTATGTTGTATTTTCTCTTTTCTTTATTTATTTCATTGTATTTTGAGCATTGGACTTATTTCATTAATTCAATGAAACAGTCTTGTTTCCGTTTCAAAAAAAAATAAGAACATCCTACCCTTTTTGAATGAGTTCCTTCCCAAATCTTTGAAAACAAACTAAATCCAGAAGTCTATGATCATCATTCAATTTATGAACTAGAGATCTAACCAAGAAATGGCCATTTCAAGAACTAATCATTTCCGAAATCAAACTCAGCTCACTCTACTCCTCTTCCTTCAAATCTCTTTTGTCATACCCCCAATATTTTGTTTCTAAATCCGACGCCTCCTAGCTGCTTTGCAGTGATCTACCATCAAGTAACCCCTACTGCCAAAATAGCGCAAGTAAATTAACAGTGCCTTTTGTCCTTCCAATGCACCTAGCAGTTTTAAAAACATATTGCACTGAGAAGAGAGAACAAAAAGTATAGTATTTCACAGAAGTAAAAATGACCTAATTAAAGTTCTCTTGACATCAGCAGTAAGAAAACTCCACTCTCTGATAGCAGCATCTCGAATTGCAGCAGCAGCTTGAAATCGTGCATTGGCCACCTGAGAATTTTCTGGATAAGACATCAACAGCAAAAGATCAGCACTAAGACCTGAGAGATCATCTTTTGCACCATAATAGAAAAGCAAAAGATTCGTGAATTTATAATTTTTCATAGTGCTTTGAAGAACATGCACGGACTCCAAAAGAAATAGAGGGAGGGAGGGAGGAAGATCATAAATAGAGCAAGCATACAAACATGGTCAAATCAAATATATTTTCTTATGAAAAAAATTATCCTTTAAAAGAGGGAAATCTTCTTGTTGATTAAGAATAATAATCAACACTACAATTTTTCTTTAGAATATCGATTGCATCTCTAATACTCCACACGTTTACTTTGTCGGAAGCTAGAGGAAAACCTCGATCACCTTCTTTGGGGTAGTGAGTTTGCGAGGTCTGTGTGGAACTACTTCTTTAGGAAGTTGGTTTTCTTCTTGCCTGTCAAAGAGGTGTTAAAACATCAATCGAAGGGTTCCTCCACCATTCACCTTTTAGAGAAAAATGTTGTTTTTTGTGGTTTGTTGGGGTGTGTGCTTTGGTATGGTATCTTTATGGAACCCCTTGCTTCAAAGGATTTTTGTGGGTTAGGATTTTTGTATGTTCTTGTATCCTTCCATCCCTTCTCAATGATAGTAGTTTGGTTTTAAAAATAAATAAATAAAATGAGATATGCTTCTGAATATTCCATAGCTATTGCTTCTCCATGTAGCAGTAACATGCTATCTTGCAAATACTAGGAGACCAAAAGTCCATAAAGGAATCCTCAATTCTAGCCCTTCAGTAATATCAAGTTTTTGCCAGTTTTTTGTGATTACGGTGCCTCTTCTATTAATGGTAATAAAGGTCCCTTTTGGTAAATTCAGAGGTCAATCGGGTATGGGTTTGGAAAGTCTAGATTTGTACAACTTTGAGTTAAGGAAGATCAGTCTCTTGAATCGTGCTGAGGAATAAATTTCTCAAAACTTGTATTTTTGCAGCCCCATAGACCATATTTGATTTGTAATATTTAGCATAAAAGTTATATAGTTCGTACGACTAGAAGGCCTTCAAATTTATTACAATTCAAAATTTCTTCAACAAATCAACTTACCAAGAATGAACTGGCATGTTTGATATGGATGAGGCGACTGGCGAAGAGATAGAATAGTTGCCTCAGCTGCAGATGGATTGATGTGCATCTAAGAAAGAATATGCATAAAAAAATTGTGTTCCCAAGATAATCGATTGTGTAAACATTATAACAAAAAACGCTTATAGAACAGCATTAGCTTGGCTATTGATGCATGTTCACAAAGGACGTTAAAAGTAGCATTTTAGAGTATATATGTATATGAAAGCAAAACGGGTTTAGTCAATTCAAAAGGATATAAAAGTGCCGCAAAGGCTGAGACCCAATTTACCATTGTTCTTCAGTAGCTCATCGGACTTTCTTGAAATTATCATAAGCTCTCAAGCACACAAGATCCAAATTATATGAAAATTTCATTCTAAGTATCAAAGGAATTAAAGACTCTGTTTTGGCTAAAAACTGATAATCACAGAGACACCAAAAGTACCATTTTGGAATTCGTAAAATCACAAACAGGTGCAATTGAGAAGACCATAAAGGTGCACAAAAGCTTTTCTGAAACTATCACAAGTTTTCAAGACAATTTTACCACTAAAATAATTAAAATCTGTTTTGGGTCAGAGTTCCAATGTTACCTATGGTACCCAAAATTATTGAACATTTTGTAACAGAGTTCCAAAGCGCCTCACTTCTAAAGTATCAAGCCTCATTTAACTTCTCCAGGAAAAGAAAGTAATCCTAGATCCTTTCAGCCTCTTCAAATCGTTTGTCATTAGACTCATTATCAATAAACGCGTTCACCCAACAAATTAACAAATTCTACTCTAGTTGAAAACTTGTAATAATTACCAATATTTATCAGAAACAAAAGAACTGCGCAGTCTTTTCTCATTCAGACTACAATTGGGTTTAGTATTCATATAGATGATAACATCAACGCATGGGCAAATGGGTTTACTTCAAAATGTTTTTACTTCCCTTCACAGTTACAAGAAATTTCATCCAATCGAACATTCTGGGGATAGCCATATGGTTATAAAATCCCTCTCTTTCTATTCAGTTCCCACATCTGATCTTTTCCAAGCAACCAAAAACAGTAGTCAGAGAGTAAAACCTGAATGGAACTGCAGGCAAGCTCAATGGCTTGCATGGTGGCCTGAAGTTGAGCCAAGTTTGGAGGGTCACTGGCATTTTGAAAACCTTGCATCTTCGTACAGTAGATTCAAAACCGGAGGACCTCAGGTCAGAGGTCCGGATTAAAATTTCCTTGTAATACTCAATGATTACGGAGAAAGTGATTGTTGAGAGATAAAAGGAACGGATTTAGAAGAGAAATGGTGACGGAAAGAAGTTGAGAGTAAAGGGAAATCTCTTTGAATTTGACTCAAAGATTGAAATAGATTGGTAGTTTATGAACATGTGAGGAAGCGCGCCGTGGTGTGTGGTTTTAGGAGAACACGGCAATTTTTTGGGTTTTTGACGAAAATGGGGGACCAACAAACACAATTTGGAGATCGATTAAGGATTTATAAGGCTTTTTATTATTATTATTTGACATAAAATTATTTTAAATGACAAATACTCTTAAGTTTATTTTCTTATATTTCTAGACAATTTTTATTTGAAAATAGGATTTATAAATTTATAACTCAGATCCGCGGAACCTTCCTTTTTAGAGTTAAAAGGTTCAATCTTCCAATTGTCTAGAAGATTAACTCAATTAACATTGAACTTAATTCTTACCGTTCGTCTTTTAGTAGTTGTTTTGTAAATTATATAACCTCTAGTGATCATTAATCAAACTTTTTTTTATAATTTTAAATGAAATGTTTAATTTAGCTCATGTTTGGTAATCATTTCGTTTTTGGTTTTTAGTTTTTGAAAATTAAGCATACTTTCTCTCAATTTCTTACAATGATTTGCATATTTCTTAATTATAATGGTTGAATTTTTAGTCAAATTTCAAAAACAAAAATAAGATTTTAAAAGCTACTTTTTTTAGTTTTCAGAATTTAAATCGGTTTTTTCAATCGTCGATACAGTAGATAACAAAAATAGAGATTTGGAGGTGGAAGTAGTGTCTATAGGTTTAATTTTCAAAAACAAAAACAAAAAATCAAATGGATACCAAATGAAGAATGTCGTAATTTACTTCTTTTACTCTATTGATTTTCATATTAATAATGTAGTGACAATAAATTAATATTTCTTTATAACGAATTAGCTTTTAATAACAAAGTAATGATGTTTTGAAATGCTTTTATTTCCCATTTAGTTTTGCTTTAAATTTCTAATTTATATGTTTTTTATTAAAAAATATATATAATTTATCTTTTTTTATAACAAATTTAGCTTTTGAGTAAAGTTTGAAATTTAGTTTACTGGCAAATTTATGATCAAATTGAGTTTTTCGATTCCTAATTTGTCTCTTTTTGGGGGTGCCATTAAATGAAATTTACCCCTAAGATTTGCATTTAATAGTATTCTTAGTTCATCTGTCAATTTTTTTCAATAATTACTAATGAAAAGTTGATGTTGTACCTATTTTTTATTAAAAAGAATAATTTGTTAACTTTTAACTATTAAATTAAAAAAAAAATTTATTTCGTTTTTCTCTTTCTTCTTTCTCTCACTCACATCTTGTTTCTTCCTTTCCTCCTTCCATCTTCTTCCTTCAACATCAATGACAGTCGTCGCTGCTAGCTACTACCACTTTCCTCTCTTTATTTTTTTTCCTTTTCTTCTTCTTTATTATCTTTCCCCTTTCCTTCTCTCTTTTCCTAATAGGAATCAAGATGTCTCAATCATGTCATATGAATTTCAAGAAAAGAGCCAAGAATGAACTCTGCATGATGTCCAAACTTACAATGAAAAAAGTTGTATTAAGCAAAGTCAAGTAGCATTTAAGAAGAATCAAGTTTCATTTATGGAATAAAGACTTTAAGGTGAGGCTTTATAACTCTTGGATGGTTATATATTTATAGGTTGCTAATTAAAATTGATTAATTTTGGGTTTGTAATATTTATTAAAATGTAATTTCATTTGTAAGTCTTTTGATTTACCTTTTATGTTACATTTACGTCAGGGTCAATTATGGTCTTAAAGCATGGGAGTTATAACCATTGAGAGTGAAAGAGTTTAAACATGCAAACAGAAACAATTGGATCTAAAAACACTCTAATTTGCTTTAATGTAAAAGAAAAACATGTTGGTTTTCAAATTATAAAATAGAGAGTTGGAAAAAACAACCTTCGTAGCATCAAACTCTTGCAAATTAACCTTCAATTGGATCACGAACAAGATGTAGATCACCATAAGTATCTTCCTTGCTATTCTCTGGTTTTAGAACTTGATTGTGGGATCAAATTGTGTGAGGAATTGAAGAGAAATTTGTGAATTGTGAGAGGTTGAGTATTTAGAATTTGAATACTAAAATTCAGAAAAAAATCCAGCATCAAGAAGTTATCTCTCTTAAAACATCTCTTTTTAAAGAGATTATCATGCAAAAAGAGATTTAATTTCAAGTTGACACCTAATTTGCACAATGATAAATGGGATTAGTGTCAATTTGTGAAGAACACAACAAACCATCAAAGGAGTTAGTTATGAAATCACTTAAAATTGGGAAATTGGAAAGTTCCACTAACTAAGGTCAACTTTTGACCTTTTGACTTCTAAAGTAAAAATTTTAATATTAAATTAATATTAATATGGAAAGTAAAGACAATTAAGGAAATCTAAGAGACAAAAAGCATTCTAGGGTGTTGATTTCATTATTTACTTCATTAAGTCTTGTTTAGGATTTCATGGAATCATGAACAATATGCCTAAATCTAGAAACTTATGTCTAGATTATTTTATATCAAAAACAATCTTTTCTCATACAACTTAATTGATTACTAATTTCTTAAAATCAAAGTAAGAAGCATGACATTAAGCAGCATTGTAAACAACTTTCACTATTAACCTAACTATTTTCATGAGAGATTACTAATAATTCAATACTATAGTTCCAATTAAACATGCAATTCATCAAGTTGAACATCTAATTTAATATTCATGAAAGGCCAATCAATAAGAATTAAAGCACAATAACATTAAAAAGTATAATTTCCACAACATCCATAAAAAAACTATAACACTAACTTAGATCCATAAATAAGTCATCAACAACCTAAAACTAAAGAGTTTAGCCACTCATAACACTCAACACATAAACAACAAAGAGAACAAAAGAACTAGGTATACAATACTATCGAATTGCTTTCCCGTTGTTGGAACTTGTCAATCTCCTCTACGTTAGCACCTCAGGAACTCAAACAACCTCCAAACTCTTCTATCACACTCTCTAGTCTCTTTTGCAGCTAAACACACTTTAGAACTTCAGAATTTTGTGATTGAGGCTGCTGAAAAAAACCCTCCAATTTATAGAAAAAAGCAACTTGGGCAACAAGTTCTTTTGTAAAATAACCTAGCATCATGTGAATCAAATCGAATCCTGGTAATGCGTGTGATCGCATTTTTTGATTTCTTGAAAGAATTATGTCGATCCACAAATGTAGTAAAATCATCTTCTTAAACTGATAATCTTCTCCTTGAAGTCTTTATTTTCCACGAGATCTTTCTTGTTACGACTCAGGCAAGAGTCCAGCTTGTGGGAACCGCTCTTGAAAGATGAGAGAGGATGGGGAAGGAGAATTTTTAGAGAGCTCTTTTTTAAAAATTGGGAGAATTTTCTTGGAGAGAAATCTTTGCAGAATAGTTGTAGAAATTATGATGTAAAGTTTATTTCATGAAGGCTCTTATACAGGAAGGAGTGAATTTCATCTTGTGATATTATGTTCCCAACTCCTCATTTAGTCAAGTCCCCAAAATAGTAGGTTTATTGAGTTCGCAACTAGAACCACTCTCATGATGCAAATGAAAGGATTAAGATTGAGTTGCACATGATCATCCTATGAAATATTAATCTCATCAATTAATAGATTTACAAAGAGAGATTAATTATTTTGTCGTCCAGTCTTATACGAATTCTTTGTATAAGATACCCCCACTCACATATCTCTACATGAACGGTTTGGATCAACCTATTTGTAACTACTATAAAGTGGGTCATATCCATAGTGTCACTAGGATAAGGCACCCAACCTTATCCATAATATGCATATTCTTGATGAATGATTGTGTGCTTTTGCCTTCCTCGGGACGATCAAGAATTAGTTGAAGGTGATTTGATAACACAGTAAAAGTGTTATTTTCCATAGCTTAATTTGGGGTTGTTCGTGGATTTTATGTGTTTATTATGCTATTTTATAGGGATTTGAGCAAATCATGCACCTCAGGGCGTTATGAGCCGTTTGGGGTTGATTTGAAGCTATTGGAAGCGAAACGGGCACCTAGAGCTCAAGAACGTAAAAATTACAAAAATGCCCCTAGAGCAAGCACTGAGCAGAGCGCAACTATGTTGTACTCTATGCTCAAAGGCTAAGAGCAAAAATGGCGAGAGCACAGCAACACTCCAGAAATTGACGGACAAGCGAGCGTCACTATGCTTTGGGTAGGCACTCCGATTTCTACCTGGAGCATAGCGACGCTCTCTAAGAGCACAATGATGCTCTGTCCTTTTTATAAAAGGAAATTTTGCAAAATTAGGGTGAAGAGTTCAGGCGTTCAACCCCCTATCTGAAATTCTCTTCTTTTCTTCTCATTCTCTCTATATTTCTTCATATTTAGGTGTATTTGGGTGTATTTTCATGGTTGTAAAGCTTCTCTTGGACCGATCTTGTGGCTAAGATGAGTTGCTAGCTTAGGCTACTCAGTAGGATAGGTAGTTGGTTCGATGAATTATAAATTTTATTTGATAGTTGGAGAGAGGTTTACGACTCCCATTCTCCGAAGGCACCATCAATTATGTTTGATAGCTCTCGAAAAGAGCTATTTTTATGTCTCTAATCTCGTTTGCTTGTTTAGTATAATGTGTTTGTCTATTTTTATAGGAATTTGAGCAAATCATGCACCTCGGAGTGTCAAGGGTCGTTTAAGGTTGATTTGGAGCTATCAGAAGTGAAATTGGACACCCAGAGCTCATTGACGGAATGGCGAAGCCCACGAGTGCCAGAGTGCAGCGCGCAGTGTCGCTATGCTCTAAGTAGGCGCTCCAATTTCTACCTAGAGCGTCTTGATGCTCTCCAAGAGCGCAGCGACGTTCTGCCCGATTCTATATATATTCTCTTTATTTTTAGGGCAAAGAGGAGGGTTGGATCTCATGGAGGTCGAGGAGTTCATCAAATTTTCTTATTCTCCTTCATATTTCTAGCCTTTTAGCTTAGGTTTTTCTTTATTTCTTGGGTTATAATCATGGATTGGACATTCTCCCCTCTACTTTCTTTGTCTATGAAGATGTTGAGGTAAGTGTTCTATTGTTCTTGAGAGCAAACCCATGTGATTTCTTGAGATTTGTTTTTGTTGAAAATAAAAAAGATTATGTGGGAGATTTTGTGATTTTATTCTTTCCTTGTATATCTCCCATGATTTTTTCCTTGTATGATTTCTTAGTCTACTTATTTCCCCCCTTTGTAACATTTTTGTTCATATCAAAATTAATAAAAGAGAGAAAAGTTGTATCGTGGTTTTTTCTCCCTGAACTAGGGTTTTCCAGGTAAATTATTGTATTCTTTTTTCTCCTCTTTTTCAATAGTTTTTGTATGAATTGCATATTTTGATTGTGCTTCTTTGAATCTTATGTATATTTAGATGTATGTTCTTGAATGGATTGGCGCTCCTTCCCTTGAACGTTTGTCTTGACTAATCGATTTTGCTCGCGTGTTTTCTTCGTGTTCGTCTATGCTTTAAGTCAATAAGTAGCAAGGGTTAATGTATGCATGCTAGGTGTATTGGTTGTCCATAGGCTTATAATGTATGCTTAACCTACGTTCAATGAAAAATTGATTAATTAAGTTAGGGCTTTTCAATTAATTAATTGTGCATTGGAACTCTAAGCTTAATGTACATATTCCTGGTTTTAATTGATCGCTATCAAACCCAATTAGGATTCAAGACTTGTACTTTGATTGAGGCTTAGACTTTAATTAATAATTAGGGCGCTTATTTACCTTAATTCGATTGGTTGGCTGTCTGTAGCATTGGTGAATTTAATTAAATTAAATAGGCCGGTGTGTAAGCAATCAAAAATGCATTTAATTAAAGTAAGTTGGTAATAGGAAATTGCATAGGAATCTATTTGCTCTCGAGAACTTGATCTTCTTATCCCTAGTTACATTTACTTGTCGCTTTTAATTTCCTTTGCACGCCTAGTTCTAATCTGCACCAAACCCCCCATTTATTGCTTTAATTAGGAAATTAGCTTGACGAACAAAGACTATTGTCCCCGTGATTTGACCCGGACTTGCCACTTTTGTTACGCTATCATAGTAATAAGAGTAGGATTCGGTATTACAAATTTCTTTTGATGGGTTTCTCTTTGGGAATTAAGCGACGCTCGAAGAGAAATTTCTTACCACCAAAATGGCTTAATTACTCAGTACTTTGGCTCTTGGACAAGGGGCTCCACCATCTCATTGGCCCGAAAGGGACTCAGTTTGGTGGTTGGACCGTAAACTAATTAACTGTTCATTAGAGAAGAGTGGGACTTAAGACACAAAATATAATTACAGGGGTAAAAAGGTAATTTTTACTTAGTTGTGATTACGAACAATTTGTGAAGGATTGACTTAATAATCGTGGTTATATCAAGTGGACAGAAATATATCTACAGTGAGGAGAGTACAACTATGGGCTACAGTGGAATGTCTCGATAGTTAACAAATGTTAATTAGCTAGGTTAAAAGAGTTTAGCTAGTTAATTTCGGATCGTTGGAGCTCATGATCTGTAGATCCAATAGGTTCCCTTGTTAGCTCGTGGACTAAACCTTAAAATAGTATGAGAGACTTTAAAAACATTCAAATTCAGTTTAGGGAGTAAGTATTATGTTTTGTTTGTTTAATTATGAATCAAACAAAAAATGGAGAGTTTGAAATATTTAAATGTGATTTAAATATTGTTCGAATTAATAGAGATTCATCGGATTGGAAAATGTTGGGATAAGTGGAAAAATTATTAATTTAATATAATTAATAAAATTATTTAATTAATTTAATAAAATTATTTAATTAATTTAATATTAAATTAATATTATTTAAAATTAATTAAAAGAATAATTTTTAAAAATGAAAAGAAATTCATTTATGAAATGAATTTAAGAAATTCAATTTTAATGAATTTTAGAAATTCATGTTAAAATTGAATTTAAGTTTTTTCATCTTTGTTCAGTAGGAGGTGGATTTCTCTCAAGCCAATTTAACCAACGCTTAATTGAAAGAGTTCAAGATATATGTTAGCGGAAGCAAAAGGAACTAAAACACTTTAAATTGGTTTAATTTGTGAAATAAGCATGCTAATTTTCAAAAGAAAAACAAAGAGCTAAAATATATTACCTTTGTAGCTCAAAACTCTCGCAATTTCTCCTTCAATCTGACTATCATAAGTGTCTTCTTGGCTATCCTCATGCCTTAGAACTTGATCGTGGGATCAATTTGTCTGAGAAATTTGAAGGGAATTTATGTATTTTGAGAGATTGGAGTAAACTTGAATAACTTGCAATATTTCAACAATTCATCAACCAACCAAGAAATTTAATCTTTATTAAACATCTTCTATTTATAGCCGAATCCATGCAAAGTCAAATTAACCACAATTGACACTTAATTTAATTTGAAGTGTTTTAAGTGGGATTTGTGGCTTCTTGTAGGAATGTCACCAAATGTGGGATAAACTCACTTTCAAATTGGAAAAAAATGGGAAAAATCCACTTACTTAAATAGTAGGAGTGCTCTCAAGAGTATTGACTTCTTCTTACATCTTAGCGACTTCAAGTTCCCTCCTGCCTAAGGCCTCCTTCTTCTCACCACACAAACTCAAAAGTTTCCCATATTCGGTATTGACCTTCTGAAGTTTGACTTCTAATTCTTTCTTTTATGAGGCTAACTGCGCAGCTCGCTCTCGAATGGTTTTATCCTCTTCTCGCAGTTGGTCGATCAAAGTGAGGGTTTCTTTCATGCGAGATCTTTTCTCTCCCAATTGATGATCTTTGTCAATTGAAGATAATTGTGCTAAATACGAGGACTGTAGCGCATTGAAATTTTCCACCCTCTTAAGATAATTGTCCACAAACTCCTGAAGCGGAGCCAAATTCTCTGCATGAACCTTCGAAATACCATAGAATACCTCTGTGACTTCCGATCTGAGATACGGAACCTGTTTAAATGAAGTACGCACAATCTTATCTCGAATGCTTTCCCATAAGGATAGGCTACTTGTCGATAAAAACTCGAAATTACTACATCACTGCAATATAGAGAAGCCTCGGGATTCCCAACATTCAGTTCTTTGCAGACGCATTAGGTCGGTTCTGATATTTTGAGCGAATCAGGAGGGGGCATGGTTTTCTCTATGAAGAGGGCTTTAGAACAATCGACTTCTTCAAGTGGAGAGGTTAAAACTCCAACGCTTTCAATACATACTTTCTCTTTGCCAAGTCGAATGTCCTCTAAAATAGCACGAGGTTGTAAGGGTGGTTCAATTGTTTCAGCTGCTAGTAATGTAGAAGTACCAACCTTATCCATGGATGAATCCAGATTATAAGGTCCCATTAAAGATTCTTCACTGTTCGGCTCCACAAGCTCTTGAAGGTGAGGACTCAAGGGAGATTGCAAAAAAAAAAAAAAAAGGGGAAAACATAAATTACCTGGTAAAGAAGAGAGCAAAGAGAACTTGAGAAGAGAGCATACATACCAACGGTATAGTAGCACTAGGGAGTCCTGAAGCACTTGGAATCCCTTCAAAAAAATTATTATCACAGGATGCTTTCACCTTCTTCGGGGGTCTCTTCTAATGATGATCACTGGTACTACTGTGACTGCCTTCTGCATGAGTCGCATCATCATCTTGAGAGCCACTAGTTTCTATATTGTGACGTAACATGGTTACATGGCTCCAACTTGCGAGCTGGCAAGAACACTTGGGATAATGTGTTGCACCTCGTACAAACCCTAAAGTAATATAAGATGTTAGTAAGTGTAGCAGCAGGGGGCATTCCCCTTATATCATTAGGAGTGTCTTGATAAAATCCAAACTGCAGCCCAAATTGATAAGGACTGTATGATTCTAATATCAAGGTATCTCCACACCGAGACGATACATAACTGGATCGCATGTTGGAGAGGATAAGTCATTATCATCAACCAAGCGCTCATGCCTATTTCGCCCTAGATAGTTACATGCCATTGGATGTTTGCACCTCTATGGATCAACTCTCGTGCTTCATATTCCCCGAAATAGATCAAGCCACTTTCTCCAGAAAAATTGGCCATCTTGGGACCCCGCACATCCACAGGAACGAGGTAATGTGTGTTAAAGTAATGGGCTAGCCAACCGTGGAGATAATGCATAGGAAAGTGAAAGTCCATACGTCCAATTGGGTTGGTAGCTTCGGTAATCAGCCCTAGACCATGACATATATTGGCTAGGATTGGAATAGCAAGGCTGTAAGACTTCCCATCAGCCATCGTGCTAGCAACTTTAAAAACTCCTGGGCGAAGGAAAACTCCCTTTTGGGGGAACACGAAAAGACACAACCAACATGACAAGAAAGTGGCCTGATATGTCTTTTCTCTTAAGGTGTCTTCTATTCCAAGTTCCTTGAATCACATATTTTCCCTAGTTGATCAGGCTCGATACTTGATTTTTGCACCATCCAGGTTATGAGTGGACCGAGAGCGGGAAGTCTTCCTTTGTTTTCGTCCAGGAGACTTATCATATTTTCGAGCCCCAAGAAACCAGAATGAAATCCAAGAGCTTATAGTTACTTGGGAGTCATTTTTTGAGGATGATGCACGGTCTTTCCTCTGGGAGTGAACTATCGAATAGTAGGCTGCAAACAGATGCTCACAAGCCTTTGGGAGATATCTTCTCTTCTCTCGCGAGTCGGTTAATTCTTTATAGCAAGGAATAACCGCCCCATACAAAGTCCCCCTGATCGGAAGACCCCCAAGCGACCATAGATCGCATAAAGAAATGGATACTCCGCCTGCCATGGTATGGAGAGTGTTACTAGACAGACATCAAGCATCACAAAAGGCCCGAACCACATCATTATTGGGGTCATATGTATATGAACCGGCCATCACCGCGTTAAACAAACAAACGTCGTGAATTCGACTAACTATAAGCTCCAACCATTCCCATTAGCAGCCGATAAAAGTGAATTCACCAGGGACTTTCACAATGGTGTTCCAATGGGCCTCGCCTTCGAGCATACGCCGCCCGGGAGTTAACGATCGATCCAGGGAAGGGGCTGTGTCATGAATCGGAGACCTTAGGATCCACACCTTTTCCATCTGATGAAAAGGCACCTCAATAGATAGTTTGGGGAAGGTCATATGATCATCTAACTCTAGCCAGATATTTGAAAGAAAACCAGTTAGGGGAGCCTCCACAGCAAATGTAAGTTCGCTCTTTATAGGTTGGTGCCTCTCTGCAAGGATCACGAGCTGCGTTTTCTCAGATGAGACGTGCTCCGCAAAGTAAACCATTGTCCTGTAGGAAAACGTCATTATAAGAAGTTAGGTCTTGATTGCTCGATCTAGAAGAAATAGAGACATGAAAGTTTCAAATGGTGAAGCAGACGTGAAAATATTCAAAGCAAAAAAAAAAAAAAAAAAAAAAAAAATTTGTCTGCCCTTGATATTGACATCACAACGTCACCACCCCTAGGCAACTGCCCAGTCTTAGGGCCAAGATTATGGTCGCTAAGATCATCCCGGGCTCATCCCTAATTCAATAGTTTAGAGACCCGGGTCATCTCTACTTGTAGGGTGACGACGAACTTTAGTCGCTAAGACCTTCAAATCGCTAAGATCTTCCCGAGCTCATTCCTAATTCAAAGTTTAGAGACCTAGGGTCATCCCTACCTGTAAGGTGACGACGAACCTCAGTCGCTAAGACCTTCAAATTGCTAAGATCTTCCCGGGCTCATCCCTAATTCAATAGTTTAGAGACCTAGGGTCATCCCTACCTGTAGACAACGAGCCATAGTCGCTAAGATCTTCCCGGGCTCATCCCTAACTCAATAGTTCAGAGCTCCAGGGTCGTCCCTACCTGTAGGGAGACGGCGGATTAACAATGTAAATCTTCATGCGCCAAGGTAGTAGAGAGGCGGTAGTTAGTAACTCAAATCTTCATGCACCAAAGCAACATAGAGATGACAAATTAATAATTCAAGTCGTCATACACTGAGTCCGTAGTGGAGACGTTAAATCAACCGTTGGCAAGTACAATTTGAAGGTTCGTGAGCCCGAAAAAAAGAGAGAGTTGTTCTGTTGGGATGCAGGTTAGCCTGCAAACAACGGGAGTAAGTGATTAAAGCAAAATAATGATAAAAACACAAAAAAAAAACTCTCGCCCAAGGCTCGCTCTCCCGCTCTCCTGCTCTCTCGCCCAACTCTCTCCCTCTCGCTCAGCTCCCGCTCTCTCGCTCTCTCGCTCTCTCGCTCACACTCTCGCTCTCTTGCTCAAACTCTCGTTCTCTCCCGACTATCGCTCTCACGCTGTCTCAGCTTCCCGTCGCAACTCGTGCTCGCTCCAGCAAAAAATGGGTTGTTCTCAAACTTGAGGTGATCGACGAAGCTTCGGTGGAATGAGTTACCCGACGATAAAATAGCAATGGGACGCACGATTCACCTCCGGTGGTTCTGCGACTTCTGATAACAGCAGTAGAATGGCCTTATTTCGGCAGGGTACTCCGGCGGCGTCCGGTAGTTTTTAATAGCAGCAGCGGGCTGTGAAAGCAGAGCGAGTTGAGAATGATGGAAGCATCGCACCTTCAGGTATATATAGCGAAACGACGACGGGATTCTCACGCGCGATTCGGGAATTTTCCTTTTTTCTTTTGGTATCCAAACGGATTTAGGAATCCCCAAACCTCTAAAATCTTAGTTTAACTTGACCCAAATCTCAAATTCGATTTTTTTTAGCAAAAATCTAAACCATCCAAATTTCAAGTTCAAAAATCACCTTTTCGATTTTAATTCGGATTTTGAAATTTATACCCATAATTAGTCAATCTTTGCACATTGAGTTCGAATTTTACATGAAATACTAAAAAAAAAAAATTAAAAAAAAATTAGTCGTGTTCGTCCTAAATCTAAATTTTAGTACACTCCAAATACTTCAAATGCAAAACCACAAATTTAAGCTCCTATCCCTCTAATCAAATTAATTGATGAATTAAAATCTCAAATTCAAAGTAAATTAGAGTTTGGTCATACTCCAAAATTTACTTCCATTGATAAAGTTTGGTTGTGTTCCTAAATTTGTTCCTAAATTCCATTGATAAGGAGCATATGACTTACAGGTAAGATTCAACTTTAATGTTTTTGAAATCCACTCACACATGAATGTGTGTGAATTTCAAAAAGGGGGCATTTGTTGGAGAAGAAATTTTGTACATTTTTGGACTAAAGAAAGATTGGGCTCAAATCCAACTTTAGCTCAAACCGAAGAGAAAGTCGAGCCCAAGCCCAAGGCCCAAAAGCAAGTTGTCCCAAGCCCAATGGCCCAAAAGTAAGTTGGCCCAAGCCCACGAAAAAAACCCCTATAAATTGAGGGTCTCCTTCTTCATGAGGGAGGGGTTGGAAGAGTGAAGAAAAAATGCTGAAACTCTGGAAATCCAAATTCTGAAGAATTGAAGACTGAAGCTCAAGATTTGAAGATCGAAGCTCCCAAGCTCACAAGTTCTGAAGATTGAAGCCATGAAATTCTAAAGAAGCTAAAGATTGAAGATTCAAAATACTAAAGTTCTAGAGACTCTAAGAATTGAAGACTCTGGGGTTGAATACCTTGAGAGCAAATTTTCATAGAAGATCTCAAGAATTCAAGTTGCACGTGTTTACTTTTCTTTGAGAGAAAGAATCAAAGGATCAAATATTAGAGATTATACTCTCAACATTGAAGTTAATACAAATAAATTCAAGTTCCATGAATTAAATTTCTTCAAAAATCTCGTTGAACAACTATATTGGAATTTAGAGTAAAATAATTTCAAGACATAATAAAACGACTACATAGAAAATTAAAGTTCGATAAACAATTACTTGAAGTCAAATTACAAATAAAATCATGGAAAGATAAGGTTCATTAATCAGAATATAACTTGGGTTGCAATTGAAGGAAGAAATATTCAAACAAATTCAGGGTACAGAAAAAGTAGAGTCATGGTGCTGGATCCAGTGGTCGCCCGAGGACTTGCATGCAATAGACGTACTTTCACTGCGGTGGGAAGTCCACGAAGTGGCTTAACAACATTGGATCTGCAAGCAATTACCATGCAATAGTCAAGCTATCTTGCACTGATAGACCAAGAATTGATTGCAGCTCAGCATACAATTCTCGACGACGACGCCTTGCCATGTTTTTGTTCACGATAGGCCACTGTGCAATGTCGTCAATGGACTTCGTCAGAAGTTGGAATCCCTCTCGAACCACCTCACTGTACTCTCCAATTGAGGAACTTTGGGACCTCCTACTTCTTGATGGCATGCTACTTCCAGACCTTCTACCGCCGAGGGTAGTTGGAAGGTCCTTTGATGTGGGCGAGCTGGTGAACAATGGATCAGGAATCAAAGTCCGGGGACTGGTTATTCAAGATGTCCTCGTTCTCCTCTTCCACAACAGGTTCAAATCCGACCTCTATAGTGGTGGCTGCATGATTCACTGTGGCCCTGTCTTTGCCGAATAAATGGCCAAGTCGTCATAGAACGGAAATGACTTATGGTGCAGTTCTTTTACACTCGGATAACTATATTAAAGGGGAAATGTGTTATGTGATGGCTAAGAATTTAAAACAAACTAGAAGAAATAAAAAATTAATAAAATTACCTTTTAATGTCCTGACTCTTGACTCTAAATGTGGGCTTACCTGTATGGAACACCCCGAAATCCTCTGCTGCATCATTTGTAGTATGTTTGATAGGAATCCAGGTTGAAAAGTCCTGTTATTAGCTCGCTAGTGTCCAGACTGCACACACTGGACCAAACACTCCACGAGGATTCTGTCCTCCTCATCCGTCCAAATATGTTTTGCGGCTCTTGCACGTGATCCACATGCTTCCATCTAAAGTTAAATTTGTTAACACAGTCAGGCTTGAACATAAAGGTGTAGTGTGGTGAGCAAGCATTAACGCATTGAGATTGTATATAACAAGAATCAACCCATTCACACTATACATGGAAATATTCCCATATGTT
Source organism: Citrullus colocynthis (assembly GCA_031780015.1). Classification (NCBI taxonomy): domain Eukaryota; kingdom Viridiplantae; phylum Streptophyta; class Magnoliopsida; order Cucurbitales; family Cucurbitaceae; genus Citrullus; species Citrullus colocynthis. Next base: position 1,025,340 of record QLSR01000253.1, read on the forward strand.
ATACAAAAAATGATAAAATGTACACGTCGTGCATCAACCAAATACTGTATACATAACAAAAAAGACTATACAAAATTTTCCAAGGGTGTTAATTATAAAACCGCATTGAATTATTGTTTAAGTACCAATTTTTGCAAAGCAGGAAACCTTAGTTTTTAATTTTAAAACCACATTAAATTTAGGTTGAAGTACCAATTTTGGCAAAGTAGGAAATATTGGTTTTTAATTATAAAACCGCATTGAAAATTTATTTAAGTATAAATTTATTGTAACCTATGAACCATTGGATGTTACTTACAAAATGGGTTGAAATTTTGTTTGAGTATAAATTTTTGTAAAGTACAAAACTTTAGATTATTAATTATAGAAATGGAAAAGTACCAAACTTTTGGATTTTAATTATATAATATGCTTCTTCTTGTTCATTTATTTTTTCATGATGGAACATTTGTATTTTAATTAACCTTATATTTTAAATTAAAAAAATTGTTTTCGTACTAATTTTTCAAATAGGATCGAGAATTGAATTGGTCGTTTTTGTTTTTTTTTTCTTTGTTCTTTCTTTTATGCTCTCAGTAATTAGGTGAAAGGAAATTTGACTTAAAATATTTTTGTTGTTCTTGACTTTTTTTTTTCTTTACATTTTGAATACAAATATTCGATCTTATTCCTAAGATGTGTTTTATATAAAATAAAAGAAAATTGTATAATAGAGCCCATAAACTAAAATATACACTTCAAATTCATTGATTACTAATGAAATACGTAAAATACACATATTATTTCTTGAGTTTGTTTTTTAACAGAGGTGGAACAAAGGAATTATACAGAAGCATTTCAAACAAAAGACAACATACATTTTTTAAACATCAAGTTCTACAAGTAACATGTACTTAAAAAAACAAGGGTAGTATAAATGAGTTACGTGTAATATAGTGAAGATCAAACAGGGTAGGTTAGATAATTGTTTCCACTGTACATTGACAAAAAAAAAATATATTGATAAGTAAATATTACGAGTATATGATTAAAAAAACAAAAGAACAGAACTGTAGAAAAGAACGAAGCGTATGTATATATACCTGTTAAAAACAGACTGTCAATTGGGTTGAACAATCAAACGAATAGGGCATAGAAGAAACAAGAAGTCCACCTTCACATGAAACAAGGAAGTAAAACAAATTGAGAATAAACTGAGATGAGAACAAATTTAGAATATAAGAAAAAAAAGGGGTTGGGCTTCAAGGGGACCTACCACTGGATTCCTACAAGTTGGAGAGGAAATTTCCTTCTTGAAATGGTGTGTGAAGAATAGGGAAATAGGGTGTATATATAAGCATGGAGTTAATGAGGTTTAAACAACCCAACCACCCAATTAAAAAGATGAACAATACACGTTTTTTATGGAGATTAAGAATAGGGGAATAGGGTGTATATATAAGCATGGAGTTAGTGAGGTCTAAACAACCCAACTACCGAATTAAAATGATGAACAGTCCATATTTTTTATGGAAGTGACACCAATTTAATAAACCAACAATCAACATATAGTAACATAATAATAAAAAAAAGAGTTTTGATCCAACGGAATCAGTTAGAATGAAACCAGATAGTCAACTAATCAATTATAATGACAAGCTATAATTAAACAATTGATTTTTCTTTTGAAAGAATGGCCTCAAGTGTGGGGGGAAAAAACGAGATAAACAATCAATTTTAGTTAAAAAAATAGAAATAGAACTGATCAATAGGTTAAAATCCTATAAAATACAGCATGCTTCAAACAAATGTTCATTTGAAAACGTAAGATGAAAATTGTAGAATTCAAAATGGTATTCGAGAAAAGAAAATTATCCGGCTAAAACAATTTGAAGGAAAATCGGCAAAATCCTCATCATCGGGCAACAAACAATTAAAAGCAAACCGAATATCGAAAATGAAAACCACATATTTGTAAACATGCAATAGAATCAGAGAGGGAGAAAAAATGGAAGGAACAGAGAAAAAAATGCAAACCCATCCGAACATGACAAAAAAAAAAATTTGAAACCATGGATCTATACATGCAACATAATCAGAAGAGGAAAAATAATGGAACAAGTCTATGAACATGCAACCACAAAAGAGATCTATAAACATGAAACGTATTATAAATATGCAAATCCATCCGAACATGAAAGAAAAACGATTAAATCATAGATCTATAAACATGCAACAAAATCAAAAGAGGAAAAAATTATAAAACAACAGATCTTCGACGAAAAAAGAAATGGCACACAAATCTGCACCCAATCTCGGCCGAATGTAAAAAAAAAACAAAAATCGAACAAATCTATGAACATGCAACACCGGAAGATGAAAAAAAGAACCACAAATCTATAACTCACTTTGTAAGTGGGGAGGAGCCTTCCCCTACCAAAACCCATACCAGCATAGCGGGACCACCTACCAAGCAATCGACGACGGCAAGAGCCACCATTCTTGCCGTTAGAGCGGCAAGAGAGGGCTTCGACGTCTCCTCTGGTCTGCTCTGAAGCATTGATTAACGCTTCAGAGCAAAGAGTGAATGAGAAAGACGAAGGGCAGAAGAGAGAAGTGGGAGAGTCGGTAGTATTGAATGAGGAAGACGAAGGACAGAAGAGAAAAGTGGGAGAGTCGGTAGCATTGAATGAGGAAGAAGAGGCGACAGATGAGAGAGGATAAGAGAAATCGGAGTCGAAAGAATGAATGCAGAAGACGAAGGGTAGCAGGGAGAAGGATGAATGCGGAAGACGAAGGGTAATAGAGAGTGGGTGGAATTGAATGAGGGAGAGGAGGCGACAAGAGAGAGAGTGGGAGGAGTATTTACATAGTGCAGAGTGAAGAGTGGGAAACCAGTGGAAACGAAGGGATTAGGTGGGATTGGCATTGTAATCGGCAGATGAGAGAAGACGAGAGAAGGGATTGTAGTTGGGGTTGGTTTTGTAATCCAAACCAACCCCAAAACCCATTCCCTAAACATGGGTTTTTAAACCTAGCCCAATCTATTCCAAAACCCACTCCTCAAACATGGGTTTTTAAATGACATTAAATGTCACTAGATGGTCCTAATCATCAAATTAAGCAAACACAATTTGAATTAAACTTGATTCAATTGTTTAGAATGATAGTGCCTTCAACAATGAACCAAATTTACATTAAGTGAAGTGGAGTTTAATTATGAAAAATGAAAGGTTAGAAAGTCTAGGCTAACATTTTGTTATAGATTGGATTTAATTAATTAGTAGAAACTCAATTAATGAAAAAGTCAACAATCAAAGCCTTTACTAGTTAATCATGCAACTTAATTTGTAATTATGCTCAGTGCCAACAAATTTTGCGATTAGAGAAGAAGCTATAAAGAGACGTCAATTCCATCAAGCAACCTCAATAAAGATTAAATTCATACCCAATCAATTCATGGCAATCAATCTAATACAATTTTAAAAAAATTCTCAAGAAATTTACGCCTAAAATCCTACCTCCAAATACACTTACCTTAGCCGATCATCCTCATGAAGCACAATCTACAAGTCTTGGAGTGACTACAAGTGGAAATGAAGAAGAAAAAGGGAATAACAGATGAAGAAAGGTAGCAAAAGTGATATGAAATGGTGGCTGAAGGTTTGGTTCTCTCTAAAATGACCTAAAAAATCACGCATATATATAAAATACATCGGAGCGTCATTGCACTCTTTAGCAGCTTCGTTATGATGGGCAGAGAATTGGAACGATGCTAAGCATTGTGCTGCGAGGCACATGCAAGCGCTCCGCTTCCATCGTACTTTGGAGCATCACAATGCTGCGACCATTTTTGCTCCCGGGTCTTCAGTGTAAAGCTCAGAGAAGTTGTGCTCTCCAGAGGCATTTTGGTCATTTTCACGACCTCATTTGGCCTATGCTTCCGAAGCTCTGGTATGACTCGTTTTTGCACCAAATCGACTCCAGTGGTCCGTCTCACTACCTTAACGCTCATAGTCTGCAAATTTAAGGAAATAACACGTTAAATGAAAGAACGAGCTGGAATAAAGGCGGGAGAGATAACTCTTTTTAGGAGCTATCAATTAATTAAACTCTTTAATTAAATTAATCAATCAACTGTAGGTCACTCCACTAAAGACACACAGCTGCACTCATCGCACAATAGATATATTTTTATGTCCATGAATATAAACAATCAATAATAAGTCAACCCTTCACAAATTGCCCGTAAATACAATTTGGTCAAATTATTATTTTTCTCCTATAATTACCTCTGACTCCTTAAGTACCACTAATCCCCTCTAATGAACAATCAGTTTATAGCTCAACTAAACTAAATCTCTCTCGAGCTAATGAGAGGGTGAGACTCATTGTTCAAGACCTGGAATCAGCCTTTAAGGAAGCAATTCATCTTGTATACGTATGCTCCCAGATCCCAACTAGGACAAATCCCCAAAATGGTAGGCATATTGAGTCGACGAAACTAGCCATTTTCACCCATACAAATCAAGGGACTGCCCTCATAGACAAGAGTTCATAACTCACTCAAGATTGAGGTCAAGTTACCTATTGTCATCCTATGAAATGTTAATCTGTTCAATTTACGGTGTTATAAAGAGAGATTAATCATTTCTAAGTTTGATATTTTATAAACTCTTTGTATAGGATACCCTCACTTGCATTTCTCCATATGAACGATTAGGATCACATCGTTTGTAACACTTACAACTCTTGTAACATTTACACAGTAGACCGTATCCATAGTATTACTAAGATAGGACACCCAACCTTATCCATATACTAAAAATCATTTAGGTTATTACTTGAACGTGATCCATCTGTATGTTTACGATATACATGTTTAAGTTACATAAAATAGTCTCGGAGCTTAGTTTATTGGATTGAGTTAATGCAATATAAATGTCAAATAAAATAACTCTTTATTAAATAAAAATATGTATTAACAATTTAAAAACTATGAGACTCACGAGATTTAGGGCACTAATCCTAACAATCTCCCCCTTGTCCTAAAGCTAGTGGGGTGTTCAATACAAAAGACAACATAAAGTAAAGTACACAATACCACACACTATAGCCTACTCCCACTTGCCTTAGACAAGACTATGCATATGTCGTAGACACTCTTCAGGTGACCCTAAAATACTTTAGTTGTTAGAGCCTTTGTAAATGGATCAGCAACATTGTACTCTAAAGCGATCTTCATGACAATCGCGTCTCCTCATTGCACAATCTCCCAATTGTAATGATACTTACGCTCGATGTACTTTCCTCATTTATGGCTTCGAGGCTCCTTGGAGTTTGCCACAACACCATTATCACAATAAAGGGCATCGACATGTTTGGAACCACTTCCAAGTCTATCAAAAACTTCTTGAGCTAAACAGCTTCTTTAGCGGCTTCACAAGCAGCTACATATTCTGCTTCCATGGTAGAATCAAGAATACATCCTTACGTGATGCTATGTCATTCTATAGCTCATTCATTAAGAGGGAACACTGATCCTGATGTGGATTTCTTGGAATCCTTATCAGTCTAAAAATCAGAGTTAGTGTATTCTGATACAATGCTATACTATATGATAAGAAGCTGACCAACCAAGAGAAAAATAAGGCTCAACAAGTTCAAACCAGCTCAAGTGAAGAGGAGAATGAAGCTCAAACAGCTCAATCTAGCTCAAATGAACCTCATGCTGAAAATCAAATAGAGAACTTTTCAAGTCAACCCAATCATGAGGCAATCATTCTGCCACAAGATCCAATGACAAAAGCTAGAGCTAAAAGTCTTCAAGAAGGATTCAATGGTTGCTTCCAAGTTAAGTATTCAGCAAATGATGAAGAGTTGCAACTTTTGAAGCTCCAAGAGTCATTTGGACACCCAAGAGTCATCATGAATCTAAAAGTCTAGATTCATTCACATATTTAATGTCCTAATGTATCCAATTTAATTTCATGTATTTATATTTATTTTGGTAGTTGAAACGGTGTAGATGAATTTAGACAATATGGTGAAAGGTTGTGACCGTTCATGGTGCCTTTTCAATTAGTTTAAATAGGGCTGAAATTTCCACATTTTGGGACACAACTTTGAATTTGAATGAAGTCTCCATAGAGTTTTATCTCTCAAGCTTTATGCTTTCTTTGTATTCTTGTGTATAGAATGCATATTTAGAACTTTCAATCTAGTTTGATCAATTAGATTATGGAGAGTTCAAAATCTTGAAGTTAGGAACAAGTTCTCCTTTCTGAGATCTTCGATTCATTCTTTCCAAGCCAAATCTATTTAGCTTTCTCGGGGTTGTCTATCAAATTTGTTCATTGGGGGTTATTCTTATTATCGTTGTAGGCGTTCACCTGAATAAGGGAAGTTCTCAGTCATAATTGAGGTAGTTTCCTTTTATCATTTGGTATCAGAGCTTCGTGTCACGGGGTCACAATTTTCCTATGACCTTCGTGCGGCACTTGATGCTAAGGAATCAACCAAGTAAGCCTTTTGAGGTTTGTCGGGACAAAGAAGGCTATAAGGAGGCGTTAAGAGAGCAAGAAAAGTCAATTGAGTCGAGCGTTGAGAAGATTTAGCTTTGTATTGTGTGTGCCGAGAATTTCCCGAAGTGCCCTACAAATGAAGGGGCCTTGCCTATTTATAGAGGCCCCGCACCGACTTTCTATGATCGACTTATTATGTCGGTCATGGAGGTTTCTACACAATTTAATATTAAAATATTATTTACAAGTAGTTAGGGCGCTGGGAGGAACGTTCAAGAGAGCTCTAAGCCATCTCTAGTACAATCGGGGTCTTTCCAGACCGTTTCTGAGCGAGTCCATCCGCGATGGAAACTTCTAGAAGTGTCCGGGCTTCTCCTGGGGAATCACGACCCCTCCCAGGGTGGTCGAGAGCCTTCTAGGGCTGTCGAGGCTCTTCCAGGCCATTCGCGGGCCTTAGAGTATTCTCCAGACTCATCGACGCCTATCTCGATTGTTCCGGACTTTTCCAGGTCTTCCGGTCATGCATTCACAGACATGCCTTGCGGTGCGCCTTAGCGATGCGTCAGGCGCGACCTTGCCCGCTGACGCGTTGGACGCAGCCTTGCCCAGCAATGCTTCGGGCACAGCCTTGTCCAGCGATGCGTTGGACGCAGCCTTGTTCAGCGATGCGTAGGGCGCAGCCTTGCTCAGTGATGCGTCGGACGCAGTCTTGCCTAGCGATGCATCCAGTGTGCAATTGACTAGGGTCGACGCATCTTTCTCCCACTCGTCCTCCCTTATGCGCGCAGCTCTTCATTAGGTGCTTTGGGCCATGCGTGCCGGTGGGGCGCGACAGACGCATAGGCCTTCTTGTTGGCTGCGACTAGCATTTTTCCCATCCCTGCTTGGACATTCTAAGGGGATAGGCACATTAGTTTCACAAAATTTGTGGGTCAATTTTTTCCCGTGACATTCGGCTCTAAACAGATTATACCTTTTCTTGTATTCCTTTCCCTATCATCATTTTGTTTCTAAATTCATTCATCTATTTCCATCTTTCTTGTGACTCTTCATCTTCTCATTTGTTTTTCTTGCTTCATACATTATTGTGCTTGCGGAAAAAAAAAAGAACAAAAAAAAAAAAAAAAGGCAAAATAAAAAGAATTAAAGAAAAAACATATATAGTCTTCTTGTGACTTTTCATCACTTGTTTTAGGTGTTTCTCAAGCAAGTTTGAAGCATTGTGATTACATATCTAAAAAGAGTCCATATAATCTATATCCTTTTTGTCATTCCCATCTTTTCATTCACACCTTTTAATTGATATCATTTTCTTTTTCTTAATCATATACCAAATTTCGTTGTTTTTCTTTTATTTTTTCTTCTTCCTATAACCTATTTGCTTCTTAAAAGTTCTTTCTATTGCTTAGCCACACTTATTTTGCTAAATTTGAGATTTTTGTGACTTTCCACCTCTAGCTAAATTGATAGTGTTCTTGCATGATTCTCATAAGAATACTATAAGACTTGCTAAAGTTTGAGATATTTTTAGTCTTAGGAGTAATTCTATATATATTGAGTGCAAACACGAGTGACCTTTCATCTTCTTGAGGGTAATTATGTGAGGGACTGTTGGTGAGGTCCATTTTTTTTCGTTTACTTTATTATTATTATTTTTTTTACAGGATGGCAAATCCAGATGACGTTGAAGTTAATGAAGTACGTTTAAGAGAGGCCCAACAAGGAGTATGGCCCAAATGATCAGTACTATGGAAGCACTAACAGCTCGTTTGGAAAGGTTAGAGATGGGGCACCGGGCCAGGGAAAGAATACCACCTCAAGATGATTGTAATATTGGGGTGCCAAGAGGAGGAGAAAGACTAGTTGGACATGAAGTAATTAAAGGTCGAGGGAGAGGATACCAAAATTTCCAAAGGAGAGCTCAACGAGATGCAGCTCAAGATGATTGTAATATGGGGGGTATCAAATTTAAAATTCAAAAGTTCTTTGGTAAAACCAATCCAGAGGAGTACATTCAATGGGAGAAAGAGGTGGATAATGTGTTTGCTTGCCATAATTTTAGGACGAGCAAAGGTTAGATTTTGTGTTTCCAAATTTAAGGATTACGCTCAAATTTGGTGGGATAAGTTAATGTCTTGGGAGAAGAAATCTTGAAGCACCAATTGATTCATGGTATGAATTCAAAGAATCTATAAAGGGATGCGGTTTGTTCCAAATCATTTCCAAAGGGAGATGGCACAAAGGCTTCAAGGATTGAGACAAGGCAACAAGTCCGTGGAAGACTACTACAAAGAGATGGACACTTTGTGGAAGGACTTTGATCTTGATGAGGACATGGAGACTCTCATGGCAAGATTTTTGAATGGCCTAAACAAGGAGTTGCTTACAAGGTTGATTTGTAACCATATTTTGACATAGAGGAGATGTTGCATCTTGCCATCAAAGTGGAAAAGCAATTGAGTACTAAAAGAACAAGGTACACTCTTCTAAACCTTCTTCTTTCAACTCATTATGGAAAAGGAGAATAGAAGTGATTTAGAAGTAGAGATAAGTTTATGAATGAAAATTCTAAAGAGGAAGGCGAGTGTTCTATGAAAGGAAAAGCTAAATTAGAAGAGCCGAAGGAGAGAAATAGAGATTTAAGTGCTGGAAATGTCAAGGGTTAGGACATGTCAGTAGAGATTGTCCAAATAAAAGGACAATGATCATCCATAATGGAGAGGTAGTAACTGAGGGTGAGGGAAATGAAAATTGAGGAGGATAAGGAAGAAGTTGCTGAAGTAGGAGAGACTAGTGATGGAAGTTATGAAGAACCAATTATTGGACACGTGCTTGTAACTAGAAGAGCTTTAAGTGCTTAAGTTAAAGAAGATCTAGTTCAGGAGCAAAGAGAGACCTTGTTTCATACTCGATGTCATGTGAAAGGAAAGGGATGTTGTGTGATCATTGATGGTGGGACTTGTACTAATGTTGTTAGTACATTACTTGTTAAAAGATTGGGTTTGCCCACAACATCACATCCTAGACCATACAAACTTCAGCAGTTGAAATTTGGGAAAGTGAGAGTCAATAGACAATGTCTTCTGTCTTGTGTCTTTTTCTATTGGAAGGTATAATGATAGTATCTTATGTGATGTTGCACAGATGCGTGTTGTAGAGATTTTATTGGGAAGGCCATGGCAATTTGATAGAAGAGCTATTCATGATGGTTATCTTAGTCACTACAAATTCACCAAAGATGGAAGAAAAACCATTCTTCTTCCTTTGTCAACTATAGATGTGTATGATGAGCAATGTAAGTTAGAGAAAATGAGAGTGGAAGTTGAAAAAGATGTGAAAGAGGGAAAAAGTACTTTGAGTGAAAAAAAACAAAGGAGAAAAGAATTTGAAAGAAAAAGAGAAAATTCTTGATGAGAGTGAGGAAAACAATTGTGTAGAGAAAGAAAGGAATGGAAAGAAAGAAAAACATCCTAAAGGGAGAAAAGAGAGAAACATAGAGTTTGATAGCTACAAATACTGAGGTTAGAAAAGCTTTGTTTTCAACAAAACCAATCTTTGTACTTTTGTGTGAAGGACCATGTTTTCTAATTGATGACTCAACAACTTCTTTGCCTAGTGTTTTTCTTAGTTTGTTCTAGGAATTTTTAAGGACATCTTTCCTAAATAACTACCAAGTGGGTTGCCTGCACTTAGGGGAATTGAGCATCAAATTGACTTCCTCCCGGGAGCTGTCATTCCAAATATGCCAGTGTATCGAGCTAATCCTACAGAGACAAAAGAAATTCAAAAGCAAGTTGATGAGTTGCATGCCAAAGGATATTGAAGGAAAGTCTAAGTCCCTATTCGGTTCCTGTCATCTTGGTTCCAAAGAAGGATGGATCTTGGAGAATGTGTGTGGATTGTAAAGCCATCAACAAGATTACGGTAAAGTATCGTCATCCTATACCTAGACTTGATGATATGTTAGATGAACTGCATGGATCTATTTTATTTACTAAAATTGATCTTAAGTTTGGATACCATCAAATTAGGATGAAAGTTGGTGATGAATGGAAAACTGCATTTAAGACCAAACACATGGATTGAATGGAAAATCAGTTATGTCGTTTGGTCTTACCAATGCACCTAGTACTTTTATGCGTCTCATGAATCGAGAATCGTGTTTTGCGTGAATATTTAGGAAATGTGTAATAGTTTAATTTTATGATATTCTGATTTATTCCAGGTCTTTAGAAGAACATGTGGAGCATGTTAGGAATGTTTTGATTGCATTAAGGAAAGCTCAATTGTCTGTCAATTTGAAAAAGTATGCTTTTTGTCTAGATAAGATTAATTTTCTTGGATTTGTTATTTCTACCAATGGTATTGAAGTTGATAGTGAGAAAGTTAAAGCAATCAAAGAATGGCCACAACCTAAAAATGCTAGTGAAGTTAGGTCTTTTCATGACTTTGCTAGTTTTTATAGGAGGTTTATTAAGGATTTTAGTACGATTGCTGCAACACTAAATGAGATGGTTAAAAAGCATGTTGTTTTCAAATGGGGAGAATCTCAAGAACCAGCATTTAATGATTTGAAAGAAAAATTAAGTTTTGGACCTTTGTTGTCTTTGCCTAATTTTGAAAATATATTTGAAATTAAGTGTGATGCTAGTAGAATAGGAATTGGAGCAGTTTTAATGCAGGAACAAAAGCGAATTATGTATTTTAGCGAGAAATTGAATGGTGTTGCTTTGAACTATCCAACTTATGAAAAGAGTTGTATGCTTTGGTAAGAGCATTACAAACTTGGCAACATTACTTATGGCCAAAAGAATTTTTCATCCATACTGATCATGAAAGTTTGAAGCACCTCAAGGGACAAGGCAAGTTAAATCGTCGTCATGCTAAGTGGGTTGAATTCATAAAATCATTTCCCTATGTGATAAGGTATAAAAGTGGTAAGGAAAATATTGTTGCAAATGCATTATCTAGGAGATATAGCTTGTTATCAACTTTATCTTCTAAATTAATGGGATTTGAGTTTTTGAAAGAAATGTATGAAAATGATAGTGATTTGGTATTTTTTTTTCAATGTGTGAATGGAATCACGGTAAATAATTTTTATGTTTTTGATGGGTTCTTGTTTAGGAAAGATAAACTTTGCATTCCTAAGGGTTCATATAAAGAATTACTTGTTAAAGAAGCACATGGGGAAGCACATGGGGGTGGTCTGATGGGTCCTTTTTCTGAATTGAAAACATATGATGCACTCAAGAGTCATTTTTATTAGCTACACATGCAACATGATGTTCACAAAGTTTGTAGTACATGCATTACATGTTGAGAAGCTAAATCTAAGTTTAGACCACATGGATTGTACACACCTTTACCTGTTCCTAATGCTCCTTGGACTAATTTGTCTATTGATTTTATTCTTGGTCTACCTCGGACTAAGAGAGGGCATGATAGCATTTTTGTTGTTGTTGATCGTTTTAGCAAAATGTCACATTTCATTGCTTGTCATAAAACTGATGATGCCAAGAACATTGCTAATTATTCTTTAGGGAAGTTGTGAGATTTCATGGCATTCCAAGTTTGATTGTTAGTGATAGAGATGTCAAGTTCTTAAGTCATTTTTGGAAAGTTTTGTGGGGCAAGTTGGGCACTAAGTTGTTGTTTTCTACCACATGTCGCCCACAAATTGATGGTCAAACTGAAGTTGTCAATAAACATTAATAACTTTGCTTAGAGCAATCCTTGAAAAAGAATCTTTGTATGTGGGAAAAATTTTTGCCTTCTGTTGAGTTTGCTTAGGGTTGTTCATAGCACAACTAAATGTTCACCTTTTGAAATAGTTTATGGATTTAACCCTAAGACACCTCTTGATTTATTGCCTTTTACCAACTAACCAGTTTGTTCATCTTGATGCCAAATAAAAACTGAAGTTGTGAAGAAACTTCATAAGCAAGTGAAAAAAAAGAATTGAGAAGCATAATGAAAATGTTGCCAAAAGAGTGAATTGGGGAAGAAGACCGCCCATTATGAAGCCAAGCGATTGGGTTTGGGTACATAGAAAGGAGCGTTTTCCAAACAAAAGGAAGTCTAAGTTACATCCAAGGGGAGATGGACCATTCCAAGGTTTTGAAAAGATCAACGATAATGCATACAAAATTGATCTTCTGGCTAAGTATCATGTTAGTGCTACATTTAATGTTGCTGACTTATCCAATTTAATTTCATGTATTTATATTTATTAGGGTAGTTGAAAGGATGTAGATGAATTTAGACAATTTGGTGAAAGGTTGTGAACTTTCATGGTGCCTTTTCAATTAGTTTTAATAGGGCTGAAATTTCCACATTCTGGGACACAACTTCGAATTTCAATGAAATCTCCATAGAGTTTTATCTCTCAAGCTTTATGCTTTCCATTATTGTGTATATGCATGTTTAGAACTTTCAATCTAGTTTGATCAATTAAATTGTGGACAGTTCGAAATCTTGAAGTTAGGAACAAGTTCTCCTTTCTTCCCGATCTTTGATCAATTCTTTCCAAGCCAAATCTGTTTAGCTTTCTTGGGGTTGTCTATCAAATTTGTTTTTTGGGGTTTATTCTTATTATCGTTGTCGGGTTTCACCTGAATAACGGAAGTTCTCAAACATAATTGAGGTAGTTCCTTTTTATCATTATAGCTCCTTCATCAAGAGGGAACATTGATCCTGACGTGGATTTCCTAAAATCCTTATTAGTTTGAAAATTAGAGTAGCGTATCCTGTAAGGATCAAATCCTTAGCACCTTACACAAGCATATAGTCCCTCGTTCTCCCAAAATACTTTAGGATGGTCTTAAACCCAGTATAGTGATCAAATCCTAGATTTGATTGATATCTACTGACTTTCCCTACTTGATAAAAGAAATACCTCAATTATGTTTGAGAACTTCCCTTATTCAGATCAATCCCCGTAACGATAACAAGAATAGCCCCCAATAAACAAATTTGATAGACAACCCCAAGAAAGTTAGACAGATTTGGCTTGGAAAGAATTAATCAAAGATCAAGAAGAAAGGAAAATTTGTTCCTAACTTCAAGATTTTGAACTCTCCATAAGCTAATTTATCAAACTAGATTGAAGGTTCTAAACTTGCATTCTATATACAAGAATACAAAGAAAGCATAGCTTGAGAGATACAACTTTATGGAGATTTGATTCAAAATTCAAAGTTGTGTCCTAAAATGTGGAAATTTCAGCCCTATTTAAACTAATTGAAAAGGCACCATGAAAGGTCATAACCTTTCACCAAATTGTCTAAATTCATCCACACCCTTTCAACTACCCTAATAAATATAAATATATGAAATTAAATTGGATACATAGGACATTAAATATGTGGATGAGTCTGAATTTTTAGATTCATGATGACTTTGGGTGTCCAAATGACTCATGGACCTTCAAAAGTTGCAACTCTTCATCATTTGCTGAATACTTAGCTTGGAAGCAACCACTTAATCCTCCTTTAAAACTTTTAGCTCTAGCTTTTGTCATTAGACCTTGTGGCACAATGATTGAGATTGGGTTGACTGGGAAAGTTCTCTATTTGATTTTCAGAATGAGGTTCATATGAGCTAGGTTAAGCTTGTTGAGCTTCATTTTCCTCTTCACTTGAGCTGGTTTGAGCTTGTTGAGCCTTATTTTCCTTTTTGTTTGTTAGCTCCTTATCACTATTGCATACCAAATGTCCGACCTAGTACAACAACATGACATACATCAAGCTACCCACTGCAGATGCATAGGGAATCAATTTCATCTCCTTAACCTCTTGATGTGTCTTAGGACCCTATTCCTTTTGAAGTTATGTTGATATGTAGACTCTTCATGGTTTTGTTGTAATGAATATGCTTTTCATTGTTATTATGCTTAACTCTTGTTGATTGACCATGATTGAATGTTAGATTAGATGTATGATTGAAATAATTGTATGTCTAATTGGATCTATAACAATGAACTGTTGTTAATCTGTCATGTGAATAGTTCGGTTAACAATATCATGTAACTTATATTGGTTTCAAGATGTTGGTAATCAATTAGGTTGCCTGAGAAAAGGTTGTTTTTGATGGAAAATAACCCGAATTTATTTTTCTAAACTTAAGCAAATGAATTGCAATAAAATCCATGAATACTGAAAAATGTTGCATAATGAATTAAACAATGATTCAATACCCTAGAACTCTCTTTGACCCGTGTATTTCAACTTTACTTGCTTTCCTTATTAGTTTTTCTTGAAACACAACTTGAAGTTTGAGTTCTCAAATAAAATTGATTCAATAGTTTAAACCTTCACAATTGGATTCTCAATGGAACGATACGGAACTTAACCGTCTCATGTTGTAACTTGACCCGTACACTTGAGGTAATACAGAAAGTGCACATCAGAGATCTTGGCTCAAGCTTTCTTGAATAAATATTTTCCACTGGCTAAGTCTTAAAGGTTAAAATGGAGTTTGGGACATTCTGTCAACAAAAAAAGGAACAATGATAAGAAACGCTTGAGGATTTTAGATCTAACAACCTTGCTGACGAATAAGAACTTTAGATCTCAAACTCAAACACCCCAAATCAAGACGATCTTAGCCCCTAAGAATGGGTAAACGACGAATTACTTAGACGATCAGCTAAACCAAGGATCTACAAAGCTTGATGCTCCCATAGATGGCTCCTTCTTGTTGTTCATACTGCATGATTGAGGTTCATCCGTTCATATCAAACAACTATATGAGGCTTGGGAGAGGTACAAGGATCTCTTGAGATGGTGCCCTCAATATGGCTATCCAGCTTGGTTGCAAATTCAAATATTCTATGATGAATGACAAGTTCCACAAAATCCATCCTAGATGCCACTGTCAGAGGTTCCACATTTTCCAAAACGACCCAAGAAGCCTACACCATACTCGAAGATTTGGCCGACACATCTTACAGTTGGTCATGTGAAAGGTCATCAACAACTACCACAAAATCCGTAGAATTGTATGAGGTGGATGAGGTAAATTCTCTTAGAGCTCAAATGACTTCCCTTACTACTAATGTTCTTTCTAATGTTGATTGAGGAAATTATAGAGGCCAATAACAGTAACTTCCAACTCATTACCACCAAAGTTTGAGGAACCATGAAAACTTTTCTTATGCTAACAAAAGGAATGTTTTGCAGGTCCTCCTAGTTTCTCTAATGTAGGTCCATCTCATAATGAAAAGAAGTCCGATATAGAAGACTTGATGGTGGAATTTATCAAATAATGAAGAGGAAGGACCACCACACTAGAGAACACCATGCAAAGTCATGAAAGGCTATTCACAGCATTGAGGTACAAATTAGTCAAATAGCCACTTCTTTTGAAGCAATGCAAAAGGGTACGTTTCCTAGTTGCCCCGAGAAGAATCCAAAAAAGAAGTGCACGACATTGACTTTGAGGAATGGGAAAAACAAGTCCACACCATTGCTTGATGATGAAGATGAGGCACAAGAGATGAATGGGACCATCCATGAGCCTATCCTAGAATATGAACCCAAGAAGATCAAAGAAAAGGTAAAGGAACCGACATCTTCAAGTAAGTCATCTAACCCTTTACCTTTGGTGCCCAATACCTTACCTTATCGTCAACAGTTCCAAAAGAAAAACATAGGCTCTCAATTTGTGATGTGAACCAAGCAGCATCAACTATCATGCCTAAAGGTCCCATTACAAGGTAAAGAGCCAAGAAACTACAATAAGCTTTAATCACTCATATCCAACCTATGGTGACCTCAACAAAGGAGATTGTAGAAGATCTTGGAGTTCCTCCATACATACTATGCAAAGTTGAGATTCAAGATGAAGATGCATCAAATGCATTCTAACTTGCATTTAGTGAGACTTAAATTGATGAAATTCAAGTTGAAGCAATGGAATGATAAAAAGACAGCACTTTTGTTTTTGGTATTTAATTATAATTTCAATTTTGTTTTATTTTTATTGAAGCCTTGTTTTTAATGGGGGGTTATGGAGAATTGAAACTCATGTAGGTTACCATTTTCTCCATAAATCATCCATTTAATTGTATCTTTTGGTTTTTCTTTTTATCAATTATGTTTAGGGTGTAATGACTATAAAAGGCCCATTTTCTTCCCATTGTGGACAGATTTTGAGAAGTTAATGAATTAGAATTTTTTTAGCTTTGTTGAGAGCTAAGTGTTTTTATTTTTGCGATTTCTTGTATTTTAGAACTTGCATGCTAGAATCATTCAAGTGGTATATCAAGCCTCTTGTGGAGTGGTTTGAAACTCGAGTTTAGAAATGAGTTTTTTCTACTCTTGATCTTGATCATCAAGGTAAAATTCCTTTCAAACCTTATTCTTTGGGTTGATTCCATATTATTTTGGGGGTTTTTGAATATTAGATCTAAAGGTCTTGTTTCTTAACAAGGTTGTTGGAACTAAATTCTCAAGGGTTTCTTAACAATTTGATATTTTTAGAGCTATTTAAAAAGCTTCATATTAACATCCCATTTGTTGAGGCTTTAGAGCAAATGCCCAACTATGCAAAATTCATGAAAGATGTTTTATCTAAAAAGAAGAAATTTGGGCAATATGAGATGATTGAAGAGTGTAGTATTGTGTTGCAAAAGAAGAGTGCAGTATTGTGTTGCAAAAGAAGCTACGACAACTGAAGGATCCAAGGAATTTTACTATTCCTTGCACTTAGGTTCTTTGAATGTTACTAAAGCCTTGTTTGATCTTGGTGCTTCTATTAGCTTAATGCCTTTTTGTCTATTTACAGGAAGCTTAACATTGGTAAAGTACATCCCACCACAATTACATTGCAGTTAGCTGATAGATCCTTGGTCTATCCTAAAGGTATTGTTGAGGATGTTTTAGTTAAACTCAATAAATTTATCTTCTCTGCAGATGTTGCAGTCTTGGACATGGAAGAGGATTCAGAGATACGTATCATCCTTGGGTGCCCATTCTTAGCAACTGGAAGGGTCATCATTGATGTCCAACAAGGGAAGTTGACTCTAAGGGTAAATGATGAGAATATTATCTTTAATATCGACAAGCCTTGAGTGATCATGATGAGGTTAGTACTTGCTATATGATTGGCACGATTGATAAAACTATTTCTGAGCATGTGGAGGTTGTGCTTGCTGCTAATTACTTGGAACAAAGCATATTAGATTTTTATTTTGATGATGTTGACACTATATCTAATGAGATTGCTTTGTATGCTAAATGGTTAGATAGTATCCAAGTATGAAACAAAATGTATAAATCTATGTCTCTAGATTCTTTGCATGCTGTGAATGATGTAAATGTTGAGAAACGTGCTTTAGAATTGAAATTATTACCTCATTTGAAATATGCCTTTTTGGATGACTTTTTCTTCTCCTATTGTTATATCTTCTGAATTAAATTTTATGGAGGAAGAGACGTTGAGAGTGTTGATGGAGCATGAAAACCACCTAAAAAGTGCTTTTCTTGCCTTTAATTTAGGGATGTTTTTATTCAATTTAATGTGTTTGCTAGTGGTTTTCAAGTAATTAAGGAGAAATTAAGTGTCTAAGGTCAAAAGAACCAAACCGGGCCAAAACCAAGAGAAAAACGGAGGAAAAAGTGGAAAAATTTTAGAAATAAGGCAGCGCAGCCGAAAGCATCGTTGGGCTGCCCCGCAGCACTCTAGACTTGAGAGCATCATATTGGGAAGATTGCTAGAGCGTCGAATCGCTTGTCGAGGCCATCGTTGCTCTGTGTGCTCAGGGTCGCAGCGCTACAATGCTATACTTGGAACTAGGCAACGATGACAGATAGCGTCGCGATGCTGCCCAAGGCGTTGCTACGCTGCCCTTCGGATGACGAACAGCGCCACCGTGACGACGCTAGCTTTCCTTTTCTGTAGATTTTGCAAATTCGAAAATATTTTGGGCGGCCACTTCTATATATTGAGGGGTTCTCAGCAATCCTAGAGGAAGAAAATACACAAGAGAGTGCTAAAGGAGGCACGCAAAATTAGAGAGAATAGAGAGCCCAAAATGTGTGAGTTTGTTATCATGAAGAGTGAAAGTGTGAAGAAGTGTTAAAGACCGTTCGAGATCCCGAGGTGCTAACACCAAAAGGAGATTGAAGGAGTTCAACACCGAGAAGCAATTGGAGAGTTTTTCTTCCTAAGTTTCTCTTTCCCTTTTACTTTTATGCTTGTGAACTCATATGCAAATAATATGTGTTTGATGGCTATGATATGATATAAACTGATATGAACGGAGGAACCTCAATCATGCAATATGAACATCAAGAATGAGCCTACATGTTGTCCAAGTTTATACTAACCAAAGATGAAGAATTATGCGAAGTCAAGTGGAATTTATGACGCTTCATTAAATGAAAGACTTCAACTTCTTCAAATGAGTTGTCATTTACTCTTCGATGGTTACAAATGCATGAAATATGAATGAATTAGATCATGGCTTATAATGGTATTAGTCATGAGTGTTACAACTCTTTGAATGCCTCATAGAATGTCTAGGGTTAGATTTTGAGGCCTATATAATTTCATGTAATTGTTCAAAAAAGAGACATGGAAGAGACTTGAAAATCTAGTAAAAGAGCCTTTGAGCTTTCTTTTAGTCTTGTGCTATGTTTCTTTTGCAATTCTATGGTGTTTAGATTGCATGCCAAAAATCATTCAAGCTTGACATGATCGATCTTGCTTGTGGAGTGATTTGAAGATGAAGGTTCGATGGGAGCATAAAGCATATCTATATTGGTATAATCATTCAAGGTCAAATCTTACTATCTCCCATGTGTGTGTGTGCAAGCCTCATTTAATTCAAAATGCTAAACACAAATTGGGACTTAAGAGAGCTTTCTTAGTTTTCCCGCTACTCTAGCTCATTCACCAATTTTCAAGTATCCATACATTTCAAGCTTACATGTCCACTAATGTACCATTCAATCATATTTTTCATGGGCCCTAAACTTGCATTATTTTACCTAGAGGTACTAGCTTTCACACATTCACTGTAGGAACTCGTACCTAGTCAATTCCCAGACGCCTTTATTGATCACAATAAAGACATCTATTTTAACCCCCATCCATGCATACTCATTACAAGTTTAACATTTAAAAAGATAGGCATGTAAAGCTCATATATTTTGTGTACACTTTTTCTCAAAGGCATGTATACTCTTTTTTTTTCCCTTAGTCTAAGATTACAAACCATCATTGTAAGCACTGACTTGTAAAACCAAGTGTTGGGGAGAGTAATGCGATTGAGGTTATGCGTTGCTAGAGGAGAAGTAGCCAAGAAGTAGAGCAAAATTTTAGTTAAGTGGTGGCCAAGACCATGCGTTGGTGAAAGTAGCGGGAAGTTGAATTATTTGAGGAACCATGCGTTGTTGATTGAATCAAGAAGGGTTGTGAGATGAAGTAGTCGTCGCATCGAAGGATAAGTGATCATTGGCTGTAAGAGAATATGCTTGAACTATGTGTCGAAGACAGCCATGCGTCGAAGACAGCCATGCGCTGAAGTCACATTGCGTCCAAGACAGAACGGTCCTGACTCGATGAAGCTAGTGGTGTGAATGACTATGTTGTATGCGTCGAAAGTAGGAGGCACGGAGAACACCATGCGCTGAGAATGGTTAGTTGCTGAAGACGCTGAAGGAGCACATAGACATGAGTGCCTTGCGTCGAAGGAAAGACCAGCGCTATCCTACGGGTGTGGGGTAAGTCGCCATTATCATCTCGGTACTTGTGAGGGATAACTCGGCAGTATATATATAGGTGAGTTTAATTATTTTCAGACATTTTGAGAACTTAAGTCGGTTCCATCTTTCAGAGAAACCACCAGAAAAGGAAGAGGACGGTGTTCTTATAGTTTTGGGTGAAATTCTACCTGTTTTGGTGCTGAAATTCGAACTAGAACAGGAGACTGATTGCAGACGCAGACTGAACAGTGGTTGATGTTTGAAGTAGAACGACTCAAGGAAGCCGAGTTTGGGGCTGAAATTTTGAGGTTAGTAAGTTAACATAATTCCTAACAAGTCTTATGAAGGATGGTTAAGCTGAAATTGAAGTTAATCACATGAATCTTTAGGTAAAAGCAGCAACTACAGAACTGCTATGCAATCGGAGCAATGCGGAGTGATTTTGGCAAAACTAGAGAACGAAAAAGAGTTAAGCCTTGAAATTTTGAGGTAAGCTGTGGAACTTAATTCCTTACAAGTTTGTAGAAGGAAAGAAGTCTTAATATGGGCTGGAAATGCGTTTTTACCAGGGATTAAGCAGAGAGATCAAGGCTATAGCAGTCAGCTTTGTTAAGGAGTAGTTAAAGCTCAACGTGGATATAACAGCAGGAGTAAACTGCACACAAGTATCACTGGAATCAGGGTATAACAGAAGGGTAAGGAACAATTAGTAGTTTAAGCTTTGGTGTTAAAGTTTGAGAATAAACCTATGAGAGCCTAATCGTGTGACGAGTTACAAACATTGTGCGTGTAATGAGTTACTGTTTATGTTTTGATGAATGGAAAAGAAGTATAACTAGGGAAAATATCTATTTCAGGCCAAGAGGAAATAGGAAAGGCGTATAATCCACTCAAGGCCTAGGAAGAATTGTGAGTGACACTTCTTTTACTTTAAAACGATTTTGTTGAACATGATAGTTCGGTTTCCAACGAAATGTGAATTTGTGATTAAATGATTTATGAAGCATATTTATGTTCTTAAAGCTATTGAAAAGCATGTTTATGAAATTTTATTGATATAATAATTGCCCTGTATTCTTTTAAACGATTTCTATACGAACGGGTTGTATAAAATGTTGCTCCTAAAAAGGAAAATGTTTTAGAGGAGGCTCAATGCTAGTAAGGCATGTGAGTTTCCCTGGGACCCAGTACTTGGGCAACCCGCCAATAAAATATTTTAGAGGAGGCTCAATGCTGAAGGACATGAGAAGGCATGTGAGTTTCCCCGGGACCCAGTATTGAAGGACATGGAGAAGGTACTTGGGCAACCCGCCATAGTTCTATGTGCACATAGAGGTTATATGTTGGTGCGTTGAGTCTTGCTCTGCATCGAACCTTATATGTTTTCGACGCTGGGGTGTTGAGTTTTGCTCCACTTCAACCAAGGGAAAAATATTGTATCTAAACTGTTTCCTTATGATTTGTTTAAAAATCATGTATGAATTGATAAGGGCAATTAAGTTTGTTTTAACTAATGTATTTAAAGTGATTGCATGTTTTATGTTGATGTTGAACTCAGTTTTACTACTGATGATTTTCAAACTAAAATGGTTTGTTAACATTGTCACTCACTGGGCCTTTAGCTCATGTTTTCAATGTTTTCTTTCCCCTCCAGGTAGCAAGGACGTTTCTGGTGCTTTGCCTACTCCCACTCACCCTGCTTAAGCTTCGAGTCTCCAAAAAATCTGACTTGTTGAAGTGTTATTTGCATGTTAAACCTTAATTAGGTGGCATGTAGATATGTATGTACAATTACCAGGGGTGAACTATGGGTTTTGTAAGGACATGTAAAAGAGTTGAGAAAAATTTCGTTTTTGGCTTGTATATACTTTTCTATATGTGATGTTTAAAATATCTTAGAATGTGGAGATTACATTGTGAACAGTGTAGAATGTGTGTGAAGGAATGGATGGTATGCGTCATAAGAGGGGCGATGTATACTGTCCTCACGTCTCCTTTCAGGTTATGCAGGTAAACTTGGGAGGGAGTGTGACAATTATGCATTCCAACTCTCTAACCGGTGGGGCCTTTCGATGTGACAACCAAATACACCCAACTTCATCCTTTTTTCAATTGAAGATTCTAAATTAAAATGGCTACGTGCTCAAGAATATGGGAGGCTTTTAAGAGGGACTTAAAATGAATTTACATCAAGATAATGCTATCCTATTTCCAGAATAAGTTATCTATAGAAAACACACAAAAGTACGAGTGACACCTCCCACCCCAAACATAGAATCATGCATTGTCCTCAATGCATAAGAGCATCGAATAAACAAGCTTGGGAGCAAGCGGAAGCCACCAAACAGGTATGGTGTAAATAGTACTTACGTGTCCTAAACTTACCTGGAAATAAACGTAAATGTGAGTTGAAAAGTAAAACTCTTTGTCCAGGAAGAAAGGTCCGTGGGGTAATCTTCTTGTTATGCCATCTAGCAGTGTGTTCCTTCTAAAGTTTGGCATTCTCATAGGCTTGAGCACGGAACTCCTCCATCTCATTGAGTTCCAAGAGGCGCTTCTCACCGGCTTTCTCGAAATCCATGTTCAGCTTCTTGATGGCCCAATAAGCTTTATGCTCGAGCTCTACGTAAGTGACAAGCTTTTCCAAACACCAACTTGTACGGTGAAGTACCTATTGGGGTTTTGAAAGCTGTACGGTAGGGCCACAGTACGGTGAAGTACCTATCGAGGTTAAGGGCCTAATCCTTCCTGATCTTAACGGTCTTTTCCAAAACCTGCTTGATTTCCCTATTAGATAAACTCAACAAGATATTGCAAAAGTGAGAACCATCATCACTAATAATAGCTCTGGGTGTACCAAAACCTGTGAAGATGTTTTTATCCTAGTAGCTATGGCTTCTACCCACTTAGATACATAATCTACTGCAACGAGAATATATAGGTAACCATTAAAAGACATAGGAAAAGGCCCCATAAAGTCAATAACCCAGACATTGAAGAGCTCTACCTCCAAGATAGGTTTCATGGGAAGCTCATGTTGTTTAGAAATATTACCAGTCTACGTTGGCACGTATCACATAATTTGACAAAGGTATAGCAGTCCTTAAAAAACGAGAGCCAATAAAACCCTGACTGAAGTACCTTAGATGCAGTTCTAGTGGGTCCAAAGTGACCTTCATAAGGGGAGGCATAGCATGAGTTTAGAATACTTTCCACTTCTTCTTTTTCATACCACCAGTACAAACCTTGTATAGAAGTGGGTCCTCCCAATGGTAAGACTTGATATTGTGTAGAAATCTCTTCTTCTGTTCAGTGTTCATGTTAGGTGGCAAATGTCCTCCTGCAAGCTAGTTAACTATGTCAGCAAATGACACGCACTTTGAGTGTTAACCGCAAGTGTACGGGTCAAGTCATAATATAAAATGGTAAAGTCCGAATATCGTTCCATTGGAGATCCAATTGTGAAGGTTGATGTTACTTAACTATTCTAGAATCGAATCAATTTTATTTGAGGATTGGAATGAAAGTTGTTAATTATGGAAAATATAAACCAAATAAGGAAAGTATTAAAGTGAGAAACACAAGAGTTAAAAAGAGTTCTAGGGTAATGAATCCTTGTTTATTTCATCATGCAATATTATAGATTCCATGGATTTTATTGTTATTCATATGCCTGAGTCTAGAAACTTAATTCCAAATTATTTTCTCTAAAAAACAACTCTTTTTCATGCAGCTCGATTGATTACTAATCTTTTGAAACCAATACAAATTACACGGCATTAAGAATAGTCTTTAGCAACTTTTATTGTCAATCTAACTACTCTCGTGATAGATTAACAACAATTCATTGTTATAGATCAAGTTAGACATATAATTTCTCAATCATACATCTAACCTAACATGTAAAGATGACCAATCCACAAGAATTAAACATAATAACAATGAAAAGCATAATCATTCCAACAAAACCATGAAAGTCTACAAGATCAACATGAATTCATAAACAAATCATCAAGACCCTAAAACTAAAGAGTTTAGCCACTCATAGATTGAAGCAACATGTTTAAACAAAATAGGTAAAGAAAGAGTGTAAAGAAAGGGAACCTCTACTGAAAAGAGGCTCTTGATTGAGGTAGCACCGTCACGATCTCCTTGGCTCCACATCAGAATTCATAGGGCACCACGAGTATCTCGAACTCTTTTCCTCTTTCTTACAACTAACTCACTCTTTGAACTCATCTATGAATTCTCACTCAATTTTCTCCTTCTTATGCCTCTTTTGGTCTGTAGATTGATGATTAGGGCTGTTGAAAACCCCCAAATTTATAGAGTTGGCCACCCAAAAGCCTACCAAAAATACCAATTTTTCATTTATGGTAACCTGGCGTCGTGGCACTATTGAAATTTTGAAGACGGCGTCGCGGCGCTACTGGAGAGCGCCACAACACTAGGGCTATGTGCATAAATATTTGCTCTCGGGTTTTAGTGCCGTGGTAGCACTATCCAGGTGCTGCGGCGTTGTCCCAGTTTTTGTAACTTTGTGTTTTTCATCCCTTTGTCACTGTATTCTTGGTCGGTTTTGATCTTTTGGTCTTTTCTTCTAATTTTCCCATTTTAACCTGAAAACCACTGGCAAACAAGTGAAATCTAATATAAACTCCCTTAATTTGAGAGGATAGAAAGCACTTTTCAAGCGCTTATCAACAAACCAATATAGTTGTTCATTAGGGAACATCTCAACCATGGGAGGACATAAGTTAGGATCCTTATTCTCAATCCTAGACAAATGGTCTACATCCATATTTTCACATTCTTTTCTGTCCTTAATTTCTAGATCAAATTCTTGCAATAATAAGATCCATCTCATCAATCTAGGTTTGGAATCTTTTTTATCAGAAAAATACTTCAAAACAACATGGTCAGTATGCACTACAATTTTAGAGCCAAGCAAGTATGTCCTAAATTTATCAAGAGCAAAAACAACAGTTAGGAGTTCTTTTTCAATAGTAGTATATTTCTTTTGAGTACTATCAAGAGTCCTACTAGCATAGTAAGTTACTCTAAACATGTTATCTTTACGTTGGCCTAAAACAGCTCCTAAAGCATAGTCACTAGCATCACACATGATCTCAAAAGACGAACTCCATTCAGGTACAATAATAATAGGTGTAGAAATCAATATTCCTATCAAAGTATTAAAAGTTAGTAGACATGCATCATCAAACACAAATTTGGCTTCCTTTTCTAACAAGTTACTCAAGGGTTTTGGAATTTTAGAAAATCTTTAATAAATCTTCTGTAAAATCTTGCATATCTTAGGAAACTTCTGACTCCCTTCACATTAGTGGAAGGTGATAATTGCTCAATTGCGGGTGATATGAATGGAGGAACCTTAAACATGCAATATATAATGTGGTACTGTTAGTTGATTGGTTACCTTTGGTGTTGATAGAGTTTGATATTATTCTTGGCATGAACTTTTTGTCGAAGTATCATGCGAATGTTGACTGTTTTAAGAAGGAAGTTTGATTGGTGAAACCCGATGGGGTTGAGGTAGTTTTTAAAGGAAGGAGAGTTCTTCCTACCTGTGTGATCTCGGCGGTGAAGGCCAGGAAATTGTTAAGTAAGGGTTGCAATGCGTACTTGGCACATGTGATGGAAGTGAAGTCTGAAAAGTTGAAACCTGAAGATGTGCCAGTAGTACGAGATTTTTTAGACGTGTTCCCTGAGGAGTTGTTGGGTTGCGACCTGATAGAGAGGTGGAGTTTACTATTGATTTGGCACCTAGAACAACACCTATTTCTCAGGCACCATATCGTATGGTACCATCACCATTTCTCATGCACCAGCTCAATTATAGGAGCTGGTAGACAAGGGATACATTAGACCAAGTGTATCTCCATGGGGTGCATCGGTGTTGTTTGTAAAGAAGAAGGACGGTACAATGAGGTTATGTATTGAGTACCGCTAGTTAACCAAGGTAACGATACGTAACAAATACCTTTTGCCTCCTGTTGGATCAGCTCAGAGGAGCGACAACATTCTCAAAGATAGATCTAAGGTCAGGGTATCATCAGCTGAAGGTTAGGGAATCAGACATACCTAAGATGGCTTTTCGAACAAGGTATGGACATTATGAATTTCTGGCAATGCCTTTTGGTTTGACGAATGCACTAGCTGTATTTATGGATTTGATGAATAGAATTTTCCATCCTTATTTAGATCAGTTTGTGATTGTGTTCATTGATGATATTTTGGTGTATTTTGGAACAAAGGGGAACATATTGAGCATCTCAGGACTATTCTGCAGATCTTGAGAGAGAAGAGACTGTATGCAAAGTTCAGTAAATGTGAGTTCTGGTTGGAATAGGCTGTGTTTATCAACTACGGGAGTCAGTGTGGATTCTCGAAAGACTGAGGCAATAGTTAGGTGGGAATGGCCTAAGACTGTGATGGAGGTGCGTAGTTTCCTGGGTTTACGAGGATACTATATAAGATTTGTGCAGGGATTTTCCAAGATAGCTCTACCACTCACTCGTTTGACTAAGAAAATTACTAAATTTGAGTGGAATGAGAAGTGTGAGCAGAGTTTTTAGGAATTAAAGAGGAGATTGATGACTGCACCTATTTTAGCACTCCCGGAGTCAGGGAAAGAGTTTGAGGTTTATTGTGACGTCTTACCACCTACAGACCAATGATCAGGCATAGGTTTCAAACAGAGAAGTGAAGTGTATTATGGAAAAAACTGTTAATCCTAGGCGGAAAGATTGGAGTTCACATCCACTCTCTGGGCATACAAGACAGCCTATAAGACACCAATTGGGACTTCCCTGTTCTGGCTCATTTATGGTAAGTCGTGCCACCTAAATGTGGTCTTTTCTTAGTTCTTAGGGCAATGACAATTTGGTTGTATCTAGAATATCCATCCGAGAAGCAATAGTGAGAAATAACCTGTAAGCCTGTCAAGCATTTGATCTACAAGAGGAAAAGGAAAATGATTTTTTTTAGTAGCCTTCTTCAACTTCACGTAATCAATGCATACACGCTACCCTATCACAATTCTAGTGGCAATTAACTCATCTTTGTCATTCTTGACAACTGTCATTCCACCTTTCTTGGCTTGAAATAGAACTTACCCATGAATTGTCATAGTTGGCATAAATAATACTTACATTGAAAAGATATAATATCCACATCATCAAAATTAAAATCAACTATGCTTTGTTCCAAGTGATCAATAGCAAGCACAACCTTAAAATGCTCAGAAACAGTTTGATCAATTATATCGATTGCATAGCAAGTACTACCCTCATCTTGATGACTCAAAGGCTCGTAAATATTAAATATACAATTCTCATCATTTACCCTTAAAGTCAATTTCCCTTGTTGGACATCAATGATGGCCCTTCCAGTTGCTAGGAATGGCGCCCAAGAATAATGGTATCTTAGAATCCTCCTCCATGTCCAACACTATGAAATCTGGAGGGAAGATAAACTTGCCAACTCTAACCAACACATCCTCACCATTACCTCTCGGATAAGTTAATGATCTATCAACTAACTACAAGGTGAATGTGGTGGGTTGTACCTCTCCAGTGTCAAGGTTCGTGTCGATAGATAAAGACATTAAGTTAATAGAAGCACTAAGATCATATAGAGCTCTAGTCTCATGTAGGTATAGTAAAACTCCCTAGATCTTTTAGTTTTTATGGTAGCTTCTTTCACAACCCTGCATTCATTTGTCATGCTAATCATCTCATATTGCCCAAACTTATTCTTTTTAGACAAAACATCTTCATGAATTTATCACAGTTGTTCATTTGCTCTAAAGCCTTAGCGAATGGAATATTAATGTGAAGCCTTTTGAATAACTCCAAAAATTCGGCAAATTTTAATCTATTTCTTTCTTTCAAAAATGTTGAGGATAGGGCAAAGTGTTAGGTACAAAAAGTTGAGGGTTAGATGACTTACTTGCAGATGTTGGTTCCTTTACCTTTTCCTCCTTTTTTATGACCTCCTTGGGTTCATCTTCTAAGATAGGCTCATGATAGCCTCATTCGTCTCTTACTCCCCATCCTCATCATCAATGAAAGGTGTGGACAACTTTTTCCCACTCCTAAACGTCAAGGCCTTGCACTCCTCTTTTGGATTCTTCTTAGTGCAACTGGAAACTTACCCTTTTGCATTGTTTGAAAAGAAGTGGCTATTTGACTAATTTGCACCTCAATGTTGTGAATCGTCTTGCCATGATTTTGCATCGTGTTCTCTAAGGCAGTGGTTCTTCCTCTAAATTCTTTGATGAACTCAACCATCAAATCTTCTCCATTGGACTTCTTATCAGTGTGGGATGGACCTACATTAGAAAAACCAAAAGGGCCCAACAAAACATTCTTATTGTTAGCATGAGAAAAGTTCTCATGGTTCCTTAAGCTTGGATGGTAATGAGTTGGAAGTTGTTGTTGGTGGCCTCTATAATGTCCTCTATCAACATAGTTGGCTGTCTCATTATCTCCTTGCTCCAACTCCTTTTGGGTTGCCATCTCCGAAGTCATGGCTGCAAGAGATGCTATTGGTGGACTCACTTGAGCTTGGCTCCGTGTAGTCATTTAGAAAGAGCATTTGAAGGGAAGCCATTTAAGCTTCAAGAGAATTTACCTCACCCACCTCATACAACTCAACGACCTTTAAGGTAGTTGTTGAAGATCTTTCACATGGCCAATTGTAAGATGTGTTGGCCAAGTCTTCAAGTATGGTATAGGCTTCTTGAGCGGTTTTAAAGATAGAACCTCTAACGGTGGCATCTAAGATGGATTTTCTTGAACTTGACAATTCATTGTACAATAGTTGAATTTGCAACCAATCCGGATAACCATTATACCTCTCCCACCCAAGCCTCATACAATTACTCATCTTCTTCTTGGCGGAATGTACCAATCTTCGTCCTCAAACATTAGGACTTAGTCGATAGAAAATATTTGTTCAAGAAAGCATGAGCCAAGATCTCCCATGTAGTGATACTCTTTGGTGGCATGGTCTCCAACCAATTTTTTGCTCAGTCCTATAAAGAAAAAGGGAAAAGTCTTAATTTGATAGCATTATTAGAAACTACATTTCATCTTTATCGTCCCCTATAGGAAAGATCAAAGGTGTTTATGAGTATCTTCATTTGTTCTTTCTTTAAATGCAAGCTCTCTAGTCATTTGAATCAACCTTGGTTTTAGCTCAAAGTTGTTGACATTGATGGGCACGTAAACAATATCGGGTTGATTTGTTGGTAGTGTTGGTTGAAAGTAATCTCGAATTACCTTAGGTATCTCCTCTGCCATCTCTCTGGTGGGATTCTATCAATCTTGAGATCAAAAGCAAGACAATTAGTATCATCACTGGATAGAAATCGACAAAATTAGCAACAAAAATAATGTATACCTCAAATTAAGATTTATCAACTTTATGAATATTAAGCAATAAAAACCGTTCCTTGGATCCCCGATAATGATGGTACCAAAAACTTGATGCAAACCGCAAGTGCACGGATCAAGTTATAATATAAGACGGTCAAAGTCCAAATATCATTCCACTGAGGATCCAATTGTGAGAGTTTAAATTACATCGCTAGTCTAGAATTGAGTCAATTTTATTGGAGGATTAGAGTTCGAGTTGTGATTGAGAAAGCAAAGAAGGAAAGGAATTAAAAGTGAAATTCTGTCAAAGAGAGTTCTAGGGTATTCAATCATTGTTAGGTTCATATAATCAATTGCAGTTCATCTGCTTAAGTCTAGAAACATAAATTCACGTTATTTTCTATCAAAAGCAACATTTTCTCATGTAACCTAATTGATTACTAATATCGTGAAACGAAGTTAAACCACATGACATTAAGATTAGTCGTTAACAACTTTCATTATTAACCTAACTATGTTCCTGAGAGATTAATAATGATTCATTATTATAAATCCAATTAGACATGAAATTCCTTAGATTGTACATCTAATCTAGCAAACAGGGATGCCTGATCAATAAGAGCTAAGCACAATGATAAGTAACATTCAAGGATTTCTATCTAACAACCTTGTTGATGAACAAGATCTTTAGATCACAAACTCAAACACCCAAAATCAAGATGATCTGAGCCCCTAAGAATGGCTAGACGATGGATTACTTAGATGATCAGCAAAACTATCGATCAGACAAAACTGATGCTCCCATCGACCCTTGATCTTAGCTCCACAAGCAATATCGATCAAGTCAAGGTTGAATGATTTTGGACATGCAACCTAAACACCATAGAATTGCAAAAGAAATACTTCTCATAGGATAAGGAACTAGGTTATCGGCACCCCTGACCATCCCATGACGTTAAAATCCAGCACATGCTTAGAACTAGATCCTTAGATCTTCTGACCATCCCGTTCAGTTCTAGGATCCTTTAAACACATTCACCACTTAGAACTCCATTATAGCTCATATGCAGCAGATAATAATCTTCTCATAATAGTATGCATAGTAGCTTAACAGTAACAATATACAACGTAAGAGAACTACTAATAACCACTTGGAGGAAAAGTAGTTCCAAAACTTTAAAGCCTCATTTCCCTGTTTTGAACTCAAGTTAGCTTGGTCTAGACTTCCCAACTCTTCCTTAGCTATTGGAACTAAGAAAACAACAATGGAGAATCCGTTGGAGCCCTGGAAACTTTCCTAAAACGCCTGAAATCACCTTCTTGGATGTAGGACTGCACACTGTTGAACGCAAAACAATTTCTTGGTCGCAAGGTTTCCTCTGACGCCCTGTAATGTAGTTGGACGCCTAGTTCTTCCCGAAAACACCCTCAAACTCTCTCAAACAAGCTTTAGAAGATGAAGATTGATAAGAAACCCTCGAGGATCTGGATCTAACAACGTTGTTGACAATAAGATATTTAGATGTTAAACTCACAAACCCCAAAATCAAGATATCTCAGCCCCTAAGAGTGGCTTGACGACGGATTACTTACACGATGGACAAACCATGGATCGGACAAAGCTCGCCGCTCCCATCAAACCTTGATCTTCAAATCACTCCACATGCAAGATTAATCAAGTCAAGCTTGAATAAGTCTGAACATGCAATCTAAATGCCATAGAATTGCAAAAGAAACATTTTTTTGACTACATTTTCCAAGTTTCTTTCAAATCTCCTTGTTTGAACAATTACATGATATTATATAGGCCTCAAAATATAACCCTAGCCATTCTATGAGGCATCTAAAATATTCTAACACATAATTAATGACCATGATCAGCCATGATCACATTGTAACATAAAATCACATAAAATGACTCAAAACTGAAAATACATTTAACAAATACAATAAATCCGAGATTATCTTTTTTTGTTCATATTCCATGCATGTAAAACCATCCAAGAATCAGTGACATCTCATTTGAAGTAGCTTGAAATCATTGTTCACTAAATGAAGCTTGATTCTTCGTAAATTCCCCTTGACTTCACATAACTCTTCTTCTTTGGTGAGTGTAAACTTCAACAACATGTATGGCTCATTCTTGGTGTTTGAGTTTAAGATTTTGAGTGAATGAAGAAGTGACTTCCTGGCCCTATTTATAGGAGTTGGAAGACAAGCTTTGTTGTCCAACCTTGCTCCTTTGGTTGACATCTAACCCACTACTTGGCATCATGCATAAGAACTTCATCATGCACCAAAACACACACTTTGCTCCACAAGGCCTCTTGCATGTTCTTGAAAAGCGCTTGAAAAGTGCTTTTTATTCTCTTAAATTAAGAGAGTTTATATTAGATTTCACTTGTTTGCTAGTGGTTTTTAGGTAAAAATAAAGAAAACTGCCAAAAACAGGGCAGCGCCGTGGTCCTAGTACGATGCTGCCGCAACCAATTTTCCCTAGAGCAGCCTATGCCTTCAGCCCGGTGCCGAGGGTAGGCTTTCATTACAAATAGAGCGGCGGCACCATCCTTTGATGACGGATAGCGTAGTAACGCTATTGACCAGCGCTGCAACGCCAATTTACTATATTTGAAAAATCTACATTTTTGGAAAGAATTTTGGTCCTCTAATTTTATAAATTGGAAGGTTTTCAGCAGCTCTAATCATCAATCAACACACAAAGAGCCACAAGAAGAAGAGAATTAAGAGAATTTCATTAGAGAGTCTAAAGAGTGAGTTAGTTGCAAGGAAGAGAGAAAAGAGTCTTTGAGAGAAAGTTTTGGTGTCGTTCGAGTTTCCAACGTGAAGACCAAAGACATTTTGACGGTTTCTTCTCTATCAAGAGATCCTTTTCAGTAGAGTTTTCCTTTCTTTACACTCTTTATTTCCTTATATTGTCGTGAACATGTTGCTTAAAGCTATGAGTTGCTAAACTCTTTAGTTTTAGGGTTTTGATGAATTGTTTATGAAGTTATGTTGATATTGTAGACTATTCATAGTTTTATTGTAATGATTATTCTTTTCTTCATTATTGTGCTAAAATTCTTGTTGAATGACCATGTTTGAATGTTATATTAGATGTATGATTGAGATAATTGTATGTCTAACTAGATCTATAACAAAGAATTGTTGTTACTCTCTCATGAAAATAGTTAGGTTAATAATAAAAGTTGCTAAAGACGATTCTTAATGCCATGTAATTTGTACTGATTTCAAGAAATTTAAATCAATTGAGTTGCATGAGAAAATGTTGTTTTTGAGAGAAAACAACTTGGATTTATGTTTCTCGACTTGCATATGAATTGCAATGAAATCCATCAACCATAGAATGTTGCATAATGAAGTAAACAAGGATTGATTACCCTAGAACTCTCTTTGACGAGTGTTTCTTATTTACTTGCTTTCCTTTTTCTAGTTTTATTTCCAAAATCACAACTTGAATTCAAATCCTGAAATAAAATTGATTCTATTTTAGAATAGCTAAGTAACTTCACAATTGGATCCTCAGTGGAATGATATTTGGAACTTCGCCATTTTATATTATAACTTGACCCGTATACTTGTGGTTAACATGGAAAGTGAGCATCAAGTTTTTGGCACCATTGCCGTGTTTCCAATGCTTAATATTCATTAAAATTGATAGATCTTAATTTGAGGTGTATATTATTTGGTTGATAATTTTGTCGGTCTATGTCTCGTGATAATACTAATCTCCTCCTTCTTGATCCTGAGATTGATAGTACCTATAGAAGGAAGCTAAGGGATCTACTCAAGCCAAGGAGATGGCGGAGGAGATACCAAAGGCAATTCGAGACTACTTCTAACCGACATTAACAGCAAGTCGACCCAGCATAATGAATGTGCCCATCAATGTCAAAAACTTTGAGTTGAAACCGGGGTTGATTCAAATGGCTAGAGAGCTAGCCTCTAGAGGAAGAACAAATGAAGATCCTCATAAGCACTTACGGTCTTTCTTGGAGATAGGCGGACTGTAAAGATCAATGGTGTCTCTAATGATGCTATTAAACTAAAACTTTTTCCTTCCTTTACAGGACCAAGCAAAGGATTGGTTGGAACCATACCTCCGGATAGTATCGCTACATGGGAGATTTTAGTTCAAGCTTTCTTGAACAAGTATTTTCCACCGGCTAAATCTCAAAGGGCAAGAACGGAGATTGGAATATGCTGCCAACTTGAGAATGAACAACTATATGAGACTTGGGAAAGGTATAAGGATCTCTTGAGGACGTGCCCTCAACATAGCTACCCGGATTGGTTGCAAATTCAACTCTTCTACAATGATTGTCAAGTTCAACCAAATCCATCCGAGATGTCACCGCCGGAGGGTCAATTTTCTCCAAGAATGCTCAAGAGACCTATACTATACTTTGCCACTATATTGTACAATTGGCCATGTGAACGGGCTTCTCCAATCATCCCAAAAGTCATCGGATTGTATGAGGCGGATGAGGTAAATTCTCTGAAACCTCAAATGGCTTCTCTTACTACTAATGCTCTTTCTAAATTGACTGCATGAGACCAAACTCAAGCAAGTCCACCATCTATAGCATCCCTTGCTGTCTTGGCATTGGAAATGTCTACACAAAAAGAGTTGGAACAAGGAGATAATGGGAGGGCCAATTATGTTGATCGAGGAAACTATAGAGGCCACCAACAACAACAACTTCCAACTCATTACTATCCTAACTTGAGGAACCATGAAAACTTTTCTTATGCCTAACAATAGAAATGTTTTGCAAGGTCCTCCTGGTTTTTCCAATGTAGGTCCATCACACACTGAAAAGACGTCCAACTTAGAAGACTTGATGGTGGAGTTTATAAAGGAGTCAAGAGAAAGAACCATCGCATTGGAGAGCACCACACAAAGTCGTGACAAGGCTATCCACAACATTGAGGTACAAATTAGTCAAATAGCCACTTCACTTCAAACAATGCAAAAGGGTAAGTTTCCTAGTTGCCCTGAAAGAAATCCAAAGGAGGAGTGCAAGGCCGTGACTTTGAGGAGTGGGAAAAAACTGTCCACTTCCTTGATCGATGATGAGGATGAGGAGCAAGAGGTAGATCATAGTAGATGAACCCAATGTGATCTTAGAAAAAGAGGAAAAGGTAAAGGAGTCGTAACCTTCAAGTAAGTCATCTGACCCTCTACCTTTTGTACCTAATATCTTGCCCTATCCTCCACGTTTTAAAAAGAAGGAGACAGACTCCCAATTTGCTAAATTTTTAGAATTGTTTAAAAAGCTTCATATTAATATTCCATTTGTTGAGGCTTTAGAGCAAATGCCCAACTATGCTAAATTCATGAAAGATGTCTTGTCTAAAAAGAAGTTCAGGCATTATGAGATGATTAACATGACTAAAGAATGCAGTGCTGTGTTGCAAAAGAAGCTACCACAAAAATTAAAAGATCCAGGGAGTTTTACTATACCTTGCACTATATTATTTAAATGTTACTAGGGCTCTTTGTGATCTTCGTGGTTCTATTAATTTAATGCATTTATTTGTTTACAAGAAGCTTGACATTGGAGAAGTGCAACCTACCACTATCACATTGCAACTAGCCGAAAGGTCCTTAACTTATCTTAGAGGTATTGTTGAGGATGTATTAGTTAAAGTCGACAAATTTATCTTCCCTGCAGATTTTGTAGTTTTGGACATGGAGGAGGACTCTAAGATTCCTATAATCCCTATCATCCTTGGGCACCCATTCCTAACAACTAGGAAGGCTATCATAGATGTCCAACAAGGAAAGTTGACTATAAAGGTGAATGAAAATGTTGTCTTTAATATTTATAAGTCTTCTAATTATCATGATGAGGGTATTACTTGCCATGTTGAGGTTATGTTGGCTAATGATCATTGAGAACAAAGCATAATGGGTTTTGATAATGTTGATACCATATTTGATGAAATTGCTTTGTATGCTAAGTGGTTAGATAACATGCCAATATACACTAAAATGTATAAACCTATGCCTCTAGCTCCTTTGCATGCTATAAATGTTAAGAAGTCTTAATAAGAAACGCCTAAGGATATTCGTTCTAACAACCTTGTTGACAAACAAGACCTTTAGATCTTAATCTCAAACACTTCAAATAAAGATGATATCAGCCCCTAAGAATGGCTAGACGATGGATTACTGAGACGATCAGCAAAATCACGGATCGGACAAAGTTTGATGCTCCCATCAACTCTTGATGTTCGAACCACTCCACAAGCAAGATCGATCAAGTCAAGCTTAAATGATTCTGAGCATGCAATTAATCACCATAGAATTACAAAAGAAACATAGCACAAGGCTAAAAGAAAGCTCCAAGGCTTTTTTTTTTCTACATTTTCCAAATCTCTTCCATGTCTCTTTTTTTTAACAATTACATGGGATTATATAGGCCTCAAAATCTAACCCTAGACATTCTATGAGACATTCAATGAGTTGTAACAATCATAATTAATGACCATTATTAGTCATGATCTTATTGTGACATAAAAATACATAAAATGACTCAAAATTGAAAAATAAATTTAATAAATAAAATAAATCTGAGATTTGTATTTTTCATCCATATTCCATGCATTTATAACCATCCAAAAGTAAATGCTCATTTGAATA
This sequence comes from Citrullus colocynthis, assembly GCA_031780015.1. NCBI lineage: Eukaryota > Viridiplantae > Streptophyta > Magnoliopsida > Cucurbitales > Cucurbitaceae > Citrullus > Citrullus colocynthis. The sequence goes on from QLSR01000253.1 coordinate 1,061,626, forward strand.
GTTTGAAGTCTTTGTTCAATAGATGAAGCTTGATTCTTCATAAATTCTACTTGACTTCACATGATTCTTCTTCTTTGCTTAGTGTAAACGTGGACAGCATGTATGGCTCATTCTTGATGTTCATATTGCATGATTGAGGTTCTTCCGTTCATATCAACACTGCTCTTGAATTAAAGGTGTTGCCTCCTCACTTGAAATATTCATTCTTAGCTGATTTGTCTTTTTTTCCTGTTATCATATCTTCTGATCTTAATTCTGTGGAAAAAGAAAAATTGTAGAGAGTGTTAAGGGATCCTAAGTCCGTCATTGGTTGGTCTATTAAGGATCTTAAAAGGTATTAGTTCATCGGTCTGTATGCACAGAATCTTGATGGAAGATACCTTTAACTTATAAGTGGAGCACCAAAGGAGACTTAACCTCGACATGATGAAGGAGGTAGTTAAGAAAGAAGTGCTCAAGCTTTTGAATGCAGGAATCGTTTATGCGATATCTGACAGTTCATGGGTAAGTCTTGTTCAAGTAGTATCCAAGAAAGGTGGTATGACTGTGGTTAAGAATGAAAAAGATGAGATGTCAGCCACTAGAACTATGACAGGATGGGCGTGAATATATTGATTATAGGAGGTTGAATAAGGCTACAAGAAAAGATCATTTTCCTCTTTCTTTTGTAGATCAAATGCTTGATAGACTTGCAGGTTATTCTCATTATTGCTTTCTTGATGGATATTCAGGTTATAATCAAATTGTTATTGCTCCTAGGATCAAGAAAAGACCACATTTACATGTTCCTATGGGATCTTTGTTGTTAGGGGAATGCCATTTGGTTTCTGTAATGCCCCTGCTACTTTTTCAACGTTGTATGATGTCTATTTTTCAAGGGCTCATTGAAGACATAATCGAGGTTTTCATAGATAATTTTTCTGTATTTGGGTCTTCATTTGATTATTGTCTTGCTAATCTTACTTGTATTTTGCAGAGGTGCCAAGATGCTAACCCTGTGTTGAATTGGGAGAAATGCCACTTCATGGTTAAGGGAGGTCATCGTTCTGTTCTGGGGCACAAAGTCTCGCAAAAGAATTGGAGGTGGATAGTGCTAAAATCGCCATCATTGAACAATTACCAGCTCCCACTAATGTGAAGGGAGTCAGAAGCTTCCTAGGGCATGTAGAGTTTTACAGGAGATTTATTAAAGATTTTTCATAAATTGCTAAACCCTTGAATAACTTGTTAAAAAAGGAAGCTAACTTTGTGTTTGATGATGTCATGTCTACTAGCTTTTAATACTTTGAAGGAAAGATTGATTTATGCACCTATTATTGTTGTACCTTAATGGAGTCAGTCTTATGAAATCATGTGTGATGCTAGTGACTATGCTTTAGGAGCTGTTTTAGGCCGATGTAAAGATAACATGTTTATGGCAATCTACTATGCTAGTAGGACTCTTGATTACTCAACTGAAATATACCACTATTAAAAAGAACTGTTAGCTATTGTGTTTACTCTTGATAAATTTAGATCATACATGTTTGGCTCTAAAATACTAGTACTGACCATGCTGCTTTAAAGTTTTTGTTTGATAAGAAAGATTCCGAACCTAGGCTAATGAGGTGGATCTTATTATTGCAAGAATTTGATCTAGAAATCAAAGACAGAAAAAGGATATGAAAATGTGGTTGCAGACCACCTGTCTAGGATTGAGAATAGGGATGCTAACTCTTGTCCCCCCATTGTTGAGATGTTCCCTGATGAACAACTGTATCAGGTAAAAGATAGTTTGCCTTGGTTTGCTGACATAGTTAACTATCTTGCAGGAGGACATTTTCCACTTGACATGAACTCTCAACAAAATAAGAGATTTTTGCACAATGTTAAGTCTTACCATTGGGAGGACCCACTTCTCTACAAGATTTGTGCTGATAGTATAATAAGGAAGTGTGTGCCTCAAGAAGAAGTGGTAAGTATCTTAAATTCATGTCATGCCTCCCCTTATGGAGGTCACTAAATGAACCCACAAGAACTGTATCTAAGGTACTTCAGTTAGGTTTTTATTGGCCTCTGTTTTTAAAGACTGTTATACCTTTATCAAATCATGTGATAAGTGCCAACGTACTGGCAATATTTCTAGACAACATGAGCTTCCAATGAAACCTATCTTGGAGGTGGAGCTCTTTGATGTCTAAGGTATTGATTTTGTGGGACCTTTTCCTATGTCTTCTGGTGGCTACCTATATATTTTAGTTGCAGTTGTTTGTGTATCTAAGTGGGTAGAAACCATAGCTACTAGGACCAATGATGCTCACATTGTTTTAAAATTCTTGCATAAGAATATATTTACAAGTTTTGGTACACCACTTTTGCAATAAATTGTTTGAATCCATGATGCAAAAATATAATGTCAATCATAAAATTGCTACAGCTTATCATCCTCAAACTAATAGTCTTGCTGAATTATCTAATAGGAAAACATGCAGGTTTTGGAAAGACCGTCAAGACCAATAGGAAGGATTGAGCCTTTAAGCTGATGTGCTGTGGGCCTACCGTATAGCTTTAAAAAACTCAATAGGTACTTCACCGTATAGGTTGGTGTTTGGAAAGGCTTGTCACTTACCGATAGAGCTCGAGCATAGAGCTTATTGGGCTATCAAAAAGCTGAACATGGATTTTGAGAAGGCTAGTGAGAAGCGCCTCTTGGAACTCAATGAGATGGAGGAGTTTCACGCTCAAGCTTATGAGAATGTCAAACTCTACAAGGAGCACACTACTAGATGACATGACAAGAAGATCACCCTAGGACCTTTCTTCCTGGACAAAGAGTCTTACAAAACTCACATTTACATTTGTTTCCAGGTAAGCTTAGGACATGATGGTCGGGACCCTTGTAAAGTGATGATGGGACAATCTTCAAAGTAAATGGTCAACATTTGAAGCATTACATTGGAGACAAAGAACGTCGAATTGAGAACCTTGCTTTCATAGAATGATCCTTTGGTTCAGTCTAGCGAAGAGATCTTAATTTAGGGCTTACTGGGAAGCAAACCAATCTTATTGCTTTCTTTATATTTTTCTTTTTATTTTATTTTCAATGACCTTTGAGTCACTCTTATGCATTCTTATTTTTTAGGATCTTGGTTCATCACAAAAAGTACTCCTTACACCAAGCCTGTTTGGTGGCTTCCCACTTGCTCCCAGGCTTGTTCTTTTTTTGTTCGATGCTCTTATGCATTGGGGACAATGCATGATTCTATGTTTGGGGTGGGAGGTGTCACTGGTACATTTGTGTGTTTTTTTATCCTGCTATGCATATTTGTGAGATTTTAAGAATCATATGCATGTTAATGAAATTTCAAAATGTTTTTGAAAATTTTGAAGCTTTCAAAGTTAATGGGATTGTTATTATGGTTGTGTGCTTTGATGTTCATTGTTCATGATGAGATTTGAATTTGCATGATAGATTACTTATTGTGAAAATATGATAGCATTATCTTGAGTTAAATTCATTTAAGTCCCTCTTAAAACCTCCTATATTCTTGAGCACGTAGCCACTTTAATTTAGAATCTTTAACTGAAAAAAGGATTAACTTGGGTGTATTTGGTTGTCACTCCGAAAGGCCCCACCGGTTAGGGAGTAGACTAAGGAAAAAGAACAGAGTATAAATGCCGCAAGGAAAAGAAAAAGTGTACACAAAATATATGAGTTTTATAGGTCGATCATTTTTTAAATGTTTAACTTGTAATGAGTATGCATGGGTTGGGTTAAAAAGAGCTGTCTTTGCTGTGATTAGTAGGGACACATGGGAATTAGCTAGATATGAGTCCCTACATTGAATGTGTGAAAGCTAGTGCCCTTAGGTAAAAGAATGCAAGTTTAGAGCTCATGAAAAATATGTTCGAATGGCGCCTTAGTGGACATATTACTCACTTGAAATGTGTGGATGCTTGAAGATTAGTGCACGAGCTAGAGTAGGGGGAAAACTAAGGAAGCTCTTTTAAGTCCCAATTTGAGTTTTAGCATTTTAAATTGAACGAGGCTTGCACATAACACATGGGAGATAGCAAGATTTAGCCTTGAATGATTATACACATATATAATTGCTTGCATGTTTTTACTTAAGCTCTTAAATGCTATTCTGTGAGACAAGAGTCGATTGCACATTTCTTCATTTAAACTCCGTTTATTTGATTCTACTCTTTGCTCGGGACTAGCAAATTTCTAAGTTTGGGGTGGTGAAAAGTGCTTGAATAATGCTTGTTATTCTCTTAAATTAAGGGAGTTTTATATTAGATTTCACTTGTTTGCTAGTGATTTTTAGGTCAAAATAAAGAAACTAGAATTGAAAGCCAAAAAGTCAAAATTGAGCCAAAATCCAGCGAAAAGAAGAAGAAAGTACAACTGCCAAAAACAGGGTAGCGCCGCGACGCCAATATGGCACTGTCGCGACGCTTTTTCTCGAGAGCAATCTCTGCCTTCAGCGCAGCAGCATCGTTGCGACGCTGCAGCACGGCGCCGAGGGTAGGCTTTTGATAAGGAGCTGACCAACCAAGAGAAAAATAAGGCTCAACAAGCTCAAACCAGCTGAAGTTGAGATGAACGGATGAACCTCAATCATACAATATGAACAACGAGAAGGAGCCATCTATGTTGTCCAAGTTTACACTAACCAAAGAAGAAAAATTATGTGAAGTCAAGTGAAATTTATGAAGAATCAAACTTTATTTATGGAACAAAGTAGTTCAACTGGGGGTTCATAACTCAAAGATATTTACAAAATGATGGGTTGCTGATTAAAAAGAAATATTTTCGGATTTATTGTATTAATTAAATGTAATTTTAGTCTTTAAGTTATTTTATGTATTTTTATGTTACATTTAGATCATGGCTTATAATGGTAATTAACTATGAGGGTTCTAACTCTTTAAATGGCTCATAGAATGTCTAGAGTCAGATTTTGAGGGCTATATAATGCCATGTGATTGTTCACAAAAAGAGAGATGGAAAAGACTTGGAAAATGTAGAAAAAAAAGCCTTAGAGTTTTCTTTTAGCCTTGTGCTATGTTTATTTTGCAATTCTATGCTGTTTAGATTGCATGTTCAAAATCATTCAAGTTTGACTTGATCGATCTTGCTTGTGGAGTGGTTCGAAGATCAAGGATCGATGGGAGCATGAAGCTTTGTCTGATCTGTGGTTTTTGTCAATCGTCTAAGTAATCTGTCGTCTAGCCATTCTTAGGGACTGAGATCATCTTGATTGGGGTGTTTGAGTTTGGGATCTAAATGTCTTGTTCGTCAACAAGTTGTTAGATTCAAATTGTCGAATGTTACTTATCATTTGTTATCAGAGCTTAGGGTCTAGATCGTATATATGTTTACGTTGCTGCTGTTTCCTTTTCTTTTTTTTTTCTTTTTTTTTTTTTTTTGATACCAAATGATAAGCAACACTCGAGGATCATAACAACCATATTTGAGTTATGAACCCCCACTTGAACTCTTTGTTCCACAAATGAAGTTTGATTCTTGATAAATTTCACTTGACGTCACATAATTTTTCTTCTTTGGTTAGTGTAAACTTGGACAGTATAGATAGCTCCTTCTTGTTGTTCGTATTGCATGATTAAGGTTCATCGTTCATATCACAAATGAACAGGAAAATGAAGCTCAACAAGCTCAACCTAGCTCAAATAAACCTCATGATGAAAATCAAATATAGAACTTTCCAAGTCAACCAAATCATGAGGCAATCATTATGCCACAAGGTCCAATGACAAAAGCTAGAGCTAAAAGTCTTCAAGAACGATTCAATGGTTGCTTCCAAGCTAAGTATTCAGCAAATGATGTGGAGTTGCAACTTTTGAAGCTCCAAGAGTCATTTGGACACCCAAGAGTCGTTATGAAACTAAACATCCAGATTCATCCACATATTTAATGTCCTATGTATCCAATTTAATTTCATGTATTTATATTTATTAAGGTAGTTGGATTTAGACAATATGGTGAAAGGTTATGACCTTTCATGGTGCCTTTTCAATTAATTTAAATAGGGCTGAAATTTCCACATTTTGGGACACAACTTTGAATTTGAATGAAATCTCCATAGAGTTTATCTCTCAAGCTTTATGCTTTCTTTGTATTCTTGTGTCTAGAATGCATGTTTAAGACTTTCAATCTAGTTTGATCAATTAGATTGTGGAGAGTTCAAAATATTGAAGTTAGGAACAAGTTATCCTTTCTTCTTCATCTTTGATCAATTCTTCCCAGGCCAAATCTGTTTAGCTTTCTTAGGTTATTCTTATTATAGATGTGGGGTTCACCTGAATAAGGGGAGTTCTCAAACATAATTGAGGTAGTTCTCTTTTATCAACTTTCATGACAGACAACGCGGCGGCGCCATCCTTTGATGACGAACAGCGTAGCTGCGCTTTTGACTAGCACCACAGTGCCAGTTTTCCATATTTGAAAATCTACATTTTTTTAAAGAATTTTGGGTGTCCAACTCTATAAATTGGAGGGTTTCAGGCAGCCCTAATCATCAATCTATACACCAAGAGATGCAAGAAGAAGAGAATTAAGAGAGAATTCATTAGAGTTCAAAGAGTGAGTTGCAAGGAAGAGAGAAAAGAGTTAGAGAGAAAGTTATGGCGCCGTTCGAGTTTCTAACATGAAGACCAAGGACATCTTGATAGTTTCTTCTCTATCAAGAGCTTCTTTTCAGTAGAGTTTCCCATTTCTTTACACTTTTTCTTTGCTTATTGTTGTGAACATGTTGGATAAAGCTATGAGTGACTAAGCTCTTTACTTTTAGGATTTTGATGAATTGTTTATGAAGTTATGTTGATATTGTAGACTATTCATGGTTTGTTGTAATGATTATTCTTTTCTTCGTGCTAAAATTCTTGTTGAATGACCATGTTTGAATGTTAGGTTAGATATATCGTTGAGATAATTGTATGTCTAACTAGATCTATAACAAAGAATTGTTGTTAATTTCTCATGAAAATAGTTATGTTAACAATAAAAGTTGCTAAAGACGATTTTTAATGCCATGTAATTTGTATTGGTTTCAAGAAATTAGTAATCAATTTAGTTGTTTGAGAAAATGTTATTTTTGATAGAAAACAACTTGGATTTATGTTTCTAGACTTAAGCATATGAATTGTAATGAAATCCATGAGCCCTAGAATATTGCATAATGAAGCAAACAAGGATTCATTCGCTAGAACTCTCTTTGATTCTTGTGTTTCTTATTTACTTGCTTTCCTTTTTTCTAGTTTTATTTCCTAAATCACAACTTGAATTTGAATCCTCAAATAAAATTGATTCAATTCTAGAATAGCTAAGTAACTTAAACCTTCACAATTGATTCCTCAGTGGAACGATGTTCGAAACTTCATCATTTTATATTATAACTTGACCCGTACAATTACATCCTACTTATAATGTGTTTAGACTTAGCATGCTTTTTCTTCTCTATTATGCGTCCAAGTTATGCCTGAGAGTAGGTTTTTGCGTTCCACTCTCTTCCCCTATGTGTCCATCTTGATGATTGAAGGGTATGATCTTATTTGCTCTCTTTTCTTATCCAACTTCCTCACAGTTAGCCCAGTTTCCTTCCCAAACATCAAGCATAAGTCCAACATCACCTATTCCTAGGGTCATGTGTCATTGCCCACACTTATTCCATGGACTCCTTGTTGACTTGATAAGAAACCCTTGAGAATTTGGATCTAACAACCTTGTTGACGAACAAGACCTTTAAATCTCAAACTCAAACACCCCAAATCAAGATGATCTCGGCCCCTATGAATGGCTAGACGACAGATTACTTAGACGATAGACAAAAACCACGGATCGGACAAAGCTTGCAGCTCCCATTGACCCTTGATCTTCGAACCACTCCACAAGCAAGATCGATCATGGTAGGAAACCCTTGAGAATTTAGGTCCAACAACCTTGTTAAGAAACAAGACCTTTAAATCTAATATTCAGAAACCCCAAAACAACATGGAATCAACCCAAGGAATAAGTTTTGAAAGGAATTGTACCTTGATGATCAAGATCAAGAGTAGAAAACTCATTTCTAAACTCGAGATTCAAATCACTCCACAAGAGGTTTGATCAATACCACTTGAATGATTCTAGCATGCAAGTTCTAAAACACAAGAAATTGCAAAAAATAAAAACCCTTAGCTCTCAACAAAGCTAAAGAAATTCAATTTCATTCACTTCTCAAAGTGTGTCCACAATGGGAAGAAAAGGGGCCTTTTTATAATCAATACAAAAAACAAGGTTTAAATAAAAATAAAACAAAATTGAAATAATAATTAAATACCAAAAACAAAAGTGCTGTCTTTTTATCACTCCATTGATTAACTTCAACTTGACTTTCATCAGTTTAAGTAAGACTTTCATTAAATGCAAGTTAGACTGCATTTGATGCATCTTCATCTTTGATTTCAACTTTGCATAGCATGTATGGAAGAACTCCAAGATATTCTACAATCTCCTTTGTTGAGGTCACCATAGCTTGGATATGAGTGATTAAAGCTTGTAATGGGACCTTGAGGCATGATAGATGATGTTGTTTGATTCACATTAGATCAAGTCAAGCTTGAATGATTCTAAACATGCAATCAAAACGCCATAGAATTGTAAAACAAAAATAGCACAAGGCTAAAAGAAAGGTCCAAGGCTTTTTTTTTCCTACATTTTCCAAGTCTCTTTTTTTTTAACAATTACATGACACATATAGTCCTCAAAATCTAACACTAGACATTCTATGAGGCATTCAAAGAGTTGTAACACTCATAGTTAATGACCATTATAAGTCATGATCTAATTATAACATAAAATACATAAAATGACTCAAAACTGAAAAATATATTTAATAAATACAATAAATCCGAAATTAGTATTTTTCATCCATATTCCACGCATTTGTAACCATCCAAGAGTAAATGACATCCCACTTGAAGTAGCCTAAAGTCTTTGTTCATTAAATGAAGCTTGATTCTTCATAAATTCCATTTGATTTCACATAAATCTTCTTCTTGGTTAGTGTAAACTTGAACAGCATGTATGGCTCATTCTTGATGTTTATATTGCATGTTTAAGGTTCCTCCATTCATATCATTCTCCGTTCCTCCATTCATGTATGGCTCTTCAAGAAGATTCGTCCTCAAATCTAAAGTAGGAGGGTGGAGGATGGTGGTAATCAAGCTTTGAGCGAAGAACACCTCATGCTTCTTCATGCAAGAGGTTGAAAAATTCCACTAAATTCAATTTGAATTTCCCAAATTCAAAATGTCTTTTGATTTCCAATTTTAAAAAATAATTCTAATAATTAATTTTTGATCAATTTATATTAAATTAATTTAAATAATAATTAATTATATTAAATTAATAATTTTTCCACTTTTTCTGGCTATTCCAACTTGATGAATCTTTATTCGAGTAATATATAAATCATATTTAAAGATTATCAACTCTCCATAGTTCACAATTAAACGAACAAACCGTAAATTTTGCTCTTTAACCGAATTCGAACGTTTCAAATTCTTTCAACACATTGTTTTAAGATTTAGTTCATGAGCTAACAAGGGGACCTAATGAACCTATAGGTCATGAGCTCCGACGATCCGCAATTAACCGGCTAACTCTTAACCTAGTTAATTAACATTTGTTAACTATGAGGACACTCGACTATAACCCAGTAGGTGCACTTTCCTCACATAGATATATTTTTGCTCTATATAACCGTGATTAGTAAGTCGATCATTCACAAGTTGTTTGTAATCATAGCTGGGTCAAAATTATCGTTTTAACCCTTATAATTACATTTCGTTCCTTAAGTACCACTAATCCTCTAATGAACAATTGGTTTGTGATCCAACCAACAACCAAATCCCTCTTGGGCCAATGAGAGGGTTGGACCCCTTGTTTAAGACCAAGAGTCAACAGTTAAGAGAACAACTTCTCTACTATCCTTAAATAAGGTAGGAGTGAATTCCATCTTTTATGGCTATGTTTCTAGCTATCTGTTTGGTTTTATCCTTGAAATGGGGGGCTTATTGAGTCGGCAAACTCGGGCCACTCTCACCCATGTAGATTAAAGGCTAATCTCAAATAACCAAGAGTTCATGGTTAACTCAGAATTAAGATCGAGTTACCTAGGTCATCAAGTTGAAATAATAAGTTTTAACAGTAAATGGTGTTTAGAAATTAAAAGTGATTATTTCATGGTTCGGTCTGATGCAAACACATTGCATATGATGTCCGCACTCGCATGTCTCTACATGAACGATATAGGATCACATTGATTGCATCAAATACAAAGTGGGCTCCATCCATAGTGTCTTCAAGATAAGTTACCCAGCTTTATCCCTATAGTAACAATTTTGGCTATTACCTAAACTTGATCCCCTTTTATGTCTACAAATAAAGTCTAGGCATTCAACCTATAGCCAGGGGTTCTTAATTTATTGGATTTAATAAGTACGATTCACAAATTCAATAATAACTTTTCAGAGAGAGTCCCAACAAAGATGCCCACAAACATCTTAAGGACTTCCATTTTGTTTGCGAAAGTATGAGACCACACAGGGTAACTGAAGAGCAGCTCAGTCTTCCTACTTTCCCTTCCTCTCTTAGAGATGTAGCGAAGGACTGGCTCTACCAACCTTCAGGCTCGATGACAACTTAGACCAGGTTGAAGAAGCAGTTTCTCGATAAGATCTGATACCAAATAATGAGTAACATTTGAGATCTTGAATCTAACAACCTTGTTGACAAACAAGACCTTTAGATCTCAAACTCAAACACCCCGAATCAATATGATCTCAACCCCTAAGAACGGCTAGACGATGGATTACTTAGATGATCAGCAAAACTACAGATCAGACAAAGCTTGCGACTCTCATCGACCCTTGATCTTCGAATAACTCCACAAGCAAGATCGATCAAGTCAAGCTTGAATGATTCTAAACATACAATCTAAACACTATAAAATTGCAAAAGAAACATAGCACAAGGCTAAAAGAAAGCTCAATGGCTTTTTTTACTACATTTTCGAATCTCTTCAATACTTTTCATCCATATTCCATGCATTCGTAACCATCCAAGAGTAAATGACATCTCATTTGGAGTAACTTGAAGTCTTTGTTCATTAAATCTTCCTAAATTTCGCTTCACTTCACCTAATTCTTTTTCTTTGCTTAGTGTAAACATGGACAGCATGTGATAAGTAACACTTGAGAACCTGGATCTAACAACCTTGTTGACGAACAAGACCTTTAGATCTCAAACTCAAACATCCTGAATCAGGATGATTTTAGCCCCTAAGAATCGCTAGACGACGGATTACTTAGACGATCAGCAAAAGCACGAATTGGACAAAGCTTGCGACTCTCATCGACCCTTGATCTTCGAATAACTCCACAAGCAAGATCAATCAAGTCAAGCTTGAATGATTCTGGACATGCAACCTAAACACCATAGAATTGTAAAAGAAACATAGCAGAAGGCTAAAAGAAAGCTCCAAGGTTTTTTTTTTTTTTTTTTTTTTTTACATTTTCTAAGTTCCCTCCAAGTGTCCTTTTTGAACATTTACATGGGATTATGTAGACCTTAAAATCTAACCCTAGACATTCTATGAGGCATTCAAAGAGTTGTAACACTCATAATTAATGACCATTATAATCCATGATCAAATTGTAACATAAAATCACATAAAATGACTCAAAACTGAAAAATATATTTAATAAATACAATAAATCCGAGATTAATATTTTTCATCCATATTTCATGCATTTGTAACCATCCAAGAGTAAATGGCGTCTCATTTGAAGTAGTTTGAAGTCTTTATTCATAAATGAAGCTTGATTCTTCATAAATTTCGCTTCACTTCACATAATTCTTCTTCTTTGCTTACTTAGTGTAAATTTGGACAGCATGTATGGCTCATTCTTGATGTTCATATTGCATAATTGAGGTTCCTCCATTCATATCAAGTTCTTTCCATCATCTCGAGCAAATAACACAAAAAAGAGATATGGTATCACCCAGGACCATGTGAATCGCTTTTTGAATACTAGGAATGCTACAAACAGCTTTGTGCTCGTTTTCTTCCCCATCAAATCTCTGATCAGTTTTTTAATTGAATATTTTTACCCTGGTTTGCTTGCTGGTGACAGGGCCAATATCGATGCTGCAGTAGGAGAAGCTCTTGTTGACAAGAAGACTGCCAACAAAAGCTCGTCAACTGATATCCATTATGGCTGAGAATGCCCAACATTTTAGGACTCGAGCCAATTATGTTATTGCATCAAATTCTCAAGAAGTAAGTGAGCTTAAATCTCAGATATCTTACTTGACTTCTCTTGTGAAACAGATGACCCTTGGTGGAAACATGCAACAAGCAAAGTTTTGTGGAGTATGTTCGGTGATTGGACATACCTCATATGTGTACTAGTGTGAAGAATGGTGTGATCCATGAAGTTAACATCGTAGGTGCTTTCCAAAGGAAGTACGGTCATCACAGCAACACATCTATCCTAAATGGCAGGACCATCGAAATTTCAAATGGGAAAACCAAGGACAAGGAGATAACAGAGCTCAAGCTCAACCATCCTTGTCAGCTTCAGGTATGTCTCTTGAAGACATAGTAAAATCTCTTTGCTGATCACTCTTTGAAATTTCAACAGGGCATTCATCAACTTCAGAAAGATCCAATCCAACTCTCTCAAGAAAAAAAATCTCTCTAGCAGGAAACAAGGACGGGGTTGAGTAACCTGGGTACTCAAATTACTGAGTTGGAAACTACAGTCAGTAGGTTGGAGAACAAGACATCTGGAAAATTGCCTACCCAACCTGACCATCAAACATAAATGCTATTACACTGAGAAGTAGTAAGGTGCTTCCTCCTGTCACTCCTACACCTATTGCCCCACCCACCTCATCTCGTGCTTGCAATTCTGACAAGTTAGATAAAGATGAAGGAACTTCTATAGCCTGCCATAGCCTTCAAATTCTAAAATAGAAACCCCGCCATAGCCTGACAAGATAGATAAAGGTGAAGGAACTTCTATTGATACAAAATGATAAGTAACATTCGAGAACTTGAATCTAACAACCTTGTCGACGAACAAGACCTTTAGATCTCAAACTCAAACACCCCAAATCAAGATGATCTCAGCCCCTAAGAATGGCTAGATGATGAATTACTTAGACGATCAACAAAAACCACAGATCGGACAAAGCTTGCAGCTCCCATCGACCCTTGATCTTCGAACCACTCCACAAGCAAGATCGATCAAGTCAAGCTTGAATGATTCTGAACATGCAACCTAAACACCCTAGAATTGCAAAATAAACATAGCACAAGGCTAAAAGAAATCTCAAAGGCTTTTATTTCTACATCTTCCAAGTCTCTTCCATCTCTCCTTCTTGAACAATTACATGATATTTTATAGGCCTCAAAATCTAACCCTAGGCAGTCTATGAGGCATTCAAAGAGTTGTAATACTCATAATCAATGACCATTATCAGCCATGATCTAAATGTAACCTAAAATAAATAAAATGACTTAAAGACTAAAATGACATTTAATTAATACAATAAATCTGGAAATATTTCTTTTTAATCAGCAACCCGTCATTTTGTAACCATCTTTGAGTTATGAACCCCCACTTGAACTCTTTGTTCCATAAATGAAGTTTGATTCTTCATAAATTTCATTTAACTTCACCTAATTTTTCTTCTCTGGTTAGTGTAAACTTGGACATCATAGATGGCTCCTTCTTGTTGTTCATATTGCATGATTGAGGTTCATTCATTCATATCAATTTGTCTTTATGCTCTGTTGATGTGGTTGAATCTGCTGTTGATGAATTATTTGTTGCTGATGCTTCTGACTCTGAGACTCTTTCTACTCCATTGATTGAAGAGGAATCTGTTGATGATAAATCTGTTTCTTCTTAGGTACAAAGGTTGGAGCTCAAAGCTCTCCCTACTCATCTAAAGTATGTTTATTTGGGTGAGAAGAATACGCTTCTAGTAATCATTTCTAGAGAACTGACACCGAACCAAGAGGAGGTGCAAGTGAGTACCTTGTGGACCTACAAGAAAGTCATAGGATGGACCTTAGATGATATCCAAGGAATTAATCCTCCTCTGTGCATGTATAGTAGCTCTTGAGGAATGAGCTAAGTCCACTCGTCAACCTCAACGTCGATTAAACCCCACTATGAAGGAGCTTGTACTCAAAGAGATAATCAAGTTGCATGAAGCAAGCATCATTTACCCAATTCCTGATAGCAACTAGGTTAGCCCCATCCATGTCGTTCTTAAGAAGACAGTAATGACTATTGTGAAGAATGACAAGGGCGAGATGGTGCCAATGAGAGTTCAAAATGGATGGCGCATGTGCATGGACAAGCAAGCTTAATGAGGCAACCAAAAAAGATCATTTCCCCATTGTTTTTCTTGACCAAATAGTGGAACAGCTTGCTGGGAAGCCATTCTTTACGTTTCAGATGGTTTTTCAGGTTTTTACCAAACTCCCATTGCTCAAGAGGACCAGGAAAAGACCACCTTTACGTGCACCTATGGTACCTATTGAAAAAGTTGAAATCTCTAACACAGCAGAAGCCGTAGATAACTAAATTCAAAATAAATTGGGATTTTGAAATACCTATGCATTGGGAAAAAAATTACAAAAAACCTAAATTTTAAGCTAAGCATGGATTAGAGATATAATCTTACTTTCGTTGTCGACTCTGAACACGACCACCACGAACCTCTCCTATTCTCTGAGGGATGAGATAAGGATTGTGGATCCCTTATCTTGATCTTTTGGGAAATAGAGAGAGCACTAGAGAGGAAAATTTTACGGATTGAGAGAATAACCTATTTTCTATTTCTTTTGTAGGCCTATTTTGGGAGAGAGAGTAGGAGAAATGGGAAAACCACGTAAAGCGTAACTCCCACGTATGAGAGTTACCTTTCTAATTAATTTATTAACATAAATAATAAATAATTAAATCTAATTTAATTGATTATTTCATTTAAATCATATTTAAATGAACATCTCCCATATAACCTATAGCTTTAATTTATTTAATTTAATTAAATCAAATTTAATGAAAATAAATTAAGAAAATTAATTCTTTAATAATTAATTTTCAAATTAAATATCTAATATTTGATTTAACCTACATTTGAATCATTTTCAATTAATATTCTCTCATAACTTATAGTTTTAATGTGCATTACACATTAATTTTAACCTATAGTTTTAATATGAATCTAATTCATATTATGATTTGAACTCCTTCAAATATTTAATTCTCTCAAAAATTAATTTTGTGTCATATCCAAAATTAAATTTATATTGTAAAGTTCAAATTAAACTTTATATTATAATGTGTTATCATAAATTATATTATTTTCCTAAGTAAATTTGAACATTTCAAATTTCATTCAAGACATAAATTCCTTATCACTCTTTACCAGCTAGGAAGGAAACATAATGGACCTACATATCAAAAGCTCCAACGATATGAGATTAATCGGCTCATTAACCACATTAATCAATATTCGTTAACTGTGAGTACACTCCACTAAAGACTCACAGTTGCACTCGTCTCACTGCAGATATATTTTTGTGTCTAGGGATATAGACCAATAACAGCAAATTAGTACTTCACAAGTATTTGTAACACCAGTTGGGTCAAATTACCGTTTTATCTCTAGGTTACTTCTAAATCTTTAAGTACTAGTGCTCCTCTAATGAATAACCTGTTTATTATCCAACTATTAAACAGAAACCCCTCTCGGGTCAGTGAGGAGTTAGAGCCCTTTGTTCAAGTCCCAGAGACACCACTTAAGGGAACACTTATCTACTTACCTTAAAATGGGAATGAGTGAATTTCATCTTGTATAATTATGTCCCCAATTCTCCACTCGATCTTGTCCCCAAGATGGTAGGCATATTGAGTCAGCGAATGACCACTCTCACCCATACAAATCAAAGGACAATTCTTCGTGGACAGGAGTTCATAATATACTCAGGATTAAGACTAAGTTGCCTAGGTGATCATATTGAAATAGAAACCTAACTAGTCAACAAAGGACAATCCTTTGGTCTTATGCAAGCTCATTGCATAGGATGTCCCCACTTGCATGTCACCTACACGAACGCGTTGGATCATTGTGTTTGTATCAAATACAAAGTGGACCGTATCTATAGTGTCACTAGGATAAGGTACCCAGAAGGATTCCTATACTATAGATCCTTTAGACTGTATCTTGAACATTATGCTTTAGAATGTTAGTTTATTGGATTTAGGGTTATTAAGACAACAAACAAAAACAATCAATAATGCTTATTGAAATAACACATTAACAACTCTTTATTAATAATTTATGAAGGTCAAATAATTACATTTACAATCTACGAGTTTTATGGGATAAAACCCAACACCTATGCTTTTAGAAGGATGCCTTTCGGGCTTTGCAACACTTTAGATACGTTTTGACAATGAATGATGAGTATCTTTTCTGATTTTATTGTAAAATGCATTGAGGTTTTTATGGATGATTTTACTATGTATGAGAGAATTTAATGAATGCTTGCATAACTTGAGTCTAATCATGAAGACATGCATCTTGTTTCTGCTTAGGGCATTGAGGTTGATAAAGCCAAAATAGATATTATTTCTAACCTTCCTTATTCCACAAACATTAGGGAGGTGTACTCTTTTCTTGGTAGTGCAGATTTTTATATGCGCGTTATCAAGGACTCTTCGAAGATTGCGTTGCCTCTTTCATCCGTGCTTCAGAAAGATATCCCGTTCAAGTTTGATGTTGAATACAAAAAGGCCTTCGACGTGCTGAAAGATTGACTGACTTCTACCTTCATTCTCCAACCCCCTCAGTGGGATGTGTCATTTGAGATAATGTGCAATGCCAACAACCTTGCTGTTGAAGTTGTGCTTGGGTAGAAGATTGATAAGAAAAGTCATGTCATCTGTTTTGCCTCCAAAACTCTCAATCCAGCTCAGATTAGTTACACCACAACAGAGAAGGAATGGCATGCCATCGTTTTTGCTCTAGATAAGTTTTGTTCTTATGTGCTTGGTTCTTCTATTACTGTCTTTACTGATCACACCCCTCTCAGGTACTTAATGATGAAGAAAGAGTCAAAGCCAAGGCTCGTGCGGTGGATTTTGCTCCTCCATGTGTTCAATCTGACAATTAAAGATAGGAAGGGGTCCAAGAATTCAATAGCTGACAATTTGAGCCGAATTGTGTGAGAAGAGGAGTCAGTGCCTATGAGAGAAAATTTTCTAGATTTGCAGCTTTTTCAGGAGTCAGTAGATTTTCTAGACGAACACCTTTTTCAGGTATCTATGGTTGTACCATGGTATGCTTACATGGTTAACTACCTGGTCAGAGGTGAGCTCCCTCTTGATATGTCTCATTTTCAACGTGCTAAGATTAGAAATGACTTGAAATACTTTGAATGATGCCCCACATTTGTGAAAGTTCTGTTCTGATCAAATAATTAGGAGGTGTGTCCCTAAGCATGAATTTGAGTCTATCCTTTCCTTTTGTCATGAAATGGCTTATGGAGGGCATTTTAGTTCAAAGCATACTCATACAATTCTTGATTGTGGGTTGTTATAGAAAACCTATGTTTGCTGATAGGCATTCATATTGTAAATCCTGTAATTGTCAAATGTCTAGATCATTATCTAAACGAAATGAAATGCCTTTGAATTCTATTTTGGTCTGTGAACTTTTTTATGTTTGGGGCATGGGTTTTATGGGGCCTTTTCCATCTTCTAATTGCTATTTATACATTCTGCTGGTCGTCGATTATGTTTCTAAGTGGGTTGATCCAATCCATCGACACTCTCCTGAGGAAATATGGAGTTCACCAATACGAATGGCTAGACGGAGGTTTCAAACAGAGAAGTGAAGAATTTTCTGGCAAAAACTGTGAATGGTGGAAAGATTGGAGCTTACGTCTCAATGACGCTCTCTGGGCATACAGGACGACCTATAGGACACCGATTGGGACTTCCTCATTCTAGCTCATTTATGGTAAGGCGTGCCACTTGTCTATTGAGATTGAGCACAAGGCTTATTAGGCAACTAAGAAATGTAATATGGACTTAACCCAAGCTGGTGAGGAGATTGCTTGAGCTCCAAGAGCTTGAAGAGTTGAGGCTGGATGCTTATAAGAACTCTAGAATCTATAAGAAAAAGACAAAGTTATTTCATGATCGGTTACTTGTCAGGAAGGACTTTAAAGTCGGTCAAAAAGTTCTTCTTTTCACTTCCTGCCTAAGTTTATGTTAGTTAAGTTGAAACCTAAGTGGTTAGGTCCGTTTGAAATTACCAACATCTTTCATCATGGTTGTTAAGAAACCCTTGAGAATTTTGATACAACAACCTTGTTAAGAAACAAAACCTTTAGACATTAACTCAAAAACCCCAAAACAACATGGAATCAACCCAAGGAATAAGTTTTTTAAAGGACTTTTACCTTGATGATCAAGATCAAGAGTAGAGAAAACTCGTTTCTAACCTCGAGATTCGAATCACTCCACAAGAGGTTTAATCAACATCATTTGAATGATTCTAACATGCAAGTTCTAAAACACAAGAAATAGCAAAACTAAAAACACTTAGATCTCTACAAAGCTAAAGAAAATTCTAATTCATTCACTTCTCAAATCTGTCCACAATGGGAAGAAAAGAGGCCTTTTATAGCCATTACACCATGATCATAATTGGTAAAACGAAAACTAAAAAACAAAATTAAATGGCTGATTTATGAGGAAAAGGGTAACCTACATGAGTTTCAATGCTCCATAACCCCCTATTAAAAACAAGGCCTAAATAGAAATAAAATAAAATTGAAATTATAATTAAATATCAATAACAAAAGTGCTGTCTTTTTATCATTCCATTAATTAGCTTCAACTTGAGGTCACCATAGCTTGGATATGAGTGATTAAAGCTTGTTGTAGCTTCTTGGCTCTTGAGACCTTGAGGCGTGATAGTTGATGGTAGTGAATTTCATGCGTTGATGGCGTGAAGTATGCTCAACCAGCACATGCCCAAAATTAGGGAAGTCCTCTGTTCCCCTCCCTTTTCCTTTGTCCTTATGCGTTATTGTTCTTTATTGATATATTGAGGAGAATGCATGATTTAAGAGTTGAGGGTAGTTAGGGTTGCATGCTTACACGTTTCTTTGATTATTTGGGCTGAGGATATTATTTGTGATCTATAAATTGGTTTTATGCTTGGTCTGTCTGGTGAATCCTTGAGCGTCTGAGCTCGGGTTTCACATGAATTGAATGTTTTGCTTGCTGTTACCTTGCTCGTTTCAATGAAAGTTGATGGTACACATCTCTTGTTTATGTTTGCATGACCTTAGGATTGAAGAGGCATTCTTGGCATCTCATGCATACTTAAATGCTTTGTTGAGTCATTCAGTCTTAGATGCTTAGAATGGGTTATCATTCTAGGATGTTTTTTTGTCACCTCAAAAGACCCACTTTTGGTTAGAGAGTAGCTTTCCCCAAATAAATGTAATGCTAGACTAGGAGAGTAAAATAAATAAATAAATAACAAGAGTAATAAGCCTATGCGTCAAAAAAAAAAAAAAAAAGAAAGAGAAGAAAAAAAAGAGTGATGAAAAGAAAGAAGAAAAGCCAAAAAGAGTGAAAAAAGATGTATAAAAAGGAAAAGGTGTGTGTGAGTGCATGGATAGGGGCGAAAAAGAGGTACCCCTGTTGTGATAAGTTAGGACAACCGCAAAAAAAAGAACGGGTACATGTCCCTACAATGGGTGTGTGAAAGCTAGCTCCTCTAAGTAAGAGCAATGCCCTTTTATTTTAAGTTGTGCATGTGTTAGGCACCCTATCGACATATTATACCCTTTTTTAGTGTGAGCTACTTAAAGATCAATGACCAAGTCAGAGTAGGGGAAAAACAAACTGGGAGCTTGATAAAACCTTTCTGAATATGCTTTGCATTAATTCATGCATGTGTAACTTAAAAAGAGTTTTGAAATTGATTGTCTGCAATCAGATTCCTAATTAATTGCAAGTCTACCTTGAGAATTGTTAAAACTTGAGTCACGAGCTATGTAATCTGGTGAGCATGTTATTGCAAAATTGTGTGTATTCCAAACTTGCTCAAGGACGATCAAGAATCAAGTTGGGGATGATTTGATAGCTCCTAAAAAAAGCTATCTCTCCTGCCTTTATTCGTGTTGGGTTTTATGTCTTAAAACTCGTTGTTTGTAATTTATGGATTTTATTCTTAATAAAGTTGTTATTGAGGTTTATTTAGGAAAGTTGTTTTTGAATATGTTAATTGTAATTAAATCCAATAAACTAAGAACTCATGGCCATATGGTGAATGCTTAGACTTTATATAATAAAGTGGATAGCCAAAATGGTCTATAGTATATGAATAAAGGCTGGGTACCTTATCTGGGGAACACTATGGATACGACCCACTGAGTATTTGATACAAACGATGTGATCCTAAATCATTCATATAAGGACATGTGATGGGAGATATCGTATGCAATGAGTATGCATAAGACTGGTGATATGAACAGAGGACCTCTTATGCCATATGAATATCACGAAAGACACCAAGAATGCACAAAATATGCTATCAAGATTCAGAATGAGAAGAAGTTGCAATCATTTTGTTAAGTGGAATTGATGAAGAATCAAGCTTCATTTAATGAACAAAGACTTCAGGCTATTTCAAATGAAATGTCATTTACTCTTGGATAGTTACAAATGCATGGAGTATGGATGAAAAAACTAATCTCGGATTTATTGCATTTATTAAATGTATTTTTCAATTTTGAGTCATTTTATGTATTTTTATGTTACAATTAGATCATGGCTTATAATGGTCATTAATTATGAGTGTTACAACTAAATATGCCTCATAGAATTTCTAGGGTTATATTTTTAGGCCTATATAATGTCATGTATTGTTCAAACAAAAAGACATGGGAGAGAATTGAAAATGTAATAAAAGAGCCTTTGAGCTTTTTCTATAGCATTGTGTTAATTTTCTTTTGCAATTCTATGGTGTTTAGGTTGCATGACCTGAATCATTCAAGCTTGACTTGATCGATCTTGCTTGTGGAGTGATTTGAAGATCAAGGGTCGATGGGAGCATCAAGCTTTTTCCCATCCATGGTGTTCCTGATCGTCTAAGTAATCTGTCGTCTAGCCATTCTTAGTGGCTGAGATCATATTGATTTAGAGTGTTTGAGTTTGAGATCTATCGGTCTTGTTGGTCAACAAGGTTGTTAGATCCAAGTCCTTAACGATTACTTATCAACTAAACTAAGAAATAATCACGTTTACTTTATAACACCGTTTATTGTTAAAACTGATTATTTCAACCCGATGACCTATGTAACTAACTCAATCTTAATCATGAGCTAACTATAACTCTTATGTGTTTGAGATTATCCTTTAATCTGTATCGGTGAGAGTGGCCAGTTTGCCGACTCAATATGCCCCCCATTTTAGGGATAAGATCAGGTAGATAACTAGAGATACAGCCCTGCAAGATGGAATTAACTCCTACCTTATTAAAGGATAGTAGATGTGTTGTTCCCTTAAATACTGAATCTAGGTCTTGAACAAGGGGCCCCACCCTTTCATTGGCTCGGGAGGACTCAATTGGTTGGTTAGATCACAAACCGATTGTTCATTAGAGGATCAGTGAGACTTAAGGAACAAGAAGTAATTATAGGGGTAAAACAGTATTTTAACCTAGCTGTAATTACAAACAACTTGTGAAGGATTGACTTACTAATTATGGTTATATCAAATCGACAGAAATATATATCTTCCTCTCAAATTCTCTCTTCATCTCAAATTCTTCTTCTCCGTTACCAAAATCAATAGAGAGCCCACCACTCCTCTTTTGATTCTTCCTAGGGAATAGCAAGGAAGATTTCTTGGTGGTGCCCCAAGAAGAATTACTGCATTTGTTGGAGAAGGTTTCACCTGTTTGTGACTTGGTGAGAAGAAGATATCCTATATCGAAGACGGTCTTCAAAGGTAGGGAACTTCTAACCCTTAAATCTTTTCAATACAATGCTATAAGAGTTTGTTGTTTATCTAATTGTATGTTCTCTGTAATTTTTGTTTTTCAAAAGAAACTTATTGGCATAAAGTGATCATTCACTTCCTTCAGTTCCTTCAAGAGGTGGGTTAGAATATGATGGCCCCATAATGTGAGTCGAGCAGGAGCAGCAGAAAGTGGAAAGAACCAACACAATTCAGGAGTCAACATCCACCAATCATCAGATGATTGTGATAGAAAAAAACAAAAAGAAAGAAAAAGATGACGCACTAGTGAAACTAAAGGAAAAAGATGCAGTTCCACTTTATCGTTTGCCAATCCCATTCCCGCAGAGATTTAAGAAGGCTAGTTAGGAAGCATAGTTTAAAAAGTTCCTTGGCATGCTGAAACAACTCCATATTTATTCCATTAGTTGAAGCTCTCGAGAAGATGCCAAACTATGTCAAATTCTTAAAAGACATCTTGTCCAAGAAGAGGAAGCTCCCAAAGTTTGAAACAGTTGCCCCAACCAAATTTTGTAGTGCATTTGTTAGCAATAACATTCTCCCAAAACTCAAGGATCCAGGAAGTTTGATGATACCATGCTCTACTATGTGATTTAGGAGCTAGTATCAATTTAATGTCTTACTCAATATTTGGACAATTGGAAATTGGAGAAGTAAAGCCAACTAGGGTCAGATTACAACTTGTTGATCGATTTATTGCACGGCCAATGGGAAAAATAGAAGATTCCTTGTCAAAGTGGACAAGTTCGTATTTCTCGTTGATTCGATTATCTTAGAATGTGAAGCAGATAATGAACTACCCATCATCTTGGGTAGGCCATTTCTTGCAACAAGAAAAACATTAATAGATGTGTAAAAAGGAGAATTGATGATGAGGGTCAACGATCAACATATCACATTCAATGTGTTGAAATACCCTTAAGAATGTTCAGTTCTTGAGATTACTGATGAATTTCTCATTGTGCAAGAGTTGTTAAAACAGACTATGAATGATGATGATTTTGAAGAAGAAGATGATGTCGACGAAGAACAACTGATCGTAGCAGCAACATCGATAGCAGTTGAAGAAGTGTCGAAGCCACTAAAAAAACCATCAATCGAAGAATCGCCTAAACTAAAATTGAAACCATTGCCAGCTCATCTAAAATATGAATATTTAGGGAGCAACCGCACTCTACCAGTAATTACAGCAGTAGAGCTCACTGAGAAGCACGAGATATCTCTGTTAATAAGTGCTGCAAAAGCATAGGCAAGAGATTGGTTGGACCATTGCAGATATTAGAGGAACCAATCCATCATTTTGTATGCATCCCATCAATTTGGAAGAAGCTCGAAATTCAATAAAAAACCAAAGGAGGCTAAACCCGATTATGAAAGAGTGGTGAGGAAAGAAATCTTGAAATGGCTAGATGAAAGTGTAATATATTGCATTGCAGACAGTTTTCGAGTCAATCCAATGCAGTATGTCTCCAAGAAGGGTGACATGGCAGTGGTCACCAACAAGAAGAATGAGTTGATTCCAACAAGGACAGTAACAGGATTGAGCGTTTACATGGATTATCAGATGCTAAACAAAGGATCACTCTCCGTTGCCATTAATTGAACATACACCAAAAAGGTTCACTTTCTGTTGTCATTCATGGATCAAAAGTTCGATAGGTTGGCAGGAAAGGAGTATTACTGCTTTTTAGATGGCTATTCTAGCTATAACCATATTACTATCGTACCAGAGGATCAAAACAAGACAACATTCACATGCCCTTATGGCACATTTGCTTTCTGAAGAATGTTGTTTGGGCTGTGCAACGCCTCAATCACCTTTCAAAGATGTATGATGGCAATATTCTTGGATTTTGTAGAACGAACTGTAGAAGTCTTCATGAATGACTTCTCAATACATGGAGAAACATTTCAAGTCTATCTAGGAAATTTGGAGCAGGTATTGGAGCGATGTGAAGAAAGAGATTTCATACTTAATTGGGAGAAATGTCACTTTATGGTGATGGAAAGTATCGTATTGAGGCATAAGAATTACAAGTGATGATTTGCAGATAAAGTAAAGGTTGAGCTTATCTTAAAGCTCCAGGCAAAAGAATTACAAGTGAGGATTTGCAGATAAAGTAAAGGTTGAACTTATCTTAAAGCTCCCTGTGTCCACATTCGTAAAGGATATCAGAAGTTTTCTGAGCCATGCAGGTGTTTACAAAAGATTTATCAAGAACTTCTCACATATTTCAAAGCCCTTATGCAAGCTCCTAGAAGCTGACAGATCTTTTTTTTTTTTTTTGTTATCAAGACTGTTACGAAGCATTTGAGACAGTAAAGGAAGCATTGATGATTGCACCATTTTGGTTGAGTTAGACTAGTCATTACCATTTGAACTGATGTGTGATGCTAGTGACTTCGCAATAGGCGTAGTGTTGGCACAAAAGAAAGACAAGATGATGAATCCTATATCAAGGCACATAAAAATTCTCCCATTTTTTAGGGCCCTTCTTGCTTAAATCAATGTAACATGCAAAATTTCGTAGGCTTACTCACTTTTCGTGGGCTCCTGAAAGCAAAGAAATATTTTTGTTATTTTTCATATATGGAAAGTATAAAGACTCAAAATCATTAAAATATTTACAAGGCTCATGATAAATAAGGAAAGAATTTTCAAGAATAGGAGGATCTTCTAGGGATAAAGAATTTGGCTGTTCAACACCAAACTTTATCTCTTGAAAATCATCCTCAACATTAAACATAATTTCATCCCCATTCTCACAAAGCGACTCTTTGGTTGATTCTACTGGAAAAGACTCATGAGGGAGGGAAGGTTCACTAATGGGAAGACTCTCTAGTGATGGAATACTAGGCTCTTCAACCTCAACCTTAATCTCTTGAGTCTCCTTAAATTTAAGCTCAACTCCACTCTCAAATCTACAACCCTCATCTTGAATTAACTCACCTACCTCTAACTCATCCTCATCATCAACATGACTCTAGGTTCCCCTACCTTGGTGGCATTAGAAAAATTATCCTCATTCAAGGCATTAATATGGCATCAACTATAAGACTAAGTTGATTGCATATGTGGTTTAGGGCGGCCTCATTCTCTTCCACTTCAGCTTCTACGCCAGCCAACCTCTCTCTCTTTTCTCAAATGACCATCCTCGCCTTACTTTCTAAGATATATTCTTTTATCACTCCGTCTATGGAAGGTCTCTCCTCTCTCCGTTGATATGAACGAACGAACCTCAATCATGCAATATGAACAATAAGAAAGAACCATCTATGCTGTCCAAGTTTACACTAAACAAAAAAGAAAAATTATGTGAAGTCAAGTGAAATTTGTGAAGAATCAAGCTTCATTTAATGAACAAAGACTTCAAGTTACTTCAAATGAGATGTCATTTACTCTTGGATGGTTAAAAATGCATGGAATATGGATGAACAATACTAATCTCGGATTTATTTTATTTATTAAATGTATTTTTCAGTTTTGAGTCATTTTATGTATTTTTATGTTACAATTAGATCATGGCTTATAATGGTCATTAATTATGAGTGTTACAACTCTTTGAATGCCTCATAGAATGTCTAGGGTTAGAATTTGAGGCCTATATAATTCCATGAAATTGTTAATAAAAAAGAGACATGGAAGAGATTTGAAAATATAGTAAAAAAGTCCTTGAGCTCTCTTTTAGCCTTGTGCTATGTTTCTTTTGCAATTCTATGGGTGTATAGGTTGCACGTCCAGAATCATTCAAGCATTGACTTGATCAATCTTGCTTGTGGAGCGATTCGAAGATCAAGGGTCGATGGAAGCCACAAGCTTTGTCCGATTCGTGGTTTTTTCGATCGTCTAAGTAATCTGCCATCTAGCCGTTCTTTGGGGCTGAGATCATCTTGATTTGGGGTGTTTCAGTTTGAGATCTAAAGGTCTTTTTCGTCAACAAGGTTGTTAGATCCAAATCTTCAAGACTTTCTTATCAATAACAAGATACTATAAACAAAGAATAAAGAAAGAGAAGAAAAGTTATCTGGCTTCCAAGCTGGTTTCCAGGATGGATTGGCCTTCCGACGATCCTCGAACCTTCCGACATCATGGAATCTTCATATCTTGCACTAAACCCTCACTCTATGTCTCTAATTCTCCAATTCTTCATGATTAGGATTGTTAGAAACCCCTCAAAATATATAAGTGGCTGCCCAAAATATTTTCCAAATTTGCAAAATTTACAAAAAAGGAAACCTAGCATCGCGCGCTTTTGGAGAGTGCAGCAACACTGTCCGTCATAAAATTTAAGCGCAGCACTGCAACGCTGCGACACTCCTTGCCTAAGCACAACAATGCCTACAACAGCGACGCAATGCTCCACAACATCTCAATTTTAGGTGCTCTTGGATCTGGAGCACAATATGGTAGCGCAACGACGCTCTTGGCTGCGCTGCCCTGTTTTCTAAGGTTTTCCCACTTCTTCCAATTTTCGCTCGATTTGGTTTTTTTTTTTGCTTATAAACCTTATTTTCTTGATTATCACCTGAAAGCCACTAACAAACACATTAAATCTAATAAAAAACTTCCCTAAATCAATGGTAATAAAACCACATTTTAGCTGCTTTTCACATGATACTCCTTTCCAAGTTTGTTAAAGTAGCTAGAAGTGGGACAGATACCCATACATCCTTTATGTGAAAGAAATAACAAGGGAAGTGAATGTTCGCCTCAAATTTGGCCCTTGCTCAAAGTCAAATGCTCGTAGGTAACTCGTGGGGGTAAGTTGGAATGATGGTAGGGGAAGCACAAAAGGACCAATCCTAAGAAAAAGCACAAAAGAATAATGTAGGCTGAAAAATGGAGCCTTCAGGCTTAGCCACAACATAAGTTTGGGGGAGGGGTATGTTATGTCGTCACTAGGCTTGATGATTGGTGGCTAGGGTGAATGGCATGTCGATTGGGTAGCTGAGGGATGTATTGAGAATTCAAATCATTAAGGCTTGAAACCTCTTCTAAAAGTTATTTACTTTGCACTTAACTTTGACTCGGCATGTCAACTATTTGTATGATTTGTTTGATTATTTATGTTTGCTTGAGGACAAGTAAAGGCTTAAGTTTTGAGGTGTGATTCCTGTCAAAAATAAATGTTTTTAGGCCATATTTTAATAGAATTTATTGGGACATATGGTCTCTTGCACGTTAAAATTCTCCATAATATGTGCTAGATAAATTAAATAATGAAGAGTATGGCCTTTTGGGTGCTTAAAGTGTATTTTTGAAGTATTGAACATGTTTTAGAGGCTTCTACATTGATTTTTGGCCATTTTGCAAAAATTGCTATCGATGCGCCCACATCAAAACCCTAAGTTCCGAAACGTTGAACCAGTCGACCTCAGTTGCGATTTACTCGGTCCTTAGACGTTCTTCTGTGTCAATTTGACTGAGAAGCCTCCAGGACATCAATTTTGGCCCTACCTAACCTCTCTAGAAGCCTATAAAAAGGATTGAAGTCGTCCTTTCAAGGGGAGTGTCCTCCACCCAAAATCTCGGATTTATTGTATTTACTAAATGTAAATTTTAGATTCAAGTCAATTTATGTATTTTTATGTTATAATTAGATCATGGATTATAATGATTATTAATTATGAGTGTTATAACTTTTTGAATGCCTCATAGAATGTCTCGGGTTAGATTTTGAGGCCTATATGTAATTGTTCAAGAAAGGAGACATGGAAGAGATTTGAAAATGTAGTAAAACAACCTTTGAGCTTTCTTTTAGCCTTGTGCTATGTTTCTTTTGCAATTCTATGACATTTAGATTGCATGTTCAGAATCATTCAAGCTTGACATGATCAATCTTGCTTGTGGATTGATTCGAAGATCAAGGGTCGATGAGAGCAGCAAGCTTGGTCCGATTCGTGGTTTTGCTGACCATCTAAGTAATCCATCGTCTAGCCATTCTTAAGATTATCTTGATTTGGGGTGTTTGAGTTTGAGATCTAAAGATCTTGTTCGTCAACAAGGTTGTTAAATCCAAATCCTCGGGCGTTTCTTATCAAAGACTTTTAGATCTCCAACTCAAACGCCCCAAATCAAGATGATTTCAGCCCCTAAGAATGACTAGATGATGGATTACTTAGACGATCGAAAGAACCACGAATGGGACAAAGCGTGCGGCTCCCATCAACCCTTGATCTTTGAATCACTCCACATGCAAGATCGATCTAGAAATGCAACCTAAACACTATAGAATTGCAAAAGAAACATAGCATAAGGCTAAAAGAAAGCTCAAAGGCTCTATTACATTTTTAAGTTTCTTCCCTATCTCCTTTCTTGAACAATTACATGACATTATATAGGCCTCAAAATATTACCTTAGACATTCTATGAGGCAATGAAAAAGTTATCACACTCATAACTAATGACCATGATAATCCATGATTTAATTGTAACGTAAAAATATATAAATTGACTTGAATCTAAATTACATTTAGTAAATACAATAAATCCAAGATTATGTATTTTTCATCCACATTCCATGCATTTGTAACCATCCAAGAGTAAATGACATCTCATTTGAAGTAGCTTGAAGTCTTTGTTCATTAAATGAAGCTTGATTCTTCATAAATTCCACTTGACTTCACATAATTCTTCTTCCTTGCTTAGTGTAAAGTTGGACAGCATGTATGCCTCATTCTTAATATTCATATTGCATGATTGAGGTTCCTCTGTTCATATCAGTCCTAATCAAGCAAGCATGGGGAATTATCTATGAAACTAGCATGTTAGAAAAATTGGCACAATCAAGATGCATCAACCCTAAACATAAGCAAATGATGCATTCTCCCTAGTGCATGCAATCAAGCAAAAACCAAAAACATTCCCTGAATTCTGAAGTCCATAAGGGCGGGATACTAAGGGTGCTTTCCAAAGATAATTAAGAAAAGAAAAGGGGCCACACAAGAAAAATCAAAATCTGAGGCCCAAAAAGGAAAATTAAGTACTCTAAAAGAAGTTAACCTAAACTAACCTACAAAAGAGAAAATAAAAACCTAACGACTCTAGGCACAATCATCTAAGCCGAGGGCTAATCCTCATCCGTCTCAGATGAGTTTTCCAAGATAGGCTTGTCAAAATCATCTAACCTATCCACAATGAGGTGGAGGCAGTCAGTGTGATTCTACATGACCCTTCTCATCCTCCAGGTCTCTCTAGAGTTCTTAGGCACCGAGGATTGTGTTTGCATGACATCCTCCCTCAAGTGACCTATTTGGGTGGTAAGGGACTCTCCCCCAGCTTCTATCGCCACCTCCTCATCTCTCTCTTCTTGATATGAACAGAGGAACCTCAATCATGCAATATGAACATCAACAATGAGTGAGACATGCTGTCCAAGTTTATACTAAGCAAAGAAGAAGAATTATGTAAAGTCAAGTGGAATTTATGAAGAATCCAACTTCATTCAATGAACAAAGACTTCAAGCCACTTCAAATGAGATGTCATTTACTATTGGATGCATGGAATATGGATGAAAATACTAATCTCGAATTTATTTTATTTATTAAATGTATTTTTCAGTTTTGAGTCATTTTATGTATTTTTATATTACAATTAGATCATGGCTCATAATGGTCATTAATTATGAGTGTTAGAACTCTTTGAATGCCTCATAGAATGTCTAGGGTTAGATTTTGAGGCCTATATAATCTCATGTAATTGTTCAAAGAGGAGAGATGGAAGATTTGAAAATGAAAGCCCTTATGCTATGTTTCTTTAGCAATTCTCTACTGTTTAGATTACATGTTCAGAATCATTCAAGCTTGCCTTGATCGATCTTGCATGTGAAGAGTTGATAGGATGATTAGTTAGTTTTTCTAATTAATTCGGTTAAGTGTAAACAAATAATTAATTAAAATGATGAGAATTCGCAGATCTAATGCATCGAGTAGGAAAATTCCATAACAACCCTTGCTAGGCTTTCTCAATAGATTATCTACATTTTCATTTTGTTCTGGTTTCTTTCATACTATTTAGATTTTCTGCATCTAAACAATCTCAAACCCCCCCCCCCCCCCCCC